>JASEVX010000010.1:43714194-44241074 GCA_031761405.1 Serripes groenlandicus | reverse complement strand
AGAGAAGTATATAGTGGATACATGATGACCATGTTGGCACAAGCAATATATAATTTGAAAGGAGGAATATTACGAAATGGCAAAAATATTGCTGACGTTTAGTTATCTCATGACAAAATTCTAAGTACAAAAAAGAGGCATAACTTTGTCAAATGTGACCTTGACGCAAAGATTTTGGTTGCATCACTAACTTTGTTGTCGAAAATAATTTAAACGTTTGATGAAGAAAAATGGATAAAATGGCAGAGTAATAGCCGAGTTTGAAGTGAATATGTTTGATGGTTTAGAAGATTATTAGTATTTGTAAAATACTTTAACCAACGCTGATGCCAATGTACAAAAAAGAGCTGTCAGAGGACAGCATGCTCTGAATTTTTTACGGTGGATACAGAAAACATAAGCAATTACTTTGTCATACTATTTATAAGCAAAGTAGTTTATAAGTCGTTAAAGGGTCCTAATTCTTACAAAAAAACCTTCACTGAATTATGCACTCTTGGCCGTTGGTGTGAGGTATTGATGGTAAAAAAGATATTGTAAGTGTTTTAAGCTATATCTCTAATTGTTTTGAAAAAAAAATTGATTTGATATTAATAACTCGACCACAAAATTCTAAATCGAAAGAGGGCCATAATTCTTTTAAAAGATGGAGGTTATGATGGTAAATTAGTATTGTAAGTGTGTTGTAAGCTATATCTCTAATGGTTTTTGAAAAAAAAGTGAAATTGGTACAAAAAAACTTGACCAAAATTCCTTAGTTCGAAAAAGGGCCATACTTCTTACAAAAACCTTAACAGAGTTATTTACTCTTGTCCGTTGATGGAGGGCAATGATGGTGAATAAGTGTTGTAAGTTTCGAAGCAATATCTGTAATGGTTTTTGAAAAAAAAAAGAATTGGTACAAAACTACTTAACCAAAATTCTAAGTTAAAACAAGAGCACCGCTGTACGGCACAGGACGCTCGATAGTTGATAGAAAACAGAAGAAAAAAAGCTGAGCTGAACTAAAAAACCTATAACCGGACACAAACACTTTCGGAGGAGAAGATATTTTTTAAGTTTTCACTATAGCCATATAAGACAAAAATAGCCCCGCCCCCCTGGTGGTCATGTTTTTTCACCCAATCAACATAACTTGAAGGAATCTGATAGAGGGTCATCCAAGGAACATTTCTACACAATTATTTGAATAAATCAGCCTGACACTTTTGGAGGAGAATTCTTTTTAAGTTTTCACTATAGCCATAATAAGGCAAAATAGCCCTGCCCACATGACGGCCATGTTTTTTCGGACCAATCAGCATGGCTTGAAGGAATCTGATAGTGGGTCACTTAAGGAATATTTCTACAAATGTTTTTGAAAAATCTGCCTGACACTTTCGGAGGCAAAATAGCCCCCCCCCCCCCCTGGTGGCCATGTTTTTCGACCAATCAACATGGCTTGAAGGAATCTGATAGAGGAGGTCATCATCCAAGGAACATTATCTACAAAATTATTTGAAAATCTGCCAACCAGTTTGGGAGAAGAAGAATTTTGATTTTTTTTTTTTTCATTTTTGTTGCCATGGAAACCAGAATTTTGCATGGATCCCAAAAATTTGAAGGAATTCTGGTGAGAGTCATTGAGGGGATGCTTTCTGTGAAGTTTCATCCCAATTGACCCACTGGTTACTGAGGAGAAGAAGTTGACGCACGACGCACGAAGGATGACGGACGCCGGACAAAAGGCAATCACAATAACTCACCTTGAGCAAAGCTCAGGTGAGCTAAAAAGGGAATTGGTACAAAAACCTTAACCGAGGTAGACACCAACGCCAACACCCGAGGCAAGTATATAGCTAGCCTTTTCTTCAAAAAGTCGAGCTAAAAATGTGAATTGGTACAAAAAACTTACCCAAAATTCTAAGTCGAAAAAGGGTCATAAAACCTTGACAGAGTTATGTACTCTTGCCTGTTGATTGAGGTATTGATGGTGAATAAGTGTTGTAAATTTCAAAGCAATATCTGTAATGGTTTTTGACAAAAAAGTGAATTGGTACAAAAAACTTAACCAAGGTGTGACACCAAAAAGCCGACGCAGACGCCAACGCCAAGGCCAGTAGTATAGCTAGCCTTTTCTGCTCGAAAATTCGAGCTAAAAAGGTTAAAACAATATGTGATATAGTAATATTGGTATAAACAAGACAGGTGTCAAATCACTACTTTTTTCCAATAATCTGTATGGGAATGGTGTATAGTTATTAGTTTATTGGGGTTTTGTTATCAGATATCATAGCCTTATATGGAGATAAGGTAGTAAAATAGCCAATTCTCTAGGAGGGAAAGGGTTAAGTTGATATTCTTTTGAGGAACACAAGCATGTAGACTATGGCAAATAGTCAAATACCTTATTAAACTTTTATATTGTTCTAGTTTGATTTTGTTTGTCACAAGAGTAACAAGACTTACTAGTCAATCATTATACTTTCTCTAGTCATTTGAATTCTGATTTCTTTTGTGTTTACATGTTGTTAAAGGAATACGCTCTGCTGAAATTTAAACTATATGACTAAATAGCACTACAGTAATGTATCATTTTGATGTAATTAACTTTTTTTTTACATGCTTGCACTACCAAGATAATTTATATGCTTTTAAAGTTTGTGTGTTCACGTCGGTATCGATCGCCTATGGAAGCCGCCATATTTGTTTATAATCAACTTCCTGTGACGTCAGTTACACAGTTCCGATTAGCACCGTATGGATTACTAAATTTTCAGATCGCTATCTTATCTTAGGTATAGGTCAAAATTGGCCGAATGCGTAAAAGGCCAGTCCAAAAAGGCCGATTATAGGTCCAGAAAGAAAGGCCAATTTCCCAAAATGTCTGGTACAAAAAGGCCAATTATGAGGAAGGAACACTTTTTGAAGTTTAATGGTGTAAATATTGTATACATGTATGTTTGTTTTAGATTATTAATTCATCATAGTGGGGCAGGCGGTAAATTTATCCATGTTATAATTGATTAAAGTTTGCTTTGAATGTTTATTTTAACTTCCTTAATTAGATAATTTGAGAAGTTTGAGAACGTAATTGCCATTAATTTATTGAATAAGATAATAGAGAAGTTTGAAAACGTAAAATAAGACGATGGAAGGTAAACAAAAACACGACCTTGGCATGTGTAAAAGACATTAGAAATTAGGAAATTCTATAAAGTATAATTATTGCAAACATTTGAAAACATAATGGTAATGTTGAAAACATTACGGTAAAAGGAGAAACTGCTAATTTTGAGCAATGTCTCCTTTATACACGATGTTTTTCAAAAGTCGTCTGCTACAAACGCGTCTTCAACAAGAAAATGGTTGACGTGTTCAATAAAAGGGTAAATTCATTTTTTTATATTTGACCAAACTTTCAAAAGATTTATTTGTTTGTTAAAGAATAAATTGTAAAATAATTTCTCACAAACCTGCATAAAAATCACTTATAATCCAAATGAAATCTTCCAAACACAAAAGGTCACAGATTTTAACACCGAATTTTGGGAGAGCCTATGGGAAATGCTTACGTCATAGCGTGTGATGATTTTACTCAAATGAACCGCGTCAGCACAAATTCCGCATTTGGATAGTTTCAGTGTTAATTTCATAATAGGATCAAATTGCATATTTGCGTGGTATTTTTTTGGTCATGAATCTTCCCAAGAAACTTACAGTGTGATTCACAATTAAAAAGCTAACACAACAATTCATGATCAGTCTGATCTCTGCCTCACAAGGTTTTTCCCCCCTTTCGTATGGTGTGGCACAAATCCTTTACACCTTTTGTCACAACGTTTACAACTTTATTTATACATGTATTTGCTGTCATAGAGATTGTAGTGTTGTGTAGAGTGCCGGTGTAAGAAAGCCTTTATAGGCATGGCCGAAAATTGTTTTTGCTTTTGAGCGGTACAGTAAGCCTCTGCAGATGCATCCGGACGAAAAACCGACCATACAAATATGCAATTTGATCTTATTTGCAATTCACAATATGACCTCCGAATTGCGATTTGTGTGTGACGTGGCTCATTTGTGTAAAAACATCCGAAGCTATGCTGTACTCATTCTTTATAAACTTTCCCGTGTCTTGTATTTGGAGGTAATGAATTGTGGTAAAATACATTCAACTAAAAACAAGTAACAATTTTAGAAATTGGACGATTTCATTTGGAATTAAAAGGGATATTTAAGCAGGTTTGAACAATTTTTTTCAATATATAATATAAAAGATTTACAACAAAAACCCTTTTGGAAATTTGGTCAAAATTAACCATTTCAATTCTCCCTTTTCAACATACACCAAATCTGCAGCAGATGAATAATATGGAAAATCTCTTTACCGTCAACTTCAGAGTATGTAGGGAAGGGATCGAATTATGTCTGCTCAAAAGACTCGCCGACAGATCCTATTACAGTAGCGTCCGACCACTACCGGAAATTTGATTGTTTCTATGACCTTTGATTGTTCTACAAAAACGACGGTTCATTATGTCTAACGAGCTTTGAAATCATAACAAACAACTGTCAAATATATAAACGAATGAAATTATTGTATAAATAAATGTTAACACACATATATTTAATTGGCTGATATATATTACAGGAGTCAAGTTTGTGTTTTCTATCCACCTACTATGGTTGGATACTATTTACTATAAAACTTTATAGAGAGCTAGTAATAATATAATGTAATGCTTGGAATTTCATTTTGAATAATTGAAGTTTAGGTTTGTAAACTTCCGGGGTTAATTTTCTTACGAAAAAGTATATTTTGTATTCCCTTTATAGTACCGCAGTCGTTCATAAGCTAACTCTACTTGTATGTTTTGTTTGGGACATATTGTGTAAATGACGTCACGATTCTTTTCAGAAAGTCTCGAGACATTGCGATATGTAAACAATGGCCGCGCTCATGCTGCGCACCGATCAGCACAAATAGTCATCTTTAAATAGTAATATCTTCATTATTAGTTGTATGTTAATGAAATGCATAGTAAATAAATGTTCATTAAGTCAATATTTTTCAATTCAAAGCGAGTTTTTTTCAGCCGAGCGTATTCCTTTAAATTCATGACAATATTCGTGAAAAAAATATTCGTATTTGTTACCCTGTATTCGTGATATGTATCGTATTCACCACCAAGTGTATTTGTTTCAGCCCTATAATGTCAATATATAGTCAAATGCTATTTTTAGATTTTAAACGAGACTGGCACCTGTGCCCAAAATGGCGACTTACATGATTTAGCTAGTTACAAGGGTTATTGAAAAAGAAAAAACACACTGTATATGGTATTTTTTCATATTCATGTGTAAAGGCAATACACCAAAAGTGATTCTTACAAAGAATGAGAAAAATCGGAATGCACCAGGAAAACACTCAGTGATACCTTTGGTCATGTGCAGTGACTATTTTTTATTTTATTTACGATAACAAGTACACAATTTTTAACCCTTTTCCACTTGCAGACACATTTTGAAAATATAGTGGCAAATGGAGAAATTGCTCATAATGAACAATTAATCCTTTTGCCACAATGTTTTCAACTTTATTTATTCAACAATTAAGACTTACATTTTTAGAGATTTTCTATTTGTTTATATAATTGTTTTCAAAGTTGTCTGCTGCAGATGTGTTGTATGTGTGAAAGGGATAAAGCTGTGACCCAATTTTGATATGATAAACACAGTATAAAGTATTTCCAAGATGCATATTCATACCAAACTCGAGGATGGACAGATATGGGGGTAAGGTCAAGTACATCATCACTTAATTTTGGTACAAGACACATTGTTCTCTTAAGATGCATTCATGAAAAACAAATTTGTTAACACTTAATAAAATGTACAAGATATTGGCCTGACAAGGTTGGTCGGAAGTACAGTTGAAAGGATGGAAAGAATACAGACAGATGGATAAGGTGTTAACCTAAAGCCCCCCCCCCTCCTAGTCAATACATACGTACCAGTACATTTAAGATGGCTGTGGGTCCACATGCTGAAGTTCCAATTTGTTTGACCTGTACCACATAGGCTTCATACTCATTCCATATCATCACTTTTTCAACATCCGTCACTGGGTTTCGGATTCTCTTCTTTCTTCTCAACTAGTTAAGGAAATGATTCAAACATAATAGAGTAAGCCCTTTCACTGTTACAGACAACTTAAGAACCATGTGATGTAAATTAATATCAAAATAATAACATCAAATTCTTCTATAACACCAAAATTGACAATCATAATCAGTCCTACATCACACTTGCGGATTCTTCTCTTGATGCGCAAATATGCAATTCTTCCCAAAAGCTACTTTCATCCCCCATCCCTCAAAACAACAGCGCCAAGATGGCCCTAAATCGATCACCAGTGATAGTATAGTAGCAAATGCTACTGCTTATATAAGTGAAAATTTGATCATGAGTGGGAACAAACTGCAAATGAGACAACTTATCAGTAGAAAATTTGAAAGAGGACCACCAAAGGAACAATTCATTGAAGTTTGGTTGATATTATTTCATTGGTTAAGGAGAATTATGTTGTTTGAAACTAAAAGCTATTTTACTCCTTTCCTAATGCCCTGGCAGTTATCTTTTTCAACCAATCAATATGGCTTGAACAAATTATGTACAATGTCACTAAAGGAACATTTTTGCTTAACTTTCTTGGAATCAGACTTAAATTTCAATTAGAATGGAATTTTAAAGTTTTGTAATTTTGACCCTTTTCTGATGCCGTCTGACGGCCATGTTTTTCAACCAATCAATATGGCTTGAACAAATTTAGTAAAAGGTCACTCAAGGAATTGTACTACTTAATCATCTTGAAATCAGACAAGTGGGTTCAGAGTAGAAACATTTAAAAGTATGGCATTTTTCTCCCTTTTTTGTGCTGCAGCAACCAAAGTTCTCTATAGAATTTAAATCTTAGAAAAATATAAAAAGAGGACCCCAAAGTAACATTTTGTATTAAGTTTGGCTGAAATTGATCCAGTGGATAAGCAGAAGATGTCATTTGAACCTAAAAGTTCATTTTACCCCTTTTTTGATGCCACCTGAATGCCATGTCTTTGAACTAAGCATTATTGCTTGGAACAATTATGTAAAGGCTTACAAAAGAAACATTGCTACTAATTTATCTCAGACAAGCTATTTCATAAAAATCTAATTTAAACAAGAGGGCCTTGATGGCCCTAAATCGCTCACCTGAATTATGCCATGTGATTTCTAATGCAAAACAAATCAAGACACTTATTCTGACAAAGATTCAAATGAAACCTCCAGTGTTAACAAGATTTTCCATCGTTTGGCCTAGTGACCTATTTTTTTTTACCTAATATGACCCATATTTGAACATGGACTAGATATCATCAAGACAAACACTTTCGGAGGAAAAGATTTTTTAAGTTTTCACTATAGCCATATAAGGCAAAATAGCCCCAACCCCCCTGGCGGCCATGTTTTTCGAGCAATCAACATGGCTTGAAGGAATCTGATAGAGGGTCATCCAAGGAACATTTCTACAAAATTATTTGAAAATCTGCCACCCAGTTTGGGAGAAGAAGAATTTTGAAGTTCGTTGCCAAGGAAACCAAAATTCTGCATGGATCCCAAAAATTTGAAGGAAATCTGGTGAGGTCAATGAGAGGATGCTTTCTGTGAAGTTTCATCCCAATTGACCCACTGGTTACTGAGGAGAAGAAGTTGACGCACGCCGGACGCCGAACAAAAGGCGATCACAATAACTCGCCTTGAGCAAAGCTCAGGTGAGCTAAAAAATCAACAACTCCTAGTTGTTCATATCTGTATCCCAACGTTTAAATGTGTACCCTAATAAGCAGACAACTTTTTAAAAACATTTTGACAAAAACAGGAGTTGCACATAAAAACTATAATTTCATTTACATTTATATATGCATATTGAGATAATTTCCATACTTTTGTTTACACCTTTTCAAAGTTGTCTGCTGTAGATCTTTGTCTGTAGGAATGCATTTATTTATTAAATGAGATATATTTATGAAAATCAAAAGATCATGTAAGAGATATTGAAATACTCAATTGAAATAAACTATGGGGTAATGAAAATTGAAACACTCAATTGATTTTTTTAAATACTCAATTACTTTGGATGCATGGGGTTATACTCAATTTACATGAAAAGCTTATCTGTAGTACTGGAGAGGTTGTGATTTATTATGTAGTTATAGTATGCATAAATTCCTTCCTTTTTGTTTTCAAAACTAAAACTTTGTCTTGAAATATTAAAACAAAAGTTTATTATATTGCTTATCTTTTCAATCACAAAAATTAGTTAAGCATTATTTCCTAGTATGTTTTTATCACAGTCTAAATATTTACGCATCTGAACTTTGGCGCCACAATTCATATTTTCATGTAATTCAAAATGGCGTCTTGAGTTAAAATTGGAAATAAAAAGAACAAGAACTGTTCATGAAACTATTCCACCACTTATTAGTTACTAAGATATGGACTCTAACGTAGTTGCATGTAAAACATTAACCAGAATTTCTTAAAGAGTGATAATTTGCATTATATGCAGAATTTTAGTTATCTCACTTCATTATTTACATAGGTGTGATGGTTAGGAAGGGCTGTATAAAGTTTCAATGCAATGCATCAAGTAATCCCTAAGATATGGTCTCTTAATGTAGTTGCACTCAAAACTTTAACCAGAATTTCTAAGTCAAAAAGGGCCATAACTTGCATTTAAAGGAAAGAGTTATCTAAATTGATAATATACACAGGTGTGATAGTAGGAAAGGGTTGTATAAAGTTTCAATGGAATGCATCAAGTAGTTCCTAAGATATGAACTCTTAATGTAGTTGCACGCAAATATTTAACCATAATTTCTAAGTAAACAAGAGGGCCAAGATGGCCCTAAATCAATCACCTGAATGATAGTAAATTAGAAGCAAATATTTAACTGCAAATATCTGTGAAAATTTGATCAGGAGTTCAAATGAAACTGCAAGGAGTGGACACTCAGTTAAAGAAATAGTTTATCAGTAAAAGCCATTTGTATCTTAAAATCTAACAAGAACTTTAATAAGAATGGAATTATAAAGTTTTGTCATTTTGCACCTTTCCTGATGCCTCTTTGCTGCCCTGTTTGTCCACGAAATCAATATGGCTTGAACGGTTTTTGTAGAGAGTCACTCAAAGAATATTTCTGCCAAATTATCTTGGAATCTGACAAATGGATTATGGAGATGGAGGTTTTTAAAGTTTGAGTATTTTTCTCAATTTCTGATGCCGCAGCAACAAAAGTTCTACACAGAATGTAAGTCTTTGAACAGAATTGAAAGAGGACCATCAAAGGAACATTCTTGTGAAGTAACGTTGAAATTGGTCAAGTGGAATGGTAGGAGTTGTCATTTGTAGCTAAAAGTTCAATTTACCCCTTTTGTGATGACGCGAGGTTGCTATGATTTTGAAACCAATCAATATGGCTTGAACAAATTAAGTAGAGGATCACTGAAGTAAGATTCCTATTCAATTATTTTAATATCAGACAAGGACTTAAAAACAATGGAATTTCCAAATTTTGTAATTTTGCCCCTTTTCTGATGCCTTCTGACTGCCATGTTTTTCAACCAAACTGTATGCCTTAAACAATCTTTGTAGAGGGTCACCAAAGGAACATTTCTAGCAAACTGTCTTGGTATCTGACATGCAGATTCAGAGGAGAAGATTTTTAAAGTTTGGACATTTTGCCCCCTTTCTGATGCCGCATCAACCAAAGTTCTCAATGGAATTTAAATCTTTGAACAATTTTGAAAGAAGGCCACCAAAGGAACATTCCTGTGAAGTTTGGATGAAATTGGTCCTGTGGTTCAGGAGAAGATGATGTTTAAAGCTAAAAGTTAACGACGGACGACGGACAAAAAGTGATCAGAATAGCTCACCTAAAGCCCTAAATCGATCACCTGAATGATAGTAAATTAGAAGCAAATATTTAACTGCAAATATCTGTGAAAATTTAATCAGGAGTTCAAATAAAACTGCAATGAGTGGACACTCAGTAAAAGAAATAGTTTATCAGTAAAAGCCATTTGTATCTTGAAATCTAACAAGAACTTTAATAAGAATGGAATTATAAAGTTTTGTCATTTTGCACCTTTCCTGATGCGGCTTTGCTGCCCTGTTTGTCAACAAAATCAATATGGCTTGAACAGTTTTTGTAGAGAGTCACTCAAAGAACATTTCTGCCAAATTATCTTGGAATCTGACAAATGGATTATGGAGATGGAGGTTTTTAAAGTTTAGGTATTTTTCTCAATTTCTGATGCCGCAGCAACAAAAGTTCTACATAGAATGTAAGTCTTTGAACAATTTTGAAAGAGGACCATCAAAGGAACATTCCTGTAAAGTAACGTTGAAATTGGTCGAGTGGAATGGTAGGAGTTGTCATTTGTAGCTAAAAGTTCAATTTACCCCTTTTGTGATGACGCGAGGTTGCTATGATTTTGTAATCAATCAATACGGCTTGTAAAAATCAAGTAGAGGATCACTGAAGTAAGATTCCTATTCAATTTTCTTAATATCAGACAAGGACTTAAACAAAAATGGAATTTCCAAATTTTGTCCCTTTTCTGATGCCTCCTGACTGCCATGTTTTTCAACCAAACAGTATGCCTTGAACAATCTTTGTAGAGGGTCACCCAAGGAACATTTCTACTAAACTATATTGGAATCTGACATGCAGATTCATAGGAGAAGATTTTTAAAGTTTGGACATTTTGCCCCCTTTCTGATGCCGCAGCAACCAAAGTTCTCAATGGAATTTAAATCTTAGAACAATCTTGAAAGAGGGCCACCAAAGGAACATTTCCTGTGAAGTTTGGATGAAATTGGTCCTGTGGTTTAGGAGGAGATGATGTTTAAAGCTAAAAGTTAACAAGATGATTTTGCCCCTTTTCTGATGCTTCCTGACTGCCATGTTTTTCAACCAATCAGTATGCCTTGAACAATCTTTGTAGAGGGTCACCCAAGGAACATTTCTACCAAACTGTCTTGGTATCTGACATGCAGATTCAGAGGAGAAGATTTTTAAAGTTTGGACATTTTGCCCCCTTTCTGATGCCGCAGCAACCAAAGTTCTTAATGGAATTTAAATCTTAGAACAATCTTGAAAGAGGGCCACCAAAGGAACATTTCCTGTGAAGTTTGGATGAAATTGGTCCTGTGGTTTAGGAGGAGATGATGTTTAAAGCTAAAAGTTAACAAGATGATTTTGCCCCTTTTCTGATGCTTCCTGACTGCCATGTTTTTCAACCAATCAGTATGCCTTGAACAATCTTTGTAGAGGGTCATCCAAGGAACATTTCTACCAAACTATATTGGAATCTGACATGCAGATTCAGAGGAGAAGATTTTTAAAGTTCGGACATTTTGCCCCCTTTCTGATGCCGCAGCAACCAAAGTTCTCAATGGAATTTAAATCTTTGAACAATTTTGAAAGAGGGCCACCAAAGGAACATTCCTGTGAAGTTTGGATGCAATTGGTTCTGTGGTTCAGGAGGAAATGATGTTTAAAGCTAAAAGTTAACGAAGATGGACAACGGACGACGGACAAAAAGTGATCAGAATAGCTCACCTTGAGCCTTTGGCTCTAGATCTAAAAAGGGCAATTATTTGCATTATATGCAGGATCGAGTTATCTTACTTAGTTGTGTATATAATTGTAAAGTTGGGAAGGGTTGAATAAATTTTCAATACAATGCTTCAATTAGTTACTGAGATATGGACTCTTAATGAAGTTGCATGCAGAACTTTAACCAGAATTTCTAAGTAAAAAAGGACCATAACTTGCATTTAAAGGGAAGAGTTATCAAACTTGATAATCTACATAGGTGAGATAGTTGGGAAGGGTTGTATAAAGTTTCAATGCAATGCATCAAGTAAATACTGAGATATGGACTCTTAATGTAGTTGCATGAATTTCTAGGTATAACAAGAGTTGTCGGAGGACAATATAGCTCGCCTATCAGGGCCATCGTCTATCAAGGCCTACTTCAGAACAATTATAGCATTAGGTAAAGTCACACAGTATCACCTATTGCAAGATAATACACTTTTTCAATTCTTGCATGCAAATGTTAACCAAGTCCATACAGGCCCTTTTGGGCCTTTTAAATCTGTAAATTTGTTTATATACGATGTATGCCGATAGTGAACATAATACCGAAGACTAACAGTACCAGATAAAACCACACACTATTATTTATTACGAGATATCACAAATTTTCAATACTTGCATGCAAATCTTAACCTGGCAACGCTGACGGCAACGCCAATGCCTGGGTGGCTACTTAAGCGCCCCTATTATTCGAATAGGCATGCTACAATAGTGACGACGGGGTGACTACATAAGCGCTCCTATTCTTCAAATAGGCGAGCTAAAAATGTACGTAAGGAGTTTTGAAAATTAGGTCCATGAAGATTAAATATTATTAGCTTAGTAATTACACCAAAATTGACCTAAGCTGTAAATGAAGTTGAACGTGATATTAAATGCCCGCACCACATTGTGGCTTGGTATTATATTCTAGTTTTCCTGGTTATCCCCAAACTTTTTAAAAAGCATCGGGGATATTGTGATTGCCTCCGTCTGTCAGTGCTAACAAATTGGGTGAAGATAAAATCTTAGAAATATAATCCTTAAACATTAACCTGGCCATATCTTGAGACATTAACCTGGCCAGTGTGTGGCTTGCTTATATGAGTGGGGTGTGTAAGAGCACTTTTTTTGTTTTTGGCCCCGCCCCGAAATTGTGGGGATTTGCGATGGCATGCCATCAACTGCACGATCTAGTTTAACTTACTAAGTGTACTTACTTTTTAATTTATTAGTTCTCTGCATGATCTGTATATAGGATGATAAACAGGTTTAGTTACACAAAATCTATCCTGGTAGGTGCCGATATTCATGAACAATGAGATGCTATATCTATTGTCTAAGTTTCATATTCATGAACTCTTCTCAAATTGTCCACATCGTCATTATTTTATTATGGATCTTTGCAAGACGCTTGAAGATAGTTCACTAAATGTTCAGTTTAGATATTCACAATATATACCTTCTGGGTGCAATTCACAAAGTGTGTGAAGTTTCAAAGCAACAGCTTACACAGTGTCTGAGAAAAGGCCTTGCACGCAAAGGTTTGACCAAAATTCTAAGTCCAAAAAGGGGTACAATTCAGTCAAAATCCATTCCAGAGTTATAGGACTTCACATAGAAGGTCATCTAATGACCCTGAATAAGTGTGTGAAGTTTCAAAGCAACAGCATACACAGTGTCTGAGAAAAGGCCTTGCATGCAAAGGATTGACCAAAAGTCTAAGTCCAAAAAGGGACATAATTCAGTAAATATCCATTCCAAAGTTATGGGACTTGACATACAAGGTCACCTAATTACCCTGAATAAGTGTGTGAAGTTTCAAAGCAACAGCATACACAGTGTCTGATTACAGACCTTGCACGCAAAGGTTTAACCAAGCTGGCAACGCCAACGCCATTGCGGACGCCTACATAAGCTCCCCTATTTCTTCGAATAGGCGAGCTAAAAAGGGCCATATTTTGCATTATATGCTGAATAAAGTTATCTTATTTGATTGTTTACATAAGTATGATGGTTAGGGAGGTTTGTATACAGTTTCAATGCAAATACTGAGATATGGACTCTTAATGTAGTTGCACTAAAAACTTAAACAAGAATTTTTAAGTAAACAAGAGGAACATGATGGTCCTATATGGCTCACTTGATTTAATCAAACTTAAAAAGTTTTCAGTGTTCTTTCCCCTATATGAGTCTATGAAAAACAAGTGACCCCCAAGGAGGGGTCATTTTTGACCCCAGGGCTATAATTTGAACAATCTTGGTAGAGGTCCACTAGATGATGCTACATACCGAATATCAAAGGCCTGGGGCCTCAATCTTAGACAAGAAGTTTTTTTAAGTTTTTTCTCTATATGAGTCTATATCTATACCAATATCAGAGGCCTGGGCCCTCTACTTTTAGACAAAAAGATTTTTAAAGTTTTTGCCTATATGAGTCTATGTAAAACAAGTGACCCCCGGGGAGGGGTCATTTTTGACCCCAGGGCTATAATTTAAACAATCTTGGTAGAGGTTCACTAGATGATGCTACATACCAAATATCAAAGGCATGGGCGTGACCCCCAGGGAGGGGTCATTTTTGACCCCAGGGCTATAATTTGAACAATCTTGGTAGAGGTCTACTAGATGATGCTACATACCAAATCTCAAAGGCCTGGGGCCTCTACTTTTAGACAAGAAGATTTTTTAAGTTTTTTTTCTATATGAGTCTATGTAAAACAATAGACCCCAGGGGAGGGGTCATTTTTGACCCCAGGGCTATAATTTGAACAATCTTGGTAGAGGTCCACTAGATGATGCTACATACCGAATATCAAAGGCCTGGGGCCTCTACTTTTAGACAAAAAGATTTGTTAAGGTTTTTTTCTATATGAGTCTATGTAAAACAATAGACCCCAAGGGAGGGGTCATTTTGACCCCAGGGCTATAATTTAAACAATCTTGGTAGAGGTTCACAAGATGATGCTACATACAAAATATCAAAGGCATGGGCTGACCCCCGGGAAGGGGTCATTTTTGACCCCAGGGCTATAATTTGAACAATCTTGGTAGAGGTCTACTAGATGATGCTACATACCAAATCTCAAAGGCCTGGGGCCTCTACTTTTAGACAAGAAGATTTTTTTAGGTTTTTTTCTATATGAGTCTATGTAAAACAATAGACCCCAGGGGAGGGGTCATTTTGACCCCAGGGCTATAGTTTGAACAATCTTGGTAGAGGTTCACTAGATAATGCTACATACCCAATATCAAAGGCATGGGCCCTCTACTTTTAGACAAGAAGATTTTTAAAGTTTTTCCCCTATATGAGTCTATGTAAAACAATAGACCCCTGGGGAGGGTTCATGTTTGACCCCAGGGCTATAATTTGAACAATCTTGGTAGAGGTTCACTAGATGATGCTACATACCAAATATCAAAGGCATGGGCCTTCTACTTTCAGACAAGAAGATTTTTTAAGTTTTGGTTAATTTCCCCTTTTTTGTTGCCGTGGCAGCCAAAGTTCTGCATGGAATAGAATTTTTTGAACAAGTTTGAAAGAGATCCACCCAAGAAACATTCCTGTAAAATTATTTTGAATTTGGTTAATTGGTGTAGGAGGAGAAGTCGTTCGTAGGAAAAATGTGAACGGACAGACGACGACGACGACGGACGACGGACGGTGAGCGATCACAAAAGCTCACCTTGCACTTCGTGCATTGGTGAGCTAAAAAAGGGCCATAACTTGCATAAAATGCAGGATAGAGTTATCAAACTTGATTATGTACATAAGTGTGGTAGTTGAGAAGCATTGTAGATAGAGTCAATGCAATACATCCAGTAGATACCGAGCTATGGTGAAATATATTTACTTGCATGCAAAACCTTAACCCATATGTGACGCGGACACCGAGGCCAGGGTGAGTAGAATAGCTTTCATATTCTCTGAATAGTCGAGCTAAAAATGAAAGAGTATAAATACATCACTTTAATCTATTTATTTATTTTATTAAACAAATCAAGCCAACAAGTTCTTTTTCTTTCAATTAAGTTGGATTTATGAAATCTGAGTAGGCTTTTCATTTCAATGACAGGCCTTGGCGATCTCTCATTATCGTTGACTTGGTCTGTAAAACTTTATGATTTTTTTTTAATAAGTTCATTCTCAATTTTTTATGGAAAAATATGCGTCTTATAATCAAGGTTATTCAGTAGTTATATCCCGGTGTTTTCTTGATGTTTTTCCTAAAACTGATAGATACCTAAGGATGCTATCCCTTAGTGCTTGGGTGGAAAGCCATTTCTATCATTTTTAAAGATCTGTGTCAGTCTTTCAATGTTTATAATAAACAGTGAATTATTGGCAGTCAACATGTGTATTCTTTTGAGCACACAATTCCTTGAGGGAATATATGTGTCACCTACCAAAAATGGACGTACAGGCAGATAAGGTCTCATCCCTATGATAATATGTGTCTCTTACCTTTGATATAGCATTACACAGTGGTTGTGCCGAAGACCTATTATCTGTCTCTCCATCACTTCCAGCTTCTTCCAACAACAACTCTAGATCTTCTATATCCTCATATATAGGCTCATCAGCAACACTGAAACATGCAGAATACATTTTATGCCTAACACATTAATTTTTTAACAAAACTAATCTGATACTGACCTTTCCATAAACTATTCATAATATTATCATGTTCACATATTCTTTATCAAAGTTATATATATTTTGTTTCTTAATGACATGCCGTCATGAGGTACACGTTTAACTTCGATGAAATGTAATAATGTCAAAATATCATTTATTACAACATTTATAACAACATTTATTACAACTTTTATTACAACTTTTATCCTTGCAAATAGGTCAGAGTCAGGTGAATATAGTTGCATGATACAGGAAGTGCCACTCAACATTCAATTTTTCACACTTCCAAATTGAAGCACAAAGAAAATAATAGTCCTATTCAAGAATCACAAAACAAAGTATAGTTTTGAGACGAGTTGTGTTAACCCTTACCAACAAACAGCTATTCTGTAGCAGACAACTTTTACGACATCAAAGAAAAACTCTTGATAATCTTTATAAATGAAAATATAATAATTGAATAGCAAATTTTAAGAAATTGCTCTTTGTAATTTCAAAAGTTGTCTGCTTCATGTGGGAAAGGGTTCAGAAGGTTTGGTTGCATTAAAAAGATGACAGATCTGATTTAGTCCTGTTTACAGCTGCTATTTAAAAGTCCCATGTATGAGGTGTATGCATAAATGAATTAACCCTTTCCAACATAGACACATCCTGCAGTTGATGATTGAAAACAAGAGGCCCAAGAGGGCCAGTATCGCTCCACGGCCATAAGGCAAAAATCAAATCTCCAAACAGCCCTGCCCCCTGGTGGCCATGTTTTTGACCAACCACCATGGCTTAAAGGAATCTTGTAGAGTGTCACCCAAGGAATGTTTCTGCAAAATTATTTGAATATCAGTCTAACACTTTCGGAGGAGAGGATTTTTTAAGTTTTCACTATAGCCATATAAGGCAAAATATCCCCGCCCTCTGGTGGCCATGTTTTTTAACCAATCAACATGGCTTGAAGGAATCTGATAGAGGGTCACCCAATGAACATTTCTACAAAATTATTTGAAAATCGGCTGAACACTTTCGGAGAGAAAGATTTTTTAAGTTTTCACTATAGCTATATAAGGCAAAATAGCACCGCCCCCTGGCGGCCATGTTTTTCAACCAATCAACATTTCTTGAAGGAATCTAATAAAGGGGCACCCAAGGAACATTTCTACAAAATTATTTGAAAATCGGCCTGACACTTTTGGAGGAGAAGATTTTTTAAGTTTTCTCTTTAGCCATATAAGGCAAAATAGCCCCGCCCTCTGGCGGCCATGTTGTTTAACCAATCAACATGGCTTGAAGGAATCTGATAGAGGGTCACCCAAGGAACATTTCTACAAAGTTATTTGAAAATCTGCTCAACACTTTCGGAAAAGAAGATTTTTTAAGTTTTCAATATGGTCATATAAGGCAAAATAGCCCCGCCCTCTGGCGGCCATGTTTCAGACCAATCAACATGGCTTGAAGGAATCTGATAGAGGGAGGGTCACCCAAGGAACATTTCTACAAAATTATTTGAAAATCAGCTGAACACTTTCGGAGAAGAAGATTTTTTAAGTTTTCACTATAGCTATATAAGGCAAAATAGCCCCGCCCCCTGGCGGCCATGTTTTTCAACCAATCCACATTTCTTGAAGGAACCTATTAATTGTCACCCAAGAAACATTTCTACAAAATTATTTGAAAATCGGCCTGACACTTTCGGAGAAGAAGATTTTTTAAGTTTTCACTATTTTTTTCTTTTGGTTGCAATGGAAACCAGAATTATGGATGGATAAAAAAACAAGAGGCCCAAGAGGGCCAGTATCGCTCCACGGCCATAAGGCAAAAATAAAATCTCCAAACAGCCCTGCCCCGTGGTGGCTATTTTTTTTACCAACCACCATGGCTTAAAGGAATCTTGTAGAGTGTCACCAAAGGAATGTTTCTGCAAAATTATTTGAAAATATGCCTGACACTTTCGGAGGAGAAGATTTTTTAAGTTTTCACTATGGTCATATAAGTCAAAATAGCCCCGCCCTCTGGCGGCCATGTTTTTCGACCAATCAACATGGCTTGAAGGAATCTGATAGAGGGTCACCCAATGAACATTTCTACAAAATTATTTGAAAATCGGCTGAACACTTTCGGAGAAGAAGATGTTTTAAGTTTTCACTATAGCTATATAACGCAAAAAAGCCCCGCCCCCTGGCGGCCATGTTTTTCGCCCAATCAACATTTCTTGAAGGAATCTAATTAAGGTTCACACAAGGAACATTTCTACAAAATTATTTGAAAATCGGCCTGACACTTTTGGAGGAGAAGATTTTTTAAGTTTGCTCTTTAGCCATATAGGCAAAATAGCCCCGCCCTGTGACGGCCATGTTTTTTTACCAATCAACATGGCTTGAAGGAATCTGATAGAGGGTCACCCACGGAACATTTCTACATAATTATTTGAAAATCTGCTGAACACTTTTTGAGAAGAAGATTATTTAAGTTTTCACTATAGCTATATAAGGCAAAAAAGCCCCGCCCCCTGGCGGCCATGTTTTTCGCCCAATCAAAATTTCTTGAAGGAATCTAATAAAGGGTCACCCAAGGAACATTTCTACAAAATTATTTGAAAATCGGCCTGACACTTTCGGAGAAGAAGATTTTTTAAGTTCTCACTATTTTTTTCTTTCGGTTGCCATGGAAACCAGAATTTTGAATGGATCAAAAAAATTTGAAGGAATTTAGTAGAGGACATTGAGAGGATGCTTCCCATGAAGTTTCAACCAAATTGGCCAAGTGGTTAGGGAGAAGAAGTCGTTTAAAGGAAAAAGTTAACGCACGCACGCACGCACGCACGCACGCACGCACGGACGCACGACGGACAATTCGCCATGACATAAGCTCGACTGGCTTTCAGCCAGTGGAGCTAAAAATGAAGGAATTTAAGAGAGGACATTGAGAGGATGCTTCCTATGAAGTTTCAACCAAATTGACAAAGTGGTTAGGGAGAAGAAGTTGTTTAAAGGAAAAAGTTAACGCACACACAGACGCACGCATGACGGACAATTCGCCAAGACATAAGCTCGACTGGCTTTCAGCCAGTGGAGCTAACAAAAAGGGCAATTATGGAATATCCAATTAAATAACATGCCTCATGGCTGCCATGTTGCCACGTTTTTCAACCTTTTTGAAGAGGGTCAGTCAAGGCATATTTCTACGAAATCATGTTGGAATCCAACAAGCTGATTCAGAAAAGTATTTAAAAGTTTGGTCAAATCAATTGGCAAATCAATCAATTAAATTTTAGCACTTTGGTAAAGTATCACCTAAGGATCGTTCATGTGATTTAAAATTAAGGCAAGTAATTTCAGAGAATATAAAATGCTCCTTTTTTGGCCAACCAACTTAATTTTAGCTCTTCAGTGAAAGGTAACCTAAGGATCATTCATGTGAAATTATTTAACAAGAGGGCCATGAGGCCCTGGAATCGCTCACCTGAGAATGGGCTATTTAAGACTTTACTCTTTCAGCGCCAATGGCAATATCATCAAGACAAACTTTCTGACAAAATTTCAAGCTGCTCAAGTCAAAAATGCAATCTCTATAGTGTATAACTAGATTGTTCTACAATTTGGCCTAGTGACCTAGTTATTGAACTGACCTGACCCATATTCGAACTTGACCTAGATATCACTAAGACAAACATTCTGACAAAGTTTCAACATGCTCAAAAATGTGGCTTCCAGAGTGTTAACAAGATTTTACTTAAATTTGGCCTAGTGACCTAGTATTTGACCGGTCATGACCTATATTCAAACTTAGCTTAGATATCACTAAAACAAACATTCCGACATAGATTCATCATGCTCAAGCCAAAAATGTGGCTTCCAGAGTGTTAACAAGATTTTCCTTACATTTGGCCTAGTGACCTAGTTTTTGACAGGACATGACCCATATTCGAACTTGACCTAGATATCATCAGGACATATATTCTGATAAAGGTTCAAGATGCTCAAGTTTAAAATGCGACATCCAGTGTTTACAAGATGTTCCTTCAATTAGGCCTAGTGACCTAGTTTTGACCCGACATGAACCATATTCGAACTTGACCTAAATATCACCAAGACAAATTTTCAGACATAGTTTAAACATGCTCAAGTTTAAAATGTGGCTTTGAGAGTGTTTACAAGATTGTTCTTAAATTTGGCCAAGTGACCTAGTTTTTGACCCAACATGACCTATATTCAAACTTGGCCTAGATATCACTAAGACAAACATTCTGACAAAGTTTCAACATGCTCAAGCCAAAAATGCGGCTTCCAGAGTGTTAACAAGATTTTCATTAAATTTGGCCTTGTGACCTAGTTTTTGACCGGAAATAACCCAGTTTCGAACTTGGCCTAGATATCATCAAGACAATCTTTCTGACAAAGCTTCAACATGCTCAAGTTTAAAATATGGCTTCTAGAGTGTTAACAAGATTTTCATTAAATTTGGCCTAGTGACCTAGTTTTTGACCCAACATGACCCAGTTTCGAACTTGGCCTAGATTTGATGGAGATATATGTTCTGATTAACTTTCATGAAGATTTGATGCAAAATGTTGCCTCTAGAGTGTTAACAAGCAAATGTTGACAACGGACGACGAACAAAAGGCGATCACAAAAACTCACCTTGAGCACTTAGGTCTGTGAGCTAAAAATTGGGCAAGTAGTTTCAGAGACCATGAAACTTAAAGTGTTGTCCTTTTACTATGCATCTGATTGATTAATTCTTTTATTAGAGAACAACCCAACTTCCAAGAACCTTCCTAAAATGTTTTGATAAGTAGTGTTGACATCGCATGCAAGGCTCAATCTGATCACAATATGTCACTTTGAGCACTTTGCGCTCAGGTGAGCTAAAAACTCACACAATGTTCTGTGCAGTCATATCATACTCATGACTATGCCTCAACAAATTGTTCATGTCAGACTGGGCAACGACAACTTCTTGCATATTTGAATGGTTAAGGTAAGGTGCTGGAACTCGAGTATTCTCTTCTTCATCAGAACTGCTGTATGTAGGAATGAGAGCTTCAAGATTGTAGGGCTGCTTTTCAAACACTTTCTCCTGATTATTACTCTCGTCGTCTTGGAAGTTTGAGCTTGTAACAGAAATATTTCTTGTATCCCTGTCTGGTGTTCTGTTTAATAAACAAAAGGGCCATGATGACTCTGGATCGCTCACCTGATTTATTCCATGTGATACATAATGTCAAGCACACTAACTCATTCAAAAGGCTAAACTAGAAGCCCAAAAGGACCAGTAGTGCTTCACTGCCACAGGTGAAATAACCCAACCCTATGTTGTCTGTCAAATTAATTCTGCAGAAAACCGGCCAGATACTTTTGGAGGAGATTTTGTTCACTTTAGCCATATAAGGAAAAACAGCCCTACTGGTGGCGACCATGTTTTTTGACCAATCAACATGGCTGGAAGGAAACTCAAAGTTTTCACTATACATGTAGCAATATAAAGTAAAACAACCCCGCCACCTGGCAGCCATGTTTTTTGACCAATCAACATGGTTTTAAGGAACATTCTACAAAATTATTTGATTTTTTTTCCCCGTTTGGTTGCCATAGAAACCAGAATTCTACATGGATCCAAAATATTTGAAGGAATTCTGGAGAGTACATTGAGAGGATGCTTGCTGTGAAGTTTCATCCCAATTGACCCACTGGTTACTCAGGAGAAGACGTTGAGGGATGCACAAAGCATGCCGGACGCCGGACATGGGGCGATCACAAAACACATTAAATAAGATTGCAGCATCTTTAAGACCTTTCAAAAAACATTTTATTACATTTCTAAATACATGTATTTCAGGAGTCAAGTCCATACTTTCTTAAAACAAGAGGCCCATAAGGCCTATGCTCTACTGGCATGGTTCTTTGGTCATTTTGCAATCCATAGCATGTATGCATGGTGAAGATTGGTTGGTAAATGGAGGCTCTATTGTGTTCACAAGCTGTATTATAGCAATTTTGACAATTTCAAGGGTCATAATGCAGTCTTGCATGAGCGGATCTGGCTGGTTTGCAAAAGGAACCAAGCTCTCATCAATATTTAACTACTATTTAAGTTTGGTGAAGATCGGATAGTAAATGCAAGCTCTATTGTGTTCACAAGCTCTATTATAGCAATTTTGACAATTTCAAGGGCCATAATCCAGTCATGCAAGGGCACATCTGGCTGGTTTTCAAAAGGAACCAAGCTCTCATCAGTATTTAACTAGTATCTAAGTTTGATGAAGGTCAGATAGTAAATGGAGGCTCTATTGTGTTCACAAGCTGTATTATAGCAATTTTGACAATTTCAAGGGCCATTATTCAGTCTTGCATGGGCAGATCCATTTGGCTTGTTTGCGATTTGATTGAGATACAATCAAAACTGAAGACTTTATTGCGTTCACAAGCAATTATTTTACTGACCGACGGGCACACGCACGCACACACGACGGACACAACGCCATGGCATAAGCTCTTCTGGCCTTTGGCCAGTAGAGCTAAAAAGGAAGTTATTTCCAAAAAAGCTGCATGCTTGTAGAGGGATTAAAAAGATAAAGAATATAAATTTTAATATCTATGACATTACTTGTGATTCTGCTTGCTTGACTTATTAAATGGCATTTCAAATGAAAGATAAATTACAAGAATAACAAGTAACTATTTGTCTCGCCCTTCCCTACTATCAATACATGTGTAAAATACAAAGACGAAATGTGTGTGCAAATTTTGAAGTAGATCTAACAAGTCCAAATTACAAGAAATTAGAAAACAAAAAAAATACATTATATGATGCCAATGCACAAAATTATCTATTTTTTATATATATATATTTTTTTTTATTTATTTATTGTGAAAAATTTAAAATCTTTGTAAACAACAATGAAGAAGATATGTCCAATTCTCAAAATCCACTTAAAACCATCAAAATATTTAACTGTAAATATCTGAGAAAGTTGATAAGGAATGCAAATGAAATTCCAAGGAGTGGCTAAGAAATAGCTTATTAGTAAAGGCCATTTGTAATAAGGCATTAAATATTTTCACAATTTGAAATAGGACCACCATAGAAACATTCATGTGAAGTTTGGTAGATTTTAGTCTAAAAGTTTAGGAGGAGATGCCATTTGAAGCTTAAAGTTCATTTTCCCCTTTTCTGATGCCACGTAGCATATCTATTTTAACCGAATAAATCATGTAAAGGGTCAGTAAAGGAACATTTCTGCTAAATAATCTTGAAATCTAACAAGAACTTTATCAAGAATGGAAATATAAAGTTGTGCCACTTTGATGTCCTGTTTTTCAACGAAAATCAATAAATTTTGAACAGTTTTTCTAGAGGGTCACTCAAAAGAACATTTCTACCAAATTATTTTGGAATCAGACAAGCACATAACATAGCATGTAAGTCTTTGAACAATTTTGAAAGAGCATTCCTGTGAAGTTAAGTTGATATTGGTCAAGTGGAATGGTAGGAGCTAAAATATTAATTTATCCCTTCTGTGATGATGCCTGATTGCTTTGAGTTGTAACCAATCAATACTGCTTGAACAAATTAAGTAGAGGGTCATTATAGTAAGATTAATTTTAAATTTTTCTTAAAATCAGACAAGAACTTTCATAACAAGAGCTGTCGGAGGACAGCGCGCTCGACTATTCCACCGCTTATTTAAGTTACTTTCATAGTTCATTATTTTCATAGTTGTGATGGTTAGGAAGGGTTGCATAAAGTTTCAATGGAATGCATCAAATAGTTAATAAGATATGGACTCTTAATGTAGTTGCACTCAAACCTTTAACCATAATTTCTAAGTATAAAAAGGGCAACAATTTGCACCATATGCAGGATAAAGTTATCTTAATTGGTTGTGTTTATAGTTCACTGTTGTGAAATTGGGAAACGTTGTATAAAGGTTCAATACAATGCTTCAAGTTGTTACTGAGATTACACTCTAAATGTAGTTGCAAAACCAGATTTTTTAGGTCCAAAATAGGCCATAACTCGCATAAAATGCTGGATAGAGTTATCATACTTGCTTGTTTACATAGGTGTGGTGGTTGGAAAGGGCTGTATAAAGTTTCAATGAAATGCATAAAGTAGTTACTAAGATATGGTATATTAATGTAGTTGCATGCAAAACTTTAACCAGAATGTTTAAGTCATAAAAGAGCCATAACAAGCATAAAATGCAGAATCGAGTTATTTAACTTGAAAATCAACATAGGTGTGATAGTTGGGAAGGGTTGTTTAAAGTTTGAAAGCAATGCATCAAGTAAATACTAGGATATCAACTCTTAATGTAGTTGCATACAAAACTTTAACCAAACAAGAGGCCCATGAGGGCCTATAATCTACGGGTATGGTTCTTTGGTCATTTTCAATCCATAGCATGTATGTATGGTGAAGATCGGATAGTAAATGAAGGCTCTTTTGTGTTCACAAGCTGTATTATAGCAATTTTGACAATTTTAAGGGCCATAATCCAGTCTTGCATGGGCGGATCCGGCTGGTTTGCGATAGGAACCGAGCTCTCATCAATATTCAACTACTATCTAAGTTTGGTGAAGATCGGATAGTAAATCGAGGCTCTATTGTGTTCACAAGCTGTATTATAGCAATTTTGACAATTTCAAGGGCCATAATCCAGTCATGCAAGGGCACATCTGGCTGGTTTTCAAAAGGAACCAAGCTCTCATCAATATTTAACTATTATCTAAGTTTGATGAAGATCAGATAGTAAATGGAGGCTCTATTGTGTTCACAAGCTGTATTATAGCAATTTTGACAATTTCAAGGGCCATAATCCAGTCATGCAAGGGCACATCCGGCTGGTTTTCGAAAGGAACCGAGCTCTCATCAATATTTAACTACTAACTGAGTTTGGTGAAGATTAGTTAGTAAATGGAGCCTCTATTGTGTTCACAAGCTCAATTATAGCAATTTTGACAATTTCAAGGGCCATAATCCAGTCTTGCATGGGCGGATCTGGCTGGTTTGCAAAAGGAATCGAGCTCTCATGGATACCTAACTACTGTGTAAATTTGGTGAAGATCAGATAGTAAATGGAGCCTCTATTGTGTTCACAAGCTCTATTATAGCAATTTTGACAATTCCAAGGGCCATAATCCAGTCTTGCATGGGATGGTTTGCGAAAGGAACCGAGCTCTCATGGATATCTAACTACTGTATAAGTTTGATTGAGATACAATCAAAACTGAAGACTGTATTGCACGTACGACGGACACCACACCACGGCATAAACTCTTCTGGCCTTTGGCCAGTAGAGCTAAAAAGGGCCATAAAATGCAAAATATACTAGAAAGAGTTATCATACTTGATTGTTTACATAGGTGTGATGGTTGGGAAGGGTTGCAGAAAGTTTCAATGCAATGCATGAAGTAATTACTAAGTCTCTTAATGTAGTTGCACACAAAACTTTAACCAGAATTTCTAAGTAGAACAAGATGTGTTTGTGAAACACTGATGCCCCCGAATGGCAACATCTAGGTCAAAGGTCAAGGTCGCCAGGTCAAAAATGTTGGTACTGACAGAAGGTCATATCACAAGGAATACACATGTGAAATATGGTAGCCGTACCTGTTATGGTTCAAAAGTAGTGGTCAAGGTTAAAGTTTTTTTCGAGAATGGCAACATCTAGGTCAAAGGTCAAGGTCGCAATGTGAAAATTGTTGGTACTGACAGAAAGGTCATGTCACAAGATATACACATGTGAAATATGGTAGCCGTACCTGTTATGGTTTAACAGTAGTGGTCAAGGTTAAAGGTTTTTTGTCGAGAATGGCAACATCTAGGTCAAAGGTCAAGGTCGTGAGGTGAAAATTTTGGTACTGACAGAAAGGTCATGTCACAAGGTATACACATGTGAAATATGGTAGCCTTACCTGTTATGGTTCAAAAGAAGTCGTCAAGGTTAAAGTTTTTATCGAGAATGGCAACATCTAGGTCAAAGGTCAAGGTCGCAAGGTGAAAAATTTGGTACTGACAGAAAGGTCATGTCACAAGGTATACACATGTGAAATATGGTAGCCTTACCTGTTATGGTTCAAAAGTAGTGGTGAAGGTTAGTCTTTTTTGAGAATGGCAACATGTAGGTCAAAGGTCAAGGTCGCAAGGTCAAAAATGTTGGTACTGACAGAAAGGTCATGTCACAAGGAATACACATGTGAAATATGGTAGCCGTACCTATTATGGTTAAAAAGTAATGGCCAAGGTTAAAGTTTTTTTCGAGAATGGCAACATCTAGGTCAAAGGTCAAGGTCGCAAGGTCAAAAATGTTGGTACTGACAGAAAGGTCATGTCACAAGGAATACACATGTGAAATATGGTAGCCGTACCTGTTATGGTTCAAAAGTAATGGCCAAGGTTATTTTTTTTCGAGAATGGCAACATCTATGTCAAAGGTCAAGGTAGCAAGGTCAAAAATGTTGGTACTGACAGAAAGGTCATGTCACAAGGAATACACATGTGAAATATGGTAGCCGTACCTGTTATGGTTCAAAAGTAATGGCCAAGGTTAAAGGTTTTTTCGAGAATGGCAACATCTAGGTCAAAGGTCAAGGTCGCAAGGACAAAAATGTTGGTACTGACAGAAAGGTCATGTCACAAGGAATACACATGTGAAATATGGTAGCCGTACCTGTTATGGTTCAAAAGTAGTGGTCAAGGTTAAAGTTTTTTTCGTGCAGACAGGCCAAAAACTAGATGCCCACCGAATCGGAGATACCGGGGGCATAAAAAGGGCCATATCGTGCAAAAATGCAGGATAGAGTTATCTTACTTGATAATCTACATAGGTGTGATAGTTGGGTAGAATTTCAGAAAGTTTCAATGAAATGCATCAAGTAAATACTGAGATGAACTCTTAATTTAGTTGCAAGCAAAACTTTTACCAGAAAGTAAAACAAGAGCTGTCGGAGGACAGCGCGCTCTACTACATGCCGCTTATTCACATAAAGCACTATTTCATTATATTGCACTTAAGTACTATTAAATCATATTATATACTCTATATGTAAAAGCAACTGAATAGATATACATACATTTAAATATAATTTAAAAATAAAATTTCCTAAGTCAATCAAGGGCCATTACTCCATATTTAGGATACAATGGAGTTATCTAACCTAATTGTACGATGGTCCTTAACAAATATGTGAAGTATGAAGTGATTTGAATGATGTAACTTTAACGTTGAGCTAAACACAAATGTTAAAACTGACCGAGTCCAAAATTAGCAAAACCTTAAACAAGAGGGCCATGATGGCCCTGGAATCGCTCACCTGATTTTTTTTTTCACTTTAGCTATATAAGCCCCGCCATCTGGCGGACATAGTTTCCGACCAATGGACTTGGCTTGAAGGAATCTGATAGAGGGTCACCCTAGGAACATTTCTACAAAATTATTTGAAAATCGGCCTGACACTTTTGGAGGAGAAGATTTTTTAAGTTTTCACTATAGCCATAAAAGGCAAAATAGCCCCGACCCCTTGTGGCCATGTTTTTTGACCAATCAACATGGCTTGAAGGAATCTGATAGAGGGTCATCCAAGGAACATTTCTACAAAATTATTTGAAAATCGGCATGACACTTTTGGAGAAGAAGATTTTTTAAGTTTGCACTATAGCTATATAAGGCAAAATAGCCCCGCCCCCCCCCTGGCGGCCATGTTTTTCGACTAATCAACATGGCTTGAAGGAATCTGATAGAGGGTCATCCAAGGAACATTTCTACAAAATTATTTGAAAATCAGCCTGACACTTTTGGAGGAGAAGATTTTTTAAGTTTTCACTATAGCCGTATAAGGCAAAAAAGCCCCCCCCCCCCCCTGGCGGCTATGTTTTTCGACCAATCAACATGGCTTCAAGGAATCTGATAGAGAGTCACCCAAGGAACATTTCTACAAAATAAGTTCAAAATCTGCCAACCAATTTGGGAGGAGAAGAATTTTGAAGTTTTTTTCGTTTCGTTGCCATGGAAACCAGAATTCTGCATGGATCCCAATAATTTGAAGGAATTCTGGTGAGGTCATTGAGAGGATGCTTTCTGTGAAGTTTCATCCCAATTGACCCACTGGTTACTGAGGAGAAGATGTTGAAGATTTTTTAAGTTTTCACTATAACCATAAAAGGCAAAATAGCCCCGCCCCCTGGCGGCCATGTATTTCAACCAATCAACATGGCTTGAAGGAATCTGATAGAGGGTCACCCAAGGAACATTTCTACAAAATTATTTGAAAATCGGCCTGACACTTTTGGAGGAGAAGATTTTTTAAGTTTGCACTATAGCCATATAAGGCAAAATAGCCCCCCCCCCCCCCCCCCCCCCCCCCCCCCTGGCGGCCATGTTTTTCGACCAATCAACATGGCTTGAAGGAATCTGATAGAGGGTCACCCAAGGATCATTTCTACAAAATAATTTGAAAATCGGCCTGACACTTTCGGAGGAGAAGATTTTTTAAGAACTTTGAAGTTTTTTTCATTTCGTTGCCATGGAAACCAGAATTCTGCATGGATCCCAAAAATTTTAAGGAATTCTGGTGAGGACATTGAGAGGATGCTTTCTGTGAAGTTTCATCCCAGTTGACCCACCGGTTACAGAGGAGAAAATGTTGACGGACGACGGACGATGGACGACGGACGACGGACGCCGGACATAGGGCGATCACAATAACTCACCCTGAGCACTTCGTGCACAGGTGAGCTAAAAAAGGTTTTCCTAATGTTTGACACCATGCAAAACCCGTTTGATATGTTGAAGAATTATATTTGATAAATAAATGATCACAATTAGAAAGAAATGTAACCAAAAATTAAGAATTTATCTAAAGTTTTTTACCCCCTAAAAGTCACACTCAGCATCTTCAACATACAATGTGAAGAAAGGTATTACATGTAATTATATTCCAAATATGGAAGCCCTAACACAAGTACTTACTTAGAAAAATTAGAAAATTAAATGAAAAAGCCAACTTGCCCTAAAACTTTAACCACCCAAAAGCATGTGTTTTACTGCAAACAGAAGGTCACACTCAGCATCTTCAGCATATAATATGAAGAAATGTATTAAATGTAATTATTTTCCAAATATGAAAGCCCTAGCACAAGTACTTATTCAGAAAAAGTTAAAAAAATAAAATAAAATCCTACTTGCCCCAAAACTTTAACCACCGAAAATCATGTTTTTTACCCCAAAAAGAAGGTCACACTCAGCATCTTCAGCATTCAATGTGAAGAAAGGTATAAGATGTAACTATATTCTAAATATTAAAGCCCTAGCACAAATTCTTATAGAGAAAAATTAAAAAATTAAATGAAAATGCCAACTTGCCCTAAAACTTTAACCACCCAAAATCATGTCTTTTACCCCAAAAAGAAGGTAAAACTCAGAATCTTCAGCATACAATATAAAGAAAGGTATTAGATGTAATTATATTCCAAATATGAAAGCCCTAGCACAAGTACTTATTGAGAAAAAAAAAAATAAAAAATTAAATCCAACTTGCCCTAAAACTTTAACCCCCGAAAATCATGTATTTTTTCCCAAAAGGAAGGTCACACTCAGCATCTTTAGCATTAAATGTGAAGAAAGGTATAAGATGTAACTATATTCCAAATATGAAAGCCCTAGCACAAATACTTATGAATGAAAATCCCAACTTGCCCTAAAACTTTAACCGGACGCCGACGGAGACGGAGACGCCGACGCCGACGCTGGGGCGAGTAGTAAAGCTCTCATATTCTTCGAATAGTCGAGCTAAAAAGGGCCATAACTTGCATAAAATGCAGGATAGTGTTATCTAACTTGATAATCTACATAGGTGTGATAGTTGAGTAGGGTTGCAGAAAGTTTCAATGCAACGCATCAAGTAAATACTGAGATATGGACTCTTAATTTAGTTGCACGCAAAACTTTAACTAGAATTTCTAAGTAAAAAAGGGCCATAACTTGCATAAAATGCAGGATAGAGTTATCTAACTTGATAATCTACATAGGTGTGATAGTTTGGTAGGTTTGTAGGAAGTTTCAATGCAATACATTTTTAAGTACTTGCATGCAAAACCTTAACCAAGGTGTGACGTGGACGCCGACGCCAGGGTGAGTAGTATAGCTCTCATATTCTTCGAATAGGCGAGCTAAAAATGGAATTTTCAAATTTTGTCCCTTTTCTGATGCCGCCTGACTGCCATGTTTTTAAACCAATCGGTATGGCTTGAAAAATCTTTGTAGAGGGTCATCCTAGGAATTTTCTACTAAATTATTGGAATCTGACAAGCAGATTCAGAGGAGAAGATCTTTAAAGTTTGGACATTTTGCCCGCTTTCTGAGGACGTAGCAAAAAGTTCTCAATGGAATTTAAATTTTTGAACAATTTTGAAAGAGGACGACCAAAGGCACATTCCTGTGAATTCTGGTTGAAATTAGTTGTGTGGGGTTGATGTTTAAAGCTAAAAGTTAACAACAGACGGACGATGGACATGGGGTGATCAGAATAGATCAACTTGAGCCTTCTCAAAATCAACTAAAATCTACAAAAAAATCATTCTTTTCACTCAAAAAAATAGATAACACTCAGCATCTTTAGCATAAAATGTGAAAAAAGGCTAAATATGCCGCTATGATTTGAAAATCAGCCAAACAGTTTGGGAGGAGAAGATTTTTAAAGTTTTCACTAAAGCCAATATAAGGCTAACAGCCCCTCCCCCTGGCAGCCATATGTTAAGAACAATCAACATGGCTTGGTAGAATCTGATAGAGATCACCCAAGGAACATTTCTACAAAATCATTTGAAAATCACCTGACACTTTCATCGTAGAAGATTTTTTATGTTTTCACAATATAGCCAATAATGCAAAATAGCCCCGCAACCATGGCGGCCATAGTTTTCGACCAATCAACATGGTTTGAAGGAATCTGATAGAGGGTCACCCTAGGAACATTTCTACCAAATTATTTGAAAATCGACCAGACGAATAGCCTGCCCTCTGGCGGCCATGTTTTTCAACCAATTATTATGGCTCGCAGAAATCTGATAGAGGGTCACCCTAGGAACATTTCTACAAAACTATTTGAAAATCGGCCTCACACTTTCAGAGAAGAAGATTTTTTAAGTTTTCACTATAGCCATATAGATAACAATACACCAAATAAATTCCTTCTTTGTTTCCATGTAAATCGACCCGTTTCAGTCCTCAATTGTCACACTTTCGAAGTTTTTCTCATGTAGAACACCATATATCATTGATAAGAGTTACCTCTAAGCTTTAAAACAATCCAAAGAAAATGGGGGTGTCATGCATTATGCAAGAAAGAACTCACCAGACGAAAATGGTTATTTTGGACCAAATCCGGCATGGACAAAACCGGTGTTTAGCATTCTCTACTTTCACTTTCAAACAAGGTCAAAATACTTAAAGTGATCAAATAAATTATTTCCAGTGAGCCCGACACTTTTGGAGAAGAAGAATTTTTCAATTTTCACAAAACACATTCACAATGTATTTAAACTCAATGTCATAAATTCAATGCATTCTGGTGATAGTATACCCTCATTTATTTCTATGCAAACAAAGGTTTTTTAGGGACTATTTGGGTATTTGGTGTAATTTGATCTATAAGGCAAAATAGCCCCGCCCTCAGGCGGCCATGTTTTTTTACCAATCAACATGGCTCAAGGGAATCTGCTGGATGGTCACCCAAGGAACATTTCTATAAAATTATTTGAAAACTGGTCTTGGCACTTTCGGTAAAAAAATATTTTTTAAGTTTTCACTATAGCCATAAAAGGCAGAATAGCCCCGGCCTCTGGCTGCAATGTTTCTCAACCAATCAACATGGCTTAAAGGAATCGGATAGAGGGTCGCCGAAGAAAAATGTTTAACAAATAATTTGAAAATCTGCATGACACTTTTGGCGTAGAAGATTTTTTCAGTTTTCACAAGTTTTTTTGTTCTGTTGTCATGGAAACAAGAATTTTTCATGGATCCCAAGAAATAGAAGGAATTTAGGAGAGGACATTGAGATCAGAATTGGCCAAGTGGTTAGGGAGGAGAAGTTGTTTGAAGCGAAAAGTTGACGCACGCACGCACAGCGGAAAATTCGCCAGGACATAAGAAGGAACATTTGTGCCAAATTATCATTAAATCGGGCCGGAACGTTTGGACAAAGAAGTTTTTTAAAGATTTAAAAATGCTCCCCCCTGGCAGCCATATTTTTTCAACAGATCGGAATTATTTGAACAATCTTGCTAGAGGGTTACCTAAGGAATATTTGTACCAAATTATCTTTAAATCAGGCCAGCATTTCTGAACAAGAAGATTTTTAAAGTTTTAATAATGCACATTATAAGGAAATCAAACTCTGCCCCCTGGCCGCCATGTTTTTCAACAGATCTAAAATATTTGAACAATCTACGAAGAGGATGCCAAAAGCAACATTTGTGCAAAATAATTTTCAAATCGGGCCAGTACTTTTGGACAAGAAGATTCTTAAAGTTTTGGAAATTTTCCCCTTTTCTGATGCCGCAGCAACCAAAGTTCTACCTAGAATTATATTCTTTAAACATTTTTAAAAGAGGACCTACTAAAAGACATTACTGTGAAGTTATTTTGAAATAAGTCCATTGGTTTTGTAGGAGAAGTCATTTGTAGGAAATTGTTAACAGACGTATGTACAGACGTCGACAACAGACGGCGATTGATCACAAAAGTTCACCTCGAATTTCAAGCTTAGGTGAGCTAACAAAAAATATCCAAACAGCCCAGCCCCCTGGTGGCCATGTTTTTTTACCAATCACCATGGCTTGAAGCTATCTCGTAGAGTGTCACCCAAGGAATATTTCTGCAAAATTATTTGAAAATCTGCAAAAAAGTTTAGGAGGAGAAGATTTTTAAAGCTTTCACTAAAGCCACTATAAGGCTAACAGCCCCATGGCAGCTATAACTTAAGACCATGGCTTGGTGGAATCTGATAGAGAGTCACCCAAGGAACACTTCTACAAAAATTATTTGAAAATCGGCCAGATACTTTTGTCCGAGATGATTTTTTAAGTTTTCACTAAAGCCATATTAGGCAAAATAGCCCCGCCCCCTGGCAGCCATATAATTTTCGACCATTCAACATGGCTTGAAGGAATCTAACAGAGGGTCACCCTAGGAACATTCCTACAAAATTATTTGAAAATCAGCCTCACTTTCCAAGGAGAAGATTTTTTAAGTTTTTACTTTATAGCCATATAAGACAAAATAGCCCCGCGCCATATTTTTCGACCAATCAACATTGCTTGAAAGAATCTAATAGAGGGTCACCCAAAGAACATTTCTTAAAATTATTAGAAAATCATCCTGCCACTTTTGGAGGAGAAGACTTTTTAAGTTTTCACTATTTTTTACTTTCGGTTGCCAGACATTTGCATGGATCCAAAAAATGTCCATGAAGTTTCATCCCTATTGGCCAAGTGGTTAGGGAGGAGAAGATGTTAGAAGCAAAAAGTTGACACACTTAGGCACACACAAGAGACAATTCACCATGACAGAAGCTTGACTGGCTTTCAGCCAGTGGAACTAAAAATGACAGTTGAAAATACAAAAAAAATCTAAACATATGACCCCAAAAACCCATTTGATATGAAGTACTTTATATAAGATGTGTGTGCCAAATTTGAAACCATTCTAACAAAAGATGTTATGGCCAATTCTCAAATCAAATAAACAAGAGGGTCATGATGGCCCTTGATCGCTCACCTTTATTATACAATGTACTGCAATGCAAAACACATCAAGACAATTATTCTGAATGCAACCTCCACAGTGTTAACAATATTTTCCTTCATTTGGCCTAGTGATCTGTATTTTTTTTACCTGATATGAGCCATATTCCAACATGGACTAAATATCATCAAGACAACATTCTGACAAAGTTTCAACTTGCTCAAAGTAAAAATGCAGCCTCCGGAGTTCGAACAATATTTATATTGAACCTAGATATAATTCAGACAAACATTCTGACCAAATTTCAAGCTGCTGAAGCAAAAAATGTGGCATCCAAAGTATTCACAAGATTGTTCTTCAATTTGATCTAGTGACCTAGTTTTTGACCCAGCATGACCCATATTCTAACTTGGCCTACATATCATCAAGAAAAACATTCTGATAAAGTTTCATCATGCTGAAATTAAAAATGCAGTATCCAGAGTGTTAACAAGATTACCCTTCAATTTGGCCTAGTGACCTAGTTTTTAACCCGGCATGACCCATATCCAAACTTGGCCTAGATATCATTCAGACAAACATTCTGACTAAATTTCAAGCTGCTGACCCGGCATGACCCATATTCTAACTTGGCCTACATATCATTCAGCTCAACATTCTGACCAAATTTCAAGCCACTGAAGCAAAACATGCGGCTTCTACAGAGTTAACAAGATTTTCCCTCAATTTGGCCTTGTGACCTAGTTTCTGACCCAATATGACCCATATTCGAACTTGACCTAGATATCTTTAAGACAAACATTCTGACCAAATATCAAGCTGCTGAAGCAAAAAATGCGGCATCCAAAGTGTTAACAAGATTTTCCTTCAATTTGACCTAGTGACCTAGTTTTTGACCCGGCATAACCCATATTCGAACTTGACCTAGATATTTTTAAGACAAACATTCTGACAAAATTTAAAACTGCTGAAGCAAAAATTGCGGCCTCTGGAGTGTTAACAAGATTTTCCTTCAATTTGACCTAGTGACCTACTTTTTGACCCGACGTGACCCATGTTCGAACTTGACCTACATATCATCAAGACAAACATTCTGATAAAGTTTCAACATGCTCAAGTTGAAAATGTGGCCTCCAGAGTGTAAACAAGATTTCCCTTCAATTCGACCTAGTGACCTAGTTTTTGACCTCATATGGCCCAGTTTCGAACTTGTCCAAGATTTTATGGAGATGAACGTTCTGATAAACTTTCATGAAGATTGGATGCAAAATGTAGCCTGTAGAGTGTTAACAAGCTCAAATGTTGACGACGCACGACGGACGGACGCCGGACAAAATGTGATCCCAATAGCTCACCTTGCACTTCGTGCATAGGTGAGCTAAAAACACAAACATTCATGTTTTTTCCCCGAAAAATAAGGTCACACTTAGCATCTTCAGCATAGTATACAATGTGAATAAGGGTATATGCAACTATGCTCTAAGTTTGAAAGCCCTAGCACAAGAACTTATTGAGAAAAAGCAAAAAACCGAAACTTGATGTTTGATGTCACTGCCAGAAAAACAACAAATTAGCTCATCGCGACGAGACAAAAAGCATACTTGGAAGTCCCTGATTCAGGGGTTTAAGATGTTTTCAAGAGATGTCTGCAACAAATATGTTAAAATAAGACTTAATGTGAAAAAGGGTTAATAATTAGCTATATGCAAATGAATTTGATGAACTTGCAGCAGACAACTTTGGAAAACATTGTGGCAAAAGAAGAAACTGCTCACATTGAGCAGTTTCTCCTATCACCCTATGTTTTCTACTCTTATATATTTTCAAAGTCGTCTGCTGCAGATTTGACATAGATGGAAAGGGTCAACAATGAACATACTTATTTATATTAGTAATGCCATTTGCAGACAATTCTTGATCCAAACTTCTGGATCTGCGAGTGTAATAGGGACAGTATAGAACTTCATCTTGGGTTTCATATTCAAGAGAAACAGATTGTCTGTGGAATCCCAGACTTCCTGGAAGCTGGCTTCCATCTGAACTGTTACTAATACCATTCATCTGAAACATTATACAATAAGTAAAATAACTATTTTCCAGAAACAGCAAATCTGCAGCAGATGCTTTTGAAACCATTTTGTCAACAAGAGGGCCATGATTGCCCTAGATCGCTCACCTGAATTATGCAATGTGATTTTTATTGCAAAGCACATCAAGATAATTATTCTGATAAAGATTCAAAATGCAAGCTCCAGAGTGTTAACCAGATTTTTCTTCATTTAGCCTAGGGATCTTTTTTTTGTTACCTGATATGACCCATATTCGAACATGGACTAGATATCATCAAGACGAACATTCCGACAAAGTTTCAACTTGCTCAAAGTAAAAAAATGCACACCCCGATGTTTTAACACTATTTTCCTTCAATTTGGCTTTTTAAACAGACATGACCAATAGTCGAACTTGGCCTACATATCATCAAGACAAACAATCTGATAAAGTTTCAACATGCTCAAGTTAAAAATGCAGCATCCAGAGTGTTAACAAGATTTCCCCTCAAATTTTAAGCTGCTGAAGCAAAGAATGCGCCTTCTACAGTGTTAACAAGATTTTCCTTCAATTTGGCCTAGTGACCTGGTTTCTGACCCAATTACCCATATTTGTACTTGACATGGATATCATTAAGACAAACATTCTAACAAAATTTCAAACTACTGATGCAAAAATTGCTGCCTCTAGAGTGTTAACAAGATTTTCCTTCAATTTGACCTCATGACCTACTTTTTGACCCAAATTGACCCATGTTTGAACTTGACCTACATATTATGAAGACAAACATTCTGATAAAGTTTCAACATTCTCAAGTTGAAAATGTGGCCTCCAGAGTGTTAACAAGACTTTCCTTCAATTTGACCTAGTGATCTAGTTTTTGACCTCCTATGGCCCAGTTTCAAACTTGTCCAAGATTTGATGGAAATGTTTATTCTGAGTAACTTTCATGAAGATCGAATGCAAAATGTAGTATGTAGTGTTAACAAGGCAATTGTTGACGACGCACAACAGACAGACACCAGACAAAATGTGATCACAATAGCTCACCTTGAGCACTTCGTGCACAGGTGAGCTAAAAATATGGAAACTCTTTTTGAACAAGAGGACCATGATGGTCCTATAGCGCTCACCTGATTAAATAGAACTTCAATATATTTTACTCTATACATATCAGAAAAACAAGCCCTGACCTATGGTCACCATGTTTATCAACAGATCAGAATAATTTGAACAATCAAGGGACATTTGTGCCAAATTATTTTCAAATCGGGCCTGTACTTTTGGTCAACATGATTTTTCATTATATGTACATAATAAGGAAAATAATAAGAAAGTTTTAATTATCAAAATAAATATACGAAAAACAAGTTCTGCCCCTTGCAGCCATGTCTGTTAACAAATCGGAATAATTTTAACATTTTGGTAGAGGGTCACCTATTTGTGCCTTAAAGTTTTCAAATCAGGCCAGTATTTTTGGGCAATAAGATTTTTAAAGCTTCAGTATTTCCCCCCCTTTCTGATGCCGCAGTAACCAAAGTTCTACATGGAATTAAATTATTTGAACAATTTTGAAAGAGGATCACCTAAGAAACATCCCTGTGCAATTATTTAGAAAATGGTCCAACGGTTTTTGTTTGTAGTACAAGTCTCTTACAAGAGGACCATTATGGTTCTAAGTTGCTCACCTGATTTAATAGAAATCACAGTTTTCAATGTTCTTACGATATGCATACAAGGAAAACAAGCAATTTCAATAATCTTGATAAGAGTGCCACCCAAGGAATATTTGTGCCAAATTATTTTAAAATCAGGCCTATATCTTTGTATAGGAAGATTTAAGTTTCACTATATAGAAAGAATATATATATATACATATAAGGAAAACAAGTATGGCCCCTGGTGGGCATATTTTTCAATGCATCAGAATAATTTGAACAATCTTGGTAGAGGGTCACCAAAGGAACAATTGTGCCAAATTATTTTCTAATTGGCCGAGCGTTTTTGTTAGAGATATTTTTAAAATTTTCACTAAATATACATAGAAGGATCCGCCCCCTTGTGGCCATATTTTTCAACGGATCAGTAGAAATTGAGCAATCTTGGAAAAGGATCACCCAAGGAACTTTTGTACCAATTATTTTCCAATCTGGCCAGTACTTTTGAACAAGAGGATTATTAAAATGTTGGCATTTTCCCCTTTTCTGAAGCCGAGGCAACCAAAGTTATGCATGGAATTGAATTCTTTGAACAACTTTGAAAGAGGACCTCCTCAGGAACATTCCTGTGAAATCGGTCCATTGGTTTAGGAGGAGAAGTTGTTTGTAGGAAAATGTGAACAAATAGACAAGACGATGAAGACAGACGACGGGCATTGAATGATCACAAAAGCTCACCCACATTTCTTGCTCAGGTGAGCTAAAATTGTGAACAGAAAAATGGACTGACAGACACTGCCGCTGGATCATCACAATAGCTCACCCACACTTCATGCTTAGGTGAGCTAACAATTGAAAACATTGTGGCAAAAGACGAAACTACTTGTCTTGAGTAATTTCTCCTTAAGTCAAAATTCATTCAAAAGTTGTCAGCGGCAGAGGTGTAATAAAGCATGTGGTTAAGGGTTAAATACATAATAAGATACTATGTATGTATGCTTACCTGGTTATATTGCACAGAGTTTCCATCAGAGCTAGTACTGGAAGAAGGGAAGACTGACTCAAGACCTGTATCTGCATCAGGAGAGACAACCTCAGAGGAATCAGACACATACAGTCTGTCAAACGGATCACTATCACTACTGCTGAGTTGGACTGAAAAATCATTGGCATTATTTACTTTGTCTTGAGAATCAGACCTAAAATTGCTGTGCCTGTAAGCCAGTCTGCTAGCGGAACTTGAGTGCGGAACAGTCCTTATTTTCTTCCTGACCACATTGCCTGATTTTCTACTCTTTTCAAAGTCTCTCTCATTATAACATTTATCACAGACAACGACACCAAGCTCATCTTTTCTCTGCAATTTTGTATCTACAGGTTTATCACAGCTAACACAATTATCTCCCTTAGTTATCAAACTAGTCCTGTTTTTATTATATGAGGTTTCAGCATAACCACAATACAGATCCAGGTTGGAAGTTTCTGGTCTAATATTATCCCCATCCTCCCAGAGACCAGAATGAGCACTATCTGAAAAATCGCCAACACCTTCATTATCATCTGTACTTTTGTTACAAAGTATATTACAAGCACTGCTCTCCGACTGTGAATTATTAAATGCATAGGGACTCATTGTAAAGTCATTGGAGTAACTCAGTAATTCTGCAGAGGTATTATTTAATAGCTTTATTCCACTGTCACTAATCCTCTCCCCACTAATGTTATGTTCAGCATGTGTTAATGGATCAATAGTCTCATTTTCAGACTCTATATCATCATTTGCATTGGGTAAAACTTCATCTCCACAACCTTCGTCCTCATCAGTTGTACTTGATGCAGATGATTCTCTAGCAAAAAAAGCGAGTCCTTCTACATTTGGAGGGAGATCAGCTTCTATAAAATCCCCTATATCATCAATACTGTCAAAACTAGAGGAAGAACTAGGTCTAGTTTGTCCTAATAAGACTTGATCTACATGTACATGATCAACTGATTCTTTTTCAACAATGTCATTTTCAACATAACTATCAGTCTCTTTGTTGCCATCATTGCATGACACGCCCCCATCTTCAATTACCTGTTTGGATTTGGGTATTTCATTATTACTTGTATCATCACATTCACATTGAGCACCATTAGAAATATCGTGAGGATGACTAGACAGGTCAATAGTTCCATTAAGCACATGTTCAACATTGCCATTTACACAAATTGAATTTTTACTTTCTTTGTCATCTATATCTGCACTTGTGTTAGTGTCAGATGTTAAGAAATCTGAATTATGTTGCACACTAGATATATGCCGTGTATACTGGACAGGATTATCCAAACTGCCAAAGCAAGATGTACTTTCCTCATCAGACAAGTTCTCTGGCATGGCAAGGGGGGCAACAACCTTCAGATAATTAGGAGGAGTTGTTTCATTATTTACACAACTTTCATCAATACCTGTACTATCAGAATTATTAGCATAATCACAACTGAATATTTCATCCATGTGGTTTTCATTTTCAAGTGTACCTTGTGAGTTGCCTGTTAAATGCATTATCTGATGATTTGTATCATTTTTCACACCACCTCGTGTACGCCCATAGAGCACATCTGCTTCCTGTCTGTATGTATTACACACGTTGGACAGATAATCTGGTCTATCTGTTGATCCAGACACATCCACATTTAACTCCATGCCATTGACTAAAACTGCTATATCTTCAAAATGCTCTAACTGTCTGTTTTCATTTGTCAATGCATTAGCTCTCCTCTTTTCAACAGCCCTGTGGCTCCAAGTTCTGGGACATGCAATATTACATGCATCTCTCTTGCTTCGAGTTTGCCGACTTAAAATGTCTTTCTTGATACCATTTGCCCTCTTACTGTCCACAGATGCATGTTCTGAACTTAAGTTGTTATCTAAGGCACAGGTAGCGCCTGTTACATAGCCATTAGCAGGAGCTTGCATAGTCAGTATTTCCTCAAAGTCTTGGACACCATTAATGCTGGCCTCTGACGATGATTTGCTGGCTGGTTTACGTTTAGCACAGCTATTTTGTAAGGTAAGAACTCCATCGGAATTACATCGCTGTATACCCAGTGATTTAGCACAACGTTTCCTTCTGAGGAAGGAATCATCAGTGAGCATACCATCTTCAGTATTCTTACTCCTGTCTTTATCACTTTCCATTCTCATCTTTCCAGTTTTGATTCTTCATTATATCTAAGAACAGATATGCATAGTTGTGTTTCTTCAGATTTATGTGGCCGTCTTTTCATACATGTGCCTTTGTGTTGTCTGAAAAAAATAATCTTGATATAAGCCATTAGATCTTTCAATTTGTTTCAACCACCCAAGAATATCTGATACAGATACTTTTGATGCCTCTGAAGCGAACAAAATTTTAAAATCGTTTTTAGACAAGGAGAAACTGAACAAAAACAGTTTTCAAAGAAAAAGGTTTTCTTATCCTTTCTATGTCTTTCCTCAAGTGATTTTCAAGCAGCATATCAGCTAAATGGTTAAAAGAATTATATGGAGCATTTCTAATTATCCTACAGAATTGAATACATTTCCCTTATATAGAAACATAATCTTAAAATATCTTAAACATGGGACCTCTGATAATAATTGTCAAAAAGTACAGATATCTCAGCCTGGGTAATTATTTCTTTACGCCTAGTGTTTTCATCTTTGTCTCAAAATTATACATTGAGCCAGATCATAACCTGTCTTGGTGCTGGTCTGACGGTCCTGTGACAGATATTTTTATTTAATTGGCACTATTTCAGTTTTCTTGGCATAATACCTTGTTCTAGAATAATCAGCCATCACTTTCATATTGCACTATGATATGGTTGAAAAGGATTTGATTTCATATATCAATCAGTTATTCATAATAAAATAAAGATGTTCTGCTATTCCTGGACTTTTAATCTTGAACCAGCAACCCATTGATTTGAGGGAAAGCACTTTATTGAATGAGCAAATTGCACAAACAAATTGTAGAATTCTGATAAGCAGTGTAATGACCAAAGTCAACATGGAAGCCAAACAATGATGTAATGATATCCCTACTTAAAGAGAATGTAAACATGCTATTTATTCATTTTTTCAAGGCACCAGCATAATTTCTGGTGGCCATGTTTTTTGGACCAATCACCATGGCTTGAAGGAATCTCATAGAATATCACCCAAGGAATATTTCTGAAAAATTATTTGAAAATCAGCCAAATAGTTTGGGAAGAGAAGATTTTTAAAGATTTCAATTAAGCCAATATAAGGCTAACAGCCCCACCGCCTGGAAGCCATATTTTAACCCTTTCCTTCATATAGTCGCTTTCTGACGCCTCTGCAGCAGACGGCTTTTTGAAAACATAGTGACAAAAGAAGAAATTGCTCAAAACAAGCAACTTCTCCTTTTGCCACAATGTTTTCCACATTTAGTCATTCAATTATAGAGATTTTTTTTGTTTTTGACAAAATATGTTAAAAGTCGTCTGCCGCAGAATTGTTGTATGAGGGCAAGAGTTAACCCTTTCCCTCATACTGCAATTCTGCAGCAGACAACTTTGAAAGTATTTTGTCAAAAAATAGAAAATCTCCATATTTGAATGGATAACATAATATGACAAAAAGTGGAAAAACATTGTGGTAAAAGGAGAAATTGCATGTTTTGTGCAATTTCTTCAATTGTCACTATGTTTTCAAAAAGCTGTCTGCTGCAGAGGCGTCAGAAAGCGTCTATATGAGGGAAAGGGTTAAGACCAATCAACATGGCTTGGTGGAAACTGATAGAGACTAAGAGAGTCACCCAAGGAACATTTGTACAAAATTATTTGAAAATAAGCCGGATACTTTTGTCCAAGAAGATTTTTTAAGTTTTAACTATAGCTTATTAGCTATAGCACAAAACAGCCCCACACCCTAGCGGCCATAGTTTTCGACCAATCAACAATTTCCTTTTTAATTCGCATTTAGTAATCTAATTTGTAATGGCAGATGTTTGTAACCCTATCTATTTTATCCGAATACCACTTCAAACAAGAAAATAATTGCGGTTCCATTAACCACACATCATTGTCGCAACAACATATGTTTTGATGTCCAAAACGACGTTATTTCAAATGTATGATTCCTTCTTAACATCATTAGTAAGTCATTTTAACATCAAACAATGATTAAATTAGCTTAATCACTGCATATTGATTTAGAATCTCATTCCTTTGCCAAATGTGTCCATGGTAAGTTTTCTGCTGTAGCAAACAAGAAAGATTAAAGAAAATCCTATTTTATATTTATGAAGGTAGTAATTCAAATAGCTTCAAAATTATCAGCTTGTCAACTTGAATAGCGGATGGCGATGACTTTATTAAAATGAAAACATGAAAACTGAAATGCAAGATCTTGGATCCTAATGTTAAGAGGTTCGGTTGAATAACTCAGCTAGAGAGACCCTTAACAATCATTGAATCACTCAAAACAACAATATAAAGTATTTATTTGACCGATTACCATCAAAACAGAGCCGACACCAGTCACCTAATACTTGCGAAGAAAGCAATCAAAATAAATAGTCCAGAAAAAATTGAAATTTGTCAGCCATTTTGTCGAATAAGACTAAATCACCGGACGATATTGATGATGTGTTGAAGTTGCCATCGTCTTTAATTATACGAAATTCAAAAAACGTGGTGGCGATGATAAAAATAATTAAATAACTATAAATGCTTTCCTTATGACGTATACATAGCACTTGACAACCGATTTCATGAGTAGACTGATCTACTTAGTATGGAGTGTATTCGGCCCAAGATTTATTCGGCCTACTATGTTTTGGTATGCTGAGCAAAGAGATATAGTTGTTCACAGGGTATCACTGAACATAGTCTGGTAGAGTCTGGTGGTAAAATATCCCATTATATCACTGTTTTGTTGTGTTTTTATATTGAAATGAATAAAATAAAATGTTAATGTATCATATAAATAATAAAAAAAAAAGGTATTTGCCTAATTTAGTTCATTTTCGAGTGAATATAAAAATATTATATACGTGAACTGGTCATTATATACATACAACGTTTTATACGATTTTTAAGTTATAAAAAGTTTAATTTGATTTATATGTGTCATATTATATATCTATTTCTTATATTATTTCAGCTGATAATCGGGAAAATAGTGCAAGAGTGAGGATTTCTAACGATTACATTGTGTTTCGTAAACTTGGCGGCTGTCTGCCTGAATGTGCATTCGTCCGTCCGTCATGGATTGCATGTATTGGTCAACACGTTGTTACTGTATGGCAGATTTATTTCAACGTGGTCACACTTATACCGTGTGATCAGGAGAACGGCAAAGTACTAGGTACATAACTCTGGTCTGTTTATTTTAGTTATCTCCATTTTTCCTTATTTAGTTCAGCGATTGTCTCAATTAATTTCCATCGTATCCATTTTCAACTTGGTGTGTAGGTAGCTTATGATATACAGATTAGCAGTGCAACATTACAATAACTTTAGCATGCTGCGTTTGGAGTGTGTATATTTTTGTCTTTCCATGTTCTCACTTATTATATAACTTTCATATGCAACACATGCGTTCCGTGAAATGCCATTGTTCGTTAATGAGTGCTTCCCAAAGCTGTGTACTTTGTCCGGAGCGACTGACTGTCTGTCCGTCTTTGTGTTCATCCATCCGTCCGTCTGTCCGTTACGGTTTGCATTAATGGGTCAAAACTTTGTTTCTGTTTCGCGGATCCATTTCAAAGTCGTCACACGTATACATTGGGATTAGGAGATCGATACAATATTTTGAACACAAATCTGATCTGGTTTTTTAGGTGTAAACTCATTTTTTCATTTCTTCGGTTATTGTCTCAATAGATATCCAATGTATCAATTTAAGACTTGGTGTATGGGGAACTCAGATCGAGCTACAGATGTGCAGTGCGAAAAGAAACATAACTCTAGCATGCTTTCGACTGTCTTTCATTTATCAGCATGATTACAATATACATTGTGGATCTTTAGTGATTTCTGAACTGGAAATATTTTAATTAAGGGTCGCTGCTCGTTTTTTTGTCAATCTTTTGTCCTTCCTGATTGATTTTGTTTATACAAGAAAAGGGCCAAACTTTGATAAATAAGGTATATGTTATTGGCAGGCAGTATGTGTTGCTTCACACATTTTTGGTTTGGTTTGTTTTAAAGGTCATTGTTTATTGTTTCAACAATGTTTGTCCATATTAGCTGTGCCATATGTTTTCAACTTACATATACCCCTATACCATTAGCGCTTTCAGGGCTTTGAATTCACATGAACTAACACTCTCAGTCGAGGGTTTGCTGGAGGACTGTGGCCACGAGTGGGTGTCTGGAGGGAATCAGATGCCTGTTTTACAGTAGATGGACATGATAGACACTTTCTTCTTACACTACATCGCCAATCAACGGTGCTGGACGGGAACGTTCTGTTAGCGACGTATGCATACTCATCTGATGACACTAATTTGAGCTAGCCCCTTTCGGTTCCCTTCTGGATCACTTCAAACGTCACGTCTGCCCTAGGTGGTATTTCGATCACTGTGTCGTCTTGTAGAGATTCTTCGGATCCATCTTCCACCATTGATATTTCTGGTCTCGTAAAGTCGAGTGTCTAGGAATTGTTGGCGGAGATAGTTTGTACAGTTTCTTCTTGTAGACTAGTAGCGTAGAGGCGATGAGAGAATTTCCCTCTGGCACTTTCAGGTTACTGTATTGATCTGTATCCATGGTTCTTCTGCATAGCGACATAGCATACACATGAACTGTAGATCACGACTTTCGTTGAAGGCGTCATCGTATTCCTTGACTGAGATACCTTTATGTAAAGATAAAAAAAAACATTATTAATATGTATCATTTACATAATATTGATTATTTACAATACATGTTCATCGATGCATGACGTCGTCAATTCCGGTGTCGGCATACAACAGCGTCCTCAGACAGCACGGGACAGTCTGAGGGCATTCTACGATATCATCAAGCAACATGAGGCCCATAGACATACGGTCAGGGTCAATGGATTACACTGAGCATTACGTCAACGGCCAGCTTCACAAATAAAAGTGTACAGTGATGGCAAAGTGATTTATCCTCCGCCGTATATGCTACATTCTGGTCGTTAGGGAAGTAAGGGGGAATAGTTTAAAGCATTATTGATGCTTAGTTTGCTTACTGATATGCAGCAATATTGTCATATTTGGGGACTAACAGTTAATAGAAACAAAACAGAGGTAATGGTTTTCAAAAATGCTTCGAAAAAATAGATAGAATATTCTTATGGAATAAAATGAAGTATTTGAATATAAGTACAACACTTATCAATGCAATGCAATCAATGTAATTTACTGTTAAATATTGTGTAAGATATAATGGGTCTTATTCGGAGTTTATAAGTTCAAAAATAAGAGCTAAACAGTGAAACCCAAGTTCAAGTTTATTGCGCGGGTGCATCAGCACCAGTGCATATATTGGTTGTGTTTAAGAACTGTCACTGGTGCAATGGGCATGCGCATGCACCGTGTTAATCGTCTTGATCGCGCATGCGCCGTAGTTTACCCTCAGCTCTCGGATATTTCCGTAGCAGTTCGTCAATAGACTGGTTCTCATTCGAGTTTGCAATAAAATATTAAGATTTTTTTTTTATAATTAATGTAAATTAAAACCATAGTTCTTTAATAACAGGAAAATGGGAATATTTTCATAAATGCAAAGTTATTGTGCTAAAACTCTGAAGGTTTGACCTTTTCTCTGACAATGACAGAAACGTTAAGTGAGTGCCAGAGTGTTCGGACAACTTATCCAAAACGACGGGCAAGAGATCTTGACATTCCTCTAATGAAGTTTGATATTTCTTTGCATAATGATCAAAATCAACGTTGTCTGTGTGCACACTTTTGTCACATTTTATATCATCTGTCTGACTGCGACTTTCAATTTGGTTGGTCATTTTTTGAAGCCAATCATTTTCAAAGGTTGGATCGGGCTGAAACAGTGTCCTGTTGGATAATCGTTTTGCTTTGAATAGTGGAGAGCGGAAATACTGTGGAAATGGAGATTTACGGGGAGTATATTTTCGTTTGAACTGTCTTCTTGGTGTGCCTTGTGGTGATGGCAACTGTGGTATATCGACCACATGCAAAGGTATACCATTCATTAGTCGCCGTTTTTGTTTGCACAGCAACAGTCTTGTTTATTCCGCGTCATTCTAAAATTAATAAAAAAAATTGATAATGATCTATTTATATACTATTAAACCATGCACGATTTATATTATATATTTATTGATAGGTGGCATATCTTGCATACGTCACTATTAAATTAAATTTATTGATATTTTGTTTATGTTTTAGATATAATTGTTTGTTTTCCAGCATTTCAACAGTATTTTAGTGTTAAAACGTGGACTCGTTGCATGGGCGCCCTCACGCAAATACGACTTATAAGCGATCAAACACAGAAATACATGTGACTGTGTCGTTTTGACCAGTTTATTCGTCGTTCTGGCGTTAACGTTAATGCATTGTTGATGTATTTACTAAGCATAACAAGTGAGCAAGCTTATATTCTAAACTATGTAGGTGTCATTCTAACGGAAATTGCAGATATATTGGTTTTCCTTCCGATTTCGATAAGGCATGAATTTTGCTCCTGATGTTTGCCAAATATTTTGCTTCCTGATTTTGCCAAATTATAAAATCACTTGTAAGTTCATTTTTATACAGAAAATCGACGCATTTATAACTGTTATGTTCCTAGAATACAATCAAAGTACTGAAAGTACTAGTAACGAATTATTTTGAAAATGTAATTAATAATTGCATTTGATCATGTTTTTTGTTTGTTTTAAACTTGCTTTAAAACTTAGTAGTTTTTTTAGCTCGACTATTCGAAGAATATGAGAGCTATAACAGTCACTTGTGCGTCGGCGTTGGCGTTGCAACTTTGGTTAAATTTTGAAACTTCACTCACTTATTGGACATCATCAAATGACCTTGCAGGACAAGTCCCATAACTCTATATCAGATTTTGACACAATTATGCGCCTTTTCTAACTTAAAATTTTAGTTAGAGTTGTGCATGCATGTTGACCTTCCTTATTGTGGGATGATGGGCTTCCTGCAGTGATTCACTCTTTAATAGTTATTTTAGGGATTGAAACATATTTGACCCAAGTAATTATCTGGAGCTCTGTATCACAGAGATGCCAACAGATTTGTGGAAGTATCGTTGTGCAATTCTATTTGTTTCCTTAAGATGATAGAAGAAAAATAAAATGACAAATAACACTTAAACGCACACAGGGAAATCTCACCGTTTTGTCTCCGTTTCCAACTTGAAAACGATGTTCTAATTATGGACCATTAATTTATATTTATCAGCCATTCGGGCAAAGGTGCGCGTCAAAATGCTTGTTTTATCAAGAAAAGCGTCTATTTGTGGGAAAGAGTTAAGTATGCTTGTCATTATCTATTTTTGTTACCATCTGCAACATGTTTGTCATGATGCATTTGATTTATCAGGGTATTCATACCATTACAGTATTGTCTATTCTTTACTTGAACACATTTAACCCTTCCGATGGATTAAAGTCAGGTCTCCAGAATGATTCATTGGTATGCGAATTAAATATTAAATAACATTGGTAAATCACTTAATCTTGAATGAATGTATATTGTTTTATGGCGCATCGACAGCTAAGGTCATTTAGCGCGCAATTAAATTTAATTATTCATGATCCCTGGGTAAACATAGCAAACCAGTACTAGGCTAGAAAATGTGCCTTGCCCAAGGGCACTCCACCATGACCGTAATGCCGCGACTGGGGATCGAACCCGGGACACCCGGTTTCGAAATCCCCGACGCTAACCACTCGACCACAGCGGATTCCCACTTAATCTTGATGAACTTTATTATTTGAGGGACACATTGTGTATAACTAGGGGAGAAAAAAACAAAATACATCACTGCATCAGTCAAAATCATCCACGGGAACTCCCGTATGCAAAGATCGATTGTTTTGGGGGGAACTTTTTCATGATGTTTTCTTTAAATTGGCCGTTGTTTATTTACCATGTCATCGATTAAATTATTAAAAACGTATTCTGCTATTGCTTCTGCTATTGCAGAACTCAGCAGTTCTTCCATTTTGATATATTTTAATAACGAACCAGGTTTAATTGGTTGTGCAGACGGATCTTTTTCGCTTGGAGCAGACATTATTTGCGTATAAATTCCGAAGCGTGAGAACTCGTTGTTCCGTAAAAACTGCACATACCGGTCAAGTAGGCGAATTACATACGGTGTTAGGGTAATTTATTCGACCGCGATTATATTTAACGATCGGGATTTCTCTGGAAAATACGTCACTTTCATTTTGTCTTATGATTAAAACGACGCACAGAAAATGTTCTATATTCGTTATTCCGGATTTAAATGCGTGATACGACGAACAGGAAATATTTTCATTCGTTTTTCCTGCATTTCAATGCGGTGATAATGTATTCACGCACCTTATCTGGAGCTCTGCAGATACATTGCTCTACAACGTTGGGTCGAAGGTCAGGTTTGCTAGCGTTACATAATGGGCACCTGTTAACTACGTCACTCACTAGTCAATGGGCGTACAACTCGAAATTCATACATGCCTATATATGCCTTTATTATTAAATTGATATTCTCTTGAGAATTGATTCTCTGTGTTGATTCGGCATATCTGTGAGATTTACATGGTTCTTCAACATGGGTTCGACTTCCGTTAACTACGTCACTCACTAGTGAATGGGCATATAACTAAAAATTCATACGCTTGCCGACAAATGAAATATATATGCATTTACTGTTAATTTGATATTATTTAGAGAATTGATTATCTATGTTGATTCGATAGTATAAATATGACTTCACTGTATTGAAAAAACACGTAGAAGTCATTTTAATATCGAAAAAATACTAGGACTATTTAGGTGCAGCTAATGTGTATTCTAAGCGGAAGTGTAGTTTAACCGTGACTTCCGCAAAGCAACACGATCGCGTTAACCGCATTATTTTTTGAGAAAAAATAATTCGTTAAAAAGCATAATATTGACAAGCCCAAAGGGTCGCAGAAACGGGTCTTTCGACTAAACATGCACGGCAAATGTAAAACTCCCGATGCATTTTGGAATTTTGTGTCGAAGTGTTCTCGAAAACTGTTGGTAGTAGACAGCACTAAAAGGTACCGATCGGCAGCTATTTATATGCCATCTTTTTTAGGCTACTTCATTTGTTTCGATATATCAAAATAACAAAGAAACTGCAAAATGTTTACCTCGGAGTTCTGTCAAACAACGAAAATGTCCTCCTGATGTTTGCATTTGCGGTCACGTGATATTTCTTGTTCATCCCCTGTGAGTAATGATCACACAAAATATGGCAATTCTAAACGGAATGATGTTGTAACAAAATTATGTTTATATCAACTTGTTGAAACACCGACTCGAGTGACAAAAACGAAGCAGTACTGTTATTGATCATATTTATACGAATAATGCTGGTCGAGTAAGTGAAGTATTTATATCAAACCTGTCTAGTGATCAGTATCCTATATGTTTTACACGATTTACTATAGACAAGATATGTAATAAATCAACAACGGAACACAAAACAATGCAATATGGATGCTTTAAGAGATTTGAGGAGTCAAAATTTCAACAAGACTTCGCTTGTTCTAGTCTTTATAACATTGAAACGATAGCTGACCCCAACGAAGCATTAAGTTTATTCTATGAACTATTAGAAAGTACATTATCAAAGCATGCACATGTTAAAACAAAAACGAAATAAACGAGAACAACAACCTAAATGGTTCACAGAGGAAATACAATCGCTAATTCATAAACGAAACACAAATCACAAAAATGGCAATTTTGACAAATATAAAAAAAATAAGAAACAAAATATCCTCAATGATTAAAAGAAGCAAAAAAGATTTCTATAATAAAGCAATCAGTGAAAATAAAGACTCAAAATACATATGGAAACACTTGAAAGACGTTTCACATCTTAATAAAGCAAATAGTCTAGTAATACCGCAACGAAACATCAGAGATAATAATACAATTCAAGGAAAGCAAAATGTCATTGATGAATTAAATAAACATTTTGTTAACATTTCAAATAAGATATCCAAGATTGATTTTGAGAATACAAATTTTGATTATCTTAAGCAAACCATGAACACTCACCACTTAAAATACCACCAATTTGATATTAAATTCATAACGCCACTTGAAATCAGAAACATTATAGGTAGATTAAACACCAATAAATCAACAGGTCTTGATGGCATAGGTCCAAAGATTTCAAAACATTGTGGCGATGTCATAACACCATGCATAGCATCGATCATAAATAACAGTATCGCATCAGGCACATTTCATGACCGTTTTAAAGGCGCGAAGGTAATACCTATCTATAAAACTGGAGATAAGGACGACCCTAGCAACTACCGCTCAATCTCTATATTATCAACGCAGGCTTATTTCATTAAAACGAACATTCTAAATCGAACACAATCGGGATTTCGTAAAAATAATTCCTGCAATACGGCCCTAATAAGATTGATTGATACATGGTTGAAAGATGTAGATGAAGGAATGTTAGTAGGCACTGTGAGTCTGGATCTAAGAAAAGCTTTTGATTTGGTGGACACCGAATTCTTTTACATAAACTCAAACTTTATCACTTTTCTGAAATATCAATACATTTTTTCCAATTATACCTTTCTAACAGAACACAATTAGTAAACATTGATAACATATCATCACCTTTGCTACCAATAACACCAGGAGTTCCACGGGGGTCAATTTTAGGTCAATTATTATTTTTGTTCTACATAAACGATATTTCGTAAAAAGGCCGTGATGTTAACATAGACTTATACGCAGACGATTCAAAGGTGTACGCTTCCGGATTCCAGTTATGTGATGTACAAGACAAGCTACACGAAAACATAAGCTATATCATGGACTGGTGCAAAGTAAACAACATGTCCCTTATCCACCCAAGTCAACTTGTATGACTATTGCATCATCATATAAACTGACCTTATTGAGCCCCCTTCAGTTAAAAGTCAACAGTCAACCACAGAGGAATGTTTTTATTCAAAAATCTTGGGTGTTTATGTAGATAATAAGTAAAATTGACATGCACAAATTGATTCTGTATACAGAAAATTAAACACTAAAATCGCGCTATTGAAAAATATTATTAGTCGCCGGGCAGAAGCCCGCGACTTCTATTTTTAATAGGTTTTCGGAAATCACATGGGAGGAGGGATTATTATTAGAAAGAAACACATTTAGATGTCTTGAACATATTACAATTGTGTTTGTTTAAAAACACTAAGTAATGACACATCTAAAATGAAATAAATATTCCGATGTTTTAGGTATTTTCAGTTTCTTTATTTTGACTCGCATTTATGTTTTGTTGTTTTATTAGTCGCCGGGCAGAAGCCCGCGACTTCTATTTTTAATAGCTTTTCGGAAATCACATGGGAGGGCGGCTTATTATTAGAAAGAAACAAATCTAGATGATTTGAACATATTACAATTGTGGTTGTTTACGAACACTAATAAATGACACATCTAAAATGAAATAAATATTCCGATTTTTTAATGTTTGCAGTTTATTTTATTTCACTCGCATTTAAGTTTTTTGTCTTATTTACGAAGACAAAAGTGGTCCCTTCAAGACGTGAACCAACACCCCCTAATGCAGACTCTTATGTGTCATCATTGAGGTCAAATTTCGGATTCTCCTTTTAATAGCAATTTTAACTTACTAAATGTTGTTTTCATGTTCAAAGAGATGTCTTGATTTGTGTAGAATTCATTTAATAATGTTAATCCATGAATATCTTAAGTAGGAACTGTTTCTAAGCTAAATATAGACCCTATTCTGTTGTGTAGTTTCGTGACCTTTAACATCGATTTTCGCGCATGCGCATTTCGATATGAAAAAGCGAGTGATATTATTTTATTTTAGACAAGTACAAGACGAATGTTTGACGCAAAGCGTCAAAGAGAAGCCGCAATATTTCGTTGTACATGTAGAAATAAGAAAAAAAGAACATTTTTAAATCCACAAACAATAGAACAATTTAAACTGTAGACGGTAATGCTGATATATTTCTCCTTTTGAAGACTTTTGTTTTCTTCAAATTACCTCCCTTTAAAGCAATACCAGGATATTTACCTTGTGATTCGAATAAGATTGACAAACATTGAAATTATATGAATGAATACTATTATTTAAATAAGTAACAACAGCAAAATTAAATTTAAGCCAGATAAATGTGTACACATTTCGTTAATTTTTTATAGATACCCTAATGTATAGGTATGTATATAAAATTTATAAGCAAATGTTTTCATTACTGCGTTCCTAATGATTGAATAGACTAAGGAAAGTTAAGAATACATAAATAAATCAATGCAGTCTTTTCCGGCGACACTGATGCCTTGCATCAACTTTCTCTTGTTTACGAAGATAAAACAGTCCCTATTAGCTAGACTGGTATACTTTATTTTTACACTATATACTACATGTACTCAAAAGGCGATAACTACAAACCCCTACGTCGCAGTCTAATTTGTTTACATACGCGCACCTGCTTGACGCGTGACTCGCGAATACCAACTGCGTAGATCAATCTCCTGTGCAGAGAGCCATCTCTTTACACTCACTTACAAATAGTAAATCGTAGGTGATTTAAAATGTTTATTTGGTTCGAAACAAATGAAGAAAAGAACAAACCGAGATAAAAACTAGTTTTAATAGAAAAATTACTTTGAACGAACACTCTCTGCCTATAAAGAGAGAGTTTCAAGAACGACACCTCTGCGAATAAGAAAGAATCGGGTCTTTCGTACAGAATTATTTCGTGCTTGACAATTTTAAATGTGTCATTTAATTCCCTAAAGGCATATTGCTTCCGATCTGCATATTGTTATGGATCATTGACACAAGGGCGCTCATCATAATATAATTTTAAAACATGAGTAGTTTTGTTATTTTCATTATAAAAAAGGAAGGAAAGAATTAAAATAAATTAACATGTTGTAGGGCTCAGTTTATGTTCGAAATTAAGTTTAAATTATACAACAATTTCAATGAGATTTAACAGTTTAGTTGATATTATATTTCGAATGTGGTCTAATTTATAAATATTGGACTACATTTCAACATTTGTTAAAGTATGATATAATTAGGATGCCAAGCTAATATCATTTTGAGAAAAAGAGAAAACTCAGCGATTTAACCCTTAACTCATTGTTTTAAAAGTATATTGTTGCAAAGGTGTCCACTGTTGACTTTAATAGAGGAAAGGTAAAAAGATGTGCTATTGCATGCAAATCCTAAATAGTCTGTTTTGTGGTTTTATTGAAAAATAATAAAATTCAAATATTCTGACAAACATCTTGAAAAGTGTATGTGGAATTCACAAATCTTATAATTATTCCTTAATGAAAGCACTGTATACATACTAAGACTAATGATTGGCAAGATTTCTCATTTCCATTACTGTTTATGATCAATAATTAGTTGGTTGTGTGTCTAGTCAACCTTCTTTGGAATGGAGATTGATCATAAACAATGAAAGGCTTCAATTATCATTCACTTCGTTGACAAAACAATGCAAGTTATGATACATTTTCACTTGACCCCACCCCTGATGTTCCAATATGCCCCTCAGTTGATAACTGTTTATTCAACTACTATAATGTTAGTGTTATGCATAACTGCACTATGGATATCCGGCGACATTGATGCATTGCATCAACTTTCTCTTGTATACTACCTTAATGAGAAAATGAAATCACTATATTATAACTCCTATATACTCCCAGTGTTTGATTATGGATGTGTAGTCTGGGGACATGGAGCTAATACATACAGAAATAAGATAAGGTTCCAATATAGATCCAAATTTGAATGCATGTGTGAGAGAGCGAGAGAGGGGGTTGGAGAAAGGAGAGAGGAAAGAGGACATACAGCCAAAGACAGAGCAAGATATTTCAAAATACATTTAGCCAAACATACAAGAGACAAACTGAGTTAAAACGTTCACATGTTCTCAAAACTTTAACCAGAATTTCTAAATGAGAAAATAGTAATAACTTGTATGTTATGCTGGATAGAGTTATCTAACCTAATTATTTACATAGATGTGATAGTTGGGAAGCATTGTAGAAAGTTTAATTGCAATATATCTTGTAGTTACTGAGTGAAAGGTATGTACTTGCATGCAAAACATTAACCAATGTGTGACGCCGACGCTGACGCCAGGGTGAGTAGAAAAGCTATCATATTCTCCAAATAGTCAAGCTAAAAAAAATGGTAGTATTTCGGTGTTTTCCTGTATTGTTGAATGTAATTAGTTATTTCATTACGTTGTTTTAGATTGACATGACAAAATTAAAAAGAGCATATTTGCGTGTTGGCAATGAAAGACATATAGTTGTAGAGTAATAATCATACTGATAGGAAAATTCCATTTATGAAGGAAACGGAAAGAAATGTAGGTCAAATATGATGACTTTAGGAAGACTCTGACTCAAGAGCAATTTCAATTGTGTCTCCTGGAACAGCAATTCAGGTGAAATGATTAACTATACTTTTACTCTGGTCTGATGGCACAACAACACACCCTACTTTATTAACTAACAAACAAAACGGTTATAAACAATGGAAACAATTATGTTGTCTTATGATTGTTTTAAGTCTTCTTGCGATTGCAGTACATCTATAAGTGACATGGTAAAACAGGTTGTATGAAAGGCATTGAAGAAATCATACAAAGGGAATTCAAGTAAATGTTCGCTTGTTTTGTACAATAAGAATATTTATTCTGGGGGAAGTCACATGTCCATATCAGGTGCACACTAACTGTCAAATGTATAGCCATGTAACAATTTTCAACCAATTAAACCGTTATATTCTGTGTTTGAAATGATAACATCTAAATTGACCGTCGTTTGTGCACGGGTGGCTAAACCATAAGGAATAATTCATCTACAAAGCTCTTGTATTGCCAACAATGAACGTGTTTCTTTAATTGTGACCATGGTAATAAGCAACCAATATGAATATTTAGAAGCTAACGAAAAATTCGGGGAACATAACCTTTACTTGTAAAGGTAGTATATGAACTACTTCCTATTAATACAATACATTTCTTTAACTATTTCCCACCTTACACTTGTTTAAAAAAATGTGTAAAACAATGAATGAATACATTTCTTACCACAAGAAGAACGTCGTTTGTTCCGTTCATATAATTAATCAATCGTTGGTCGATCGTTTGTCAGTCTGGTCTGCCCCGGCTCTCTCATCTGAAATTCTCATCCTGTTAATACAGTATTGGAAAAGTAGCATTACAATCATATTCATTTTCAGTAGTTTTTATACAATTAGTTAATGCATGATATACACGGACATTGTAAACGCAATACTTCTTATAATTGATTTGTGCTAGTCAAGTTACGGAGCGAATGCCTGTGGTATGCTATGGTTTGAAAATCAGATTAGAACTTATTGTTGAACAAAATGTTGTTTCAAATAAATTTCAAAGCAAGCGTACGGAAAATATGTTCTGATGAAAGATCTCCATATGGAAAAGGGTTTAAATTTCATACGGCTCTCTCGTCTGAAATTCTCTTCCTATAAATACAGTATTTGAAAAGTAGCATTACAATCATATACATTTGCAATAGTTTGTATACACTTTGTCAATCCGTGATATACACGGACATTGTAAACTCAATACATTTTATATTTATAATGGAATTGTACATGTGTTTACTTTACTTTAAACATATTTTATTGCCCACAAAGTATATATACAGAATAAACTTTAAACTTACAAATATACATGTTATAGGCAAACGGGTCTGGCCACAAGTTCTCACAACTTAGATACGGCCATCCCCTTTGATAATTATTACAAACAATTGTTATTTTTGTCTCTAAATACGACTTTCATTTTTTAAGTTTGTTGTAGCTTAACAATAAATATTGGAGACAAAACATAGTCCGGTTAGGCAACGTTTCCGGGGTAGTGTGTCACACGAGCGCAGCCATATCCAAGGCAGGATAATACTGAGCACGCCAAACACAAAACCGCCGAAGTGTTTGGAAAATACGTAAAAAATATTGAATTTTAACACATATATAAATGCATATACATGCGCGCGCACACACACACACACACACACACACACACACACACACACACACACACACACACACACACACACACACACACACACACATATATACACACATACATACACATCACATATACATACACATATCCATGAATATATGTACACATACAGGAAAAAAATAAATAATTAAGTTCAGAAAAAAAAAAGGAAAAAATAAAAATAAAAAGAAGATGTCTGCTGGAAGTAGGGTGTCAGGGTAGACAAGTGGTCATACTGGGCTAGCGTTATTTTGAAATTGATTGAAAAATCCCACAAAACAAATCATTTGAACCTTTGTGTTTCCTTGATAAATATTTGCACATTCTTAAAAATATATGAATTTTCTTCATCTGTATAATTTTGGGAACCAGATAGAAGTTATTTTGCATTTAAAAGGTGATACTCATGAAGGTTACGAAATAAAACATTTAAAGAGAAAGTGTTCGGCATCCTCAATGTAATTTCCACAAATACATAAATTGTTGTTTTGTATATGGTTTAAGTGAAGATCGTATTTCAAATCACTACAATTATGTCTTAGCCTAGCATGGATAACAGAGAGTTTACGTTCACCGACGAGGAAATGTTTGGGTACAGATGAAAATTGAAATAATCGCAAAATATTTTATTTGAACAAAGAGAGAGACTGTAAACTTCTTATATCGTTTGGTATAAAGAAATGGCTGATGGTATGAATGATTTTGCAAAATGTTCTGTTCTACGAGCAATTATATCAATATTAAGCGCGTTACGTAATGGATAAGCTGTTCTGTTTGCAACAGTCCCGGGAAAAATATGAGTTAGATAGTTTGGGGTAAGACCATTAATAATTTTGTAAGTTAAAATATATTGTTGGTATTTCCTCCTTTCGGAAAGTGTTAGCCACCCTATTTCTTTATATAATTTAGAAAGTGTCGTCGACCTTGTTAAGCCTGTAACTAATCTGGCAGCTTCAGTTTGTATCTTATCCAGTGATTCTTTTTCCCTAAGGGTACAATTGTCCCAAACTACAGAAGCATATTCCAAAATTGGGCACAAAAATGAAACATATATTTGATTAAGAGATTGGCGACGAATTTTATATTTTAATGCTCTCATCATTCCTAACATTTTTGAGGCTGATGTTGATATTTCTTTAATATGTTCCCGCCATTAACCATTAGTGCTGAGAGTTAGGCCAAGGTCTTTGTGACTTTCAACGAACTGGATTTCTACATTATTGAATGTTAATTCTGGAATTGGGATATTTTTGTTTGAAAATAACATTGCTATGGTTTTATTTGGATTAAACGTGACAAGCCATTGCTTTGCCCATTCAGAAATAACACAAAGATCATGGTTTAAGATACCCTCAATGTCTTCAATGGAAGAGGCCGAACAAGCAAGTGAAGTGTCATCAGCAAATAATCGCGAAATGCTTAAAATATTTTCCGAAATATCATTGACATATATCAGAAAGAAAAGAGGCCCGAGAACAGAACCTTGAGGGACACCAGCGTTTATGGACCTTAAACTTGATTTAGATGTGCCAACAATGACTGACTGATGTCGGTTTGTAAGATAATCTTGTATCCAATTCAGGAGGGGACCATTAATTCCATTTTGACAAAGCTTAAATAAAAGACCTCTATGCTTTCGATATATCGCAGAAAACCATGCACAGATTTTGATTTGAATCTATGGAAGAAACAATTTCATGGTAAATTGCTAATAACTGATGGATAGTTGAGTGACTTAAGAACCCTGTTTGGTGTTCATTTATCAAACTATTATGAATTAAATAATTGTATAACTGTTTATGCACACATCTTTCCATTAATTTCCCAATACAGCTAAATAAGGATATTGGACGATAATTTTCAACACTAGATTTATCTCCTTTTTTGAATAAAGGCATGACATTTGAGTGTTTCCAACTATATGGAAAAGTTTCGGATTCTAGTGACTTGTTAAAAAGTTTACATAATGGTTTTGAGATACTATATTTTGTAGCTTTAAGTACTTTGTGACTTATTTGGTCTGGACCGACTGCTTTGTTAACGTCTAATTTACATATCATACCTCTTACATCTAAGGTAAAAATTTGAATGCCTGACAAATGACTAAGAGTTATGAACAAAACTAGGTAAAGAAGTGGATGAATCATCAACAGTAGATATTGACACATTCAGCCTTCTCTTTATCACTATAAAGTAAGGTTTCAGTGTTATTAACTGAAGTTTTTAAAATCGGAATTGAGTTAGATTTTGTGTTATTATTCATTAGGCTACGAAGATATTTCCAATACTTTTTAGGATTGTCAGAACGAGAAGAGGATATTTGTTCTTCCAGATTACAGTAATATTTTTCTTTAGCGAATTTCTTCATATTATGTACTTTGTTTCGTAGAGTTTTATACGTTAAAAGTCTTTGTGTCTGCCATTTTTTGTCGCAATACGTTTTTGTCTGTCTCGTTGTCTACTAAGTCGTCTTATCGTTGAGTCATACCAAGGCTTGTCGTTGGGTCGAATTGTAACTTCTTTGGAGGGTATGCACTGTTCCATCAATTCTAACAACATTTTAGTAAAACGGTCCGAACTGTCATTTATACTTAACCTATCAATAAAATCCCAGTTTTTCACTCTCAATCAAAGTGTTTAATTCAATAAAGTCTGCTCGATTATAGTACCATACCCGGCGTTTTGAACATGAATCGGGTGTATAGTTAAAAGTGATTAGTATTAAAGTAGCTTTGTGTTCACTTATGGCTTGGTCTACATCCACTGTGTCAGAATGAGAAAATCGAACATCATTGGAAATTAGAATGGGATCTAACAACGAAGTAGAATTTACAGATATTCAAGTTGGTTTAGTTATCACGTTTTTAAGATTATTAAGAGACATTATTTGATTAAGATGAAATTCGTTGGGATTCAAAAGATTTTGGTTTAAATCTCCAACAATTATAACATTTGTGCACGACTCAAGTGCCCTTTCCAATCCAATATTAAATGTTTCAAAATCAAAAGTGAACCGGTGTAGCTGGTGGTCGATATATAGAACAAAGAAGAAAAACTGATGATCTGTACTTGATCTCAACCCAAATAGATTGAATAGAGTCCGATTCCAGGTCATACCTCCTTTTAGAAAAGAGTTTGTCAGATACATAGATAACAATACCACCAGAATGACATGAATGATCCCGTCTATATAACGAGCTTTCATGAGTATCGTTGAGTAGATCTGTGTCTGGTACTTTTGCATCTGTTTGAGTTGTGCTATTCAAGTTACCAGAATAGTTTGCAAATCAGGTTAGAAACTATTGTTGAACGAAATGTTGTTTCAAATTAATTTCAAGGCAAGCGTACGGTAAATAACTTTGATGAAAGATCTGCATATGGAAAAGGGTTTAAAGTCGTAGGCACATAGGTTGCTTTATCTATTTTCCACCTGTCACTTGTTCGAACTCATGAACCCTTGATTGATAGATAGCCCTTGTGCGTACTGACTGGTGAAAAAATTGTTTAAGAATTATTAAAATCTGTAAAGCAATGAATGACTATATTTCTTACCTCTTGAATAACATCATTTGTTCCCTTCTTATAGTTAATCCATCGTTTGTCGATCGTTTGTCAGTCTGGTCTGCCCAAAATTTGAATTGTCCAAATCATGAGATAAGACATATCTACAATCAGCATCAAATCACATGCACATGAAAAGGAGTCCGAATCTTCTACTTTTAACATTGTAGACTGATTTAGTAGCAATATCCCTACAAATATGGAAACTGATATAATCATATTTTAAGGCAGCAATTGTACATATCAATACAGAAAAAATAAAAAATATACATATTGTATCAACCAGTAGGTCATATAGAACAATATTAGTATGAGTAGCTTAATTGTATCCTTATATATCACCCATCAAGATTTGTAGCAAGTAAAATTCGAAAAGTATTATCTAAATGACAATAGCAAGGATATTTTGTAAACGTTGAACCACTTCTATTGCAATAAATATAATCTGTGATCCCTTTGAATAAAATCAGTCTACTTTAAGGCCATTATTCCTTTATTATTAATCGACCACGTCCACAGCAATTCTACCAAGATTTAGACCAATCTTTAGAAAATCTTCCGAATAGCTCCTACATCCAGAAGCTCGTAGACTTGTGCAAAAATGATCCCGAGCGTGTTGGCGATTACAGAGAATGCGCGTCTTCAGGGATTTGGCAAAATGCATGATGACGCCATCAGTGACAAATCGTCATTACTACAACAGTTCATCGCGACCAATAGACTTATAGCACTTCATCATAGTGATAAAGAGTTCACATACATAAGAAATAGGTCTAAGCTTGACCATATACTCATAGAACAGACACTTATAAACAAAATAGAACAGTATAAAACGTTACCAGAAAAGGACGTATTTACATCAGACAACCTACCTTTAATTGCAATTTCAGGCGAAAACAGCGCATTGCTTGTAATCTCTTCCTCAATAAAACATTCGAAGAACTTGATAAAACTGCCACTTTGGACATAAACCTGTTTTTGAAATTGGTTAAAAGGAAAAAGAAAAATGTACCGAACGTATGTGCTGAAATTGTATACAAGAATATAACATATGCAGAAGAAAATGTAGCAAACGGTTTTTCAGAATTCTTCAAAGATACCTTTGATTTTCCCGAAACCTCAGATGATCACCCATATGGCTTTACAGACAAAGTTAATTCACTGGTTAAGCATTTCATGAATAACAACTCAGCCAAACAAAATGATACGTTTTACAAAGTTATGATAGCCCCATTTACTCGCGAAAACGTCGAACATATTATAAACAATTTAAAACGAGGTAAAAGCCTGTCACATGACCTTATTCTTAATGAGCATATCATACATGGAGGTAAAGTCTTATACAAATGTCTTACTGAATTATTTAATAGCGTTCTAATTCATGAAATTATTTCCGAAAGCTGGAGGAAGAGCCTCATCATTCCTATCTTCAAAGGGAAGAGAAAGAGTAAATGTGACCCATCAAGTTACAGACCAATAAAATTAATCACGTGCTTTTGTAAAGTTTTTGAAAAACTCGTACTATGCAGAATCCAATCATTCCTTTTCATGGAAGTCAATTACATTCCCTCATGTCCAACAGCAAGGGTTCCAGAAAGAAATAAGCTGTATATCGTCAGATTTTAATTTACAGGAAACAGTATATGCTCTGTCAGAAAAGAATAGTCGTACATATGTTGCGTTTCTTGACTTTAAGGCCGCGTTTGATTCTGTCTGGCATAACGGGCTATTCCTTAGACTGGCACAACTAGGGCTATACGGTAAAATCCTTCGACTCATTGTCGATTCTTATGATAATTTAACGTGCAATGTACGCAGTAGCGGTAGCACATCATTTCCTGTGCAGATTAAGAGAGGCGTTCGGCAGGGAGGAGTTGCTTTAACGTTGTATTACCTGGTTTATATAAATGAATTTTTACATCAATTAGAGGACTCCGATTACAGTTTAAATCTAGGACATGATCTCATATGTGGTAACCATTCTTTTGCTGATGACCTGTCTATTATCGCCTTATCCCCCAACAATTTGCAAGTCTTACTAGACATTGTATATCGATACACGACACAATGGAAGTTTGAAGTAAGCGTGAGTATATCAAGCATCGTAGTATTTAATAGGTTAAAACATGACGCTCCACTTCCGCTTCTCATCGGGAACACATATATTCACGAACATGACCTTGCGATACACTTGGGAATCAGACAAGACGCATCACTTAAATTATCTAATAGAATAAAAGAAAGATGTAGTCGGTGTTGGTATGCGATCTGATGCACTTAATCCCATTACGTCAGTGAAACTATAAAATAGTATAGTTATTCCAACAATACTACACGGCAGTGAACTCGGGAACGACATGTCACAGACTGATATAGATGCAGTTAATAAGTTGCAGCACTATGTTGTAAAATCTATCCAGGGTTTTAAAACCAGAACAAGATCCGACATGTGTGAATATATGGTCGGCACCTATCGTCTATCATCTAGAATTGAAATAAGAAAGCTAATGTTTATGCACAAACTACTTAGTTTAAGAAACGGATCACTGGGTAAAAACTACTCAAAAAAGCTTTGGCTTTTATACAAAATCTTACAAAAGTCTCAAAAGGCTTTACCCCTGATATTTTCAGAATATTGAATATGTATTTTCTCTTAAATATGATTAATGCATATTTGAACAATGCAGGACTTCTACCGTCTAAAAGTAGCTGGAAATTAACAGTAAATACTGTTGTCAATGCATATGAATCCGACAACTGGAAATTGAGAATAGGTGTCGACCCAGATTTTTCTAGATTTGAACTGTTGCACACTGCAATCTACCCAAGTGTTATTTACGATGTGTTTTCAGACGTAAAACTATTGCCAGAACAATTGCTAATATATGGGTAACCATTCCGGATATTGACAATCGGTATTGAAAACTGTGCTCTGCGTTTACCACCGATAGTATAAAACACGTTCTTTGTGAGTGTCCATGTTTGACGTCTCAGAAAACGTCGATTATATTAAGCATACGACAGGAGGTTAATGCTGGTATTACGGAAGAATTTAGATCGGACTCCTCCGAAAGTTTCATGTTAAAGATTCTAGGTTCAAAGCTGTAAATCGACATCTCACAAGAAACAACAAAACTAATGCTCGAACACTCATTGGTGTATGCCTGTAACTGCCTTAGGAACCTAGTGTAATCTCTGTGAGCACACGCAGTTCCAAAATGCACCTAACTGCTTTCTGTGCTCAAACAAAGCGAACTTTAAAGATGACACAAGGTCTTAAAGCACATATCCATGAAGAAAAGCAGTAAATCTCTCTATATAACAATTATGTATATATCCATATTACTATTTGTACATTCACTGCATAACGACGCTCTATATCCAAACTATTTGTTAAATTTGACTCAAACTTGTGTTTATTTGATATTTATCAATCTCCACTAGGAGGAATTAAAATGAATAAATAAATATCAAAATAGTTATTATTATTATTTTGGTTATCGTTATTGTTATTTATCATTAGCTTTATAGTTGTTAATAATAATAATGATTTTTTTTTTATTTATTTTTTTATTATTGTTATTATTATTATAATTATTATTATTATTTTTTTTTTTTTTTTTTATAGTTATTATTATTGTCGTTGTTGTGTATTGTATTGACGAGAAACTTTGTAAGTTTAAGTCTAATAAAATATTCTATTCTTCTGTTCCTTCTTCTTATGTATTACCCGTATAACATTCATAATTGGTAAAACAATTTATTTTTAAAGCTGCAACAAAGAAATTCGTTATTCTTTTTATTTAATTGCATAGCTCTAAATAAATATTACAAATATTACTTCAATTAACTACAAACAATACATTATTTTAATTATGGTATAACATATAAAACTTAAGATTTGTATACAATTTTATACAAGTATATATACAAGCCGGTAGGCGACGTGGGATTCGCCTTGGTGATTTTCGCCTTTGTATAGAGTTATGGTTCTTGTACACCGCACTTCCTCTCATTGTGCTTTACCATTGTATGAAGTTTTATTAGATTCCATCTAGTTTTAAAGTTATTCTACGTACAAGAAAAAGAAAGAAAGGGCAATAACTCTGTAAATAGGTAGAATATAGTTATGGTTCTTGTACACTGCACTTCCTCTGAATGTGTTGTATCATCGTATGAAGTTTTATTAAATTCCATCTTGTAGTTTTAAAGTTATTCTACGCACAAGAAAAGTAAGAAAGGGCAATAACTCTGTAATTAGCTCAATTAGAGTAATGGTTCGTGTACACCGCACTTCCTCTCATTGTGCTTTACCATTGTATGAAGTTTTATTAGATTCCATCTTAGTTTTAAAGTTATTCTACGTACAAGAAAAAGGAAGAAAGGGCAATAACTCTGTAAATAGGTAGAATATAGTTATGGTTCTTGTACACTGCACTTCCTCTGAATGTGTTGTATCATCGTATGAAGCAGGGACACTATATTACATATAGTGTCCTGTATGAAGTTTTATTAAATTCCATCTTGTAGTTTTAAAGTTATTCTACGCACAAGAAAAGTAAGAAAGGGCAATAACTCTGTAATTAGCTCAATTAGAGTAATGGTTCTTGTACACCGCACTTCCTCTCATTGTGCTTTACCATTGTATGAAGTTTTATTAGATTCCATCTTAGTTTTAAAGTTATTCTACGTACAAGAAAAAGGAAGAAAGGGCAATAACTCTGTAAATAGGTAGAATATAGTTATGGTTCTTGTACACTGCACTTCCTCTGAATGTGTTGTATCATCGTATGAAGTTTTATTAAATTCCATCTTGTAGTTTTAAAGTTATTCTACGCACAAGAAAAGTAAGAAAGGGCAATAACTCTGTAATTAGCTCAATTAGAGTAATGGTTCTTGTACATTGCACTTCCTCTCATTGTGCTCTACCATTGTATGAAGTGTTATCAGATTCTATTTAGTAGTTATTAAGTTATTTTCCGGACAAGAAAAAATAACAAAGAACAATAACTCTGTTATTAAATAAAGTAGAGTTATGGTTCCTGTACACTGCACTTCCTCTCAATGTGTTGTATCATAGTATGAAGTTTTATTAAATTACATCTTGAAGTTTTAAAGTAATTCTACGCACAAGAAAAAGTAACAAAGGACTATAACTCTTTAATTAGCTATTTTAGAGGTATGGTTAGTGTACACTGCACTTCCTCTCATTGTGCTCTACCATTCTTTGAAGTTGTATTAGATTCCATCACGGACTTAATAAGCTAAATTATAGTTATGGTTCTTGTACACTGCACTTCCTCTCATTGTGCTCTACCATTGTATGAAGTTTTATTAGATTCCATTTCGTAGTTATTAAGTTATTCTCCGGACAAGAAAAAGTAACAAAGGGCAATAACTCTGTAATTAGGTAAACTAGATAACCTATGTTTGAAAGGCTACCATTTGGAGAAAAAAAGCATAAATCAAAAATCGTATCTGATACGTTTTTTCTAAATATCACGAAGTATATATAACCAAAGTTTCAGCTCTCCACATATAAAACTGTAGGAGAAGATAGAATCAAAGCGCTGAAAGCCCTAATGATATATGTAAGTTGAAAATATATGGCATAGATAATATGGACAAACATTGTTGAAACAATAAACAATGACCTTTAAAACAAACCAAACTAAAAATGTGTGAAGCAACACATACTGCCTACCAATAACATATACCTTATTTATCAATGATGTTAGCGTGTGTAATGGTGTAATACACCGTTGTACAGGATGGACCTCGGTAGTACACCGCGGTACCGAGTGAACTCGTGTACCGCATCGTGGTACCGTATATGGATTGACCAAAAAACGAGCAGCGACCCTTAATTAAAATATTTCCAGTTCAGAAATCACTAAAGATCCACAATGTATATTGTAATCATGCTGATAAATGAAAGACAATCGAAAGCATGCTAGAGTTATGTTTCTTTTTGCACTGCACATCTGTATCTCAGAGTTCCATATACACTAAGTCTTAAATTGATAAATTGGACATCTATTGAGACAATAACCGAAGAAATGAAAAAAATGAGTTTACACCTAAAAAACCAGATCAGATTTGTGTTCAAAATATTGTATCGATCTCCTAATCCCAATGTATACGTGTGACGACTTTGAAATGGATCCGCGAAACAGAAACAAAGTTTTGACCCATTAATGCAAACCGTAACGGACAGACGGACGGATGGATGAACACAAAGACGAACAGACAGTCAGTCGCTCCGGACAAAGTACACAGCTTGGGGAAGCACTCATTAACGAACAGGGGCATTTCACGGAACGCATGTGTTGCATGCGAAAGTCATATAATAAGTGAGAACATGGAAAGACAAAAATATACACACTCCAAACGCAGCATGCTAAAGTTATGGTAATGGTGCACTGCAAATCTGTAGGTCATAAGTTACCTACAAACCAAGTTTGAAATGGATACAATGGAAATTAATTGAGACAGCCGGCACTGCCTCAACGTGCCGTGCCCCGGTAGCTCAGTCGGTAGCGACGCGGGCTATCAATCCAGGGATTTTGAGTTCGAATCCCGGCTCGGCCAACTTTCTTTTCGACGTTTGATAAAAGTCAATGCGACATTCATCTTTCGTCTTCCAACAATGGGCTAAATCTATGTAAAAAAGCAGCCAGTTGCTTGGAAAGATTGCTGTGTGGAGTACTGGTGTGAGAAAACCAACAAATTCATGAGTAGGTTAACTGACCGCCGTGATATGACATAGAAAATGTTAAAAAGGCGTTAAACCCCAATTAATCAATCTACCTCAAAGTCTAAAAGATGCCAGAACAAACCGTAATGTAGACCCTGACACAGATTCAGATACGAATGATTGTAACAGTGATTCTAACTCTGATTCTGATAGATATGACACTGAGAAGAATGATGAACTATGCAATAAAGCAAGATAAGCATCATTAGAAAATGTGTTTAGAAATAACTGTGTTATTGTTGGCCAAGGATCTTGATTCATTTCTTTCCGTAGCCCTTTTGTCAGCCATTTTGAATATTCATGGTCAAGGTAAGCAATTTTACCTTTGAAAGTTGTATAGTTGAATTTGCCATGTCAGAAAACATATTATTAGACACTAAAATAGTTAAAATCGGACAATGTTAACTGTGTTGGTGAAATTGACCGCCAGTCAAAAGTGCGTGGACCTTTCGACATTTTGGTCCATAGCGCCCTCATTTAAGGTAGGAGGCTAATTTATGTTAACCTTTTAGCAGCCATATTGAAATTTCAATTTTTTGGCAACCACTTTTACTTTTAAAAGCTGCTTAGTTGAATTTGCCATGTCAGAAAACATATTATTAGACACTAAAATCATTAAAATCGGATAATGTTAACTGTTTTGGTGAATTTGACCGCCAGTCAAAAGTGCATTGACCTTTCGACGTTCTTGACCATAGCGCCCTCATTAAAGGTAGGAGGTATAACAAACTGTCCCAGAAATTGGTCACGGGACCTACAGGCTGGTCTCCTACTAATTTGTAATCTAAATTGTTCGGGTAATCACATGTTCATCACCAGGTCGCTAGGCCATATTAAGATCAACTATTTCGTACACTTTAGAAATGACAAAATTATCAAGAAAGGAGAGAAAACAGTATACATTAGTTTTGTGTTTGTTTCAATGATGTCCGATATTAAACAGGTCTTCTCACTTTAGTCCCTTCACATTGCATGATTGAGGTTTGTTAGAGACATATAAACACAGTGTATTTATATGTCTCTGAGGTTGTTAAACTGCTTCGAAAAATTTGAGTGCAAATAAACACTTATTTGTGCAATAACAAACACAAAACATGCACACAAAGCACAATTTTACTATTTGCCAAAGTGTTCAATTTATAAAAATATAGGCATATATTATAATGCTCGAACTCCAAACTAAATTAGGCTACACTTTCAGCATTGATTGCTAATTGACTCTAGAACGTGCACACGTGTATACATAACGGGTGTACACACTGACATCGTGTGTCCTTTAAACCTTTGTAAACCAGTCTTATCATCTAGACGCTTTCATATATTTAAACAACTACAAAATAAAGCGTTTATAATATTGAGATTTAAGAACACCAGTCTCGCGAGCTATTTATAGAACCTTTTGGAATTTCCAGATGTTTGTATCATCAGAGATATTTGCAAGGCAGATAGAACGCGCAATTGTAACAGTCCTAAAAGATCCGACCTGATTAGGGCTCGAACCTTGTACCTTTAGATCCGAGGGCGAACGCTCTACCACGTCGCTATAAAAGCTAGCTCTATAGCAAGGCAGTATAAGTGTCCCCTTATACATATACCTAGGCTACACAATGATATTTATTATCTGCCCAATCATGACGAAGATAATATTATCATATTTTAACTCTATGTAGATAATGTCTCGATAAAACTCAAATGTTAGTAACAATCAGGTACCAAAGTAGCACTGACATAATTATTATTAATCGCGTCTCTGCATCAATGATGGAACTATAACGGATGTGAGTAAATTGGTTTGCAGTAAGGAAAATAAATGTAAATATTTTTCGTTGTTGTTGTTTCTGTTAGCATTGTGGCGATTGTCAAACCAATCGCCACAAAAACCTATTTACACTACATTTTTAGTTTATTTGTCAATAGATACATCAAGGACTAGATTACACGTTGACGGACGTTGAGTCTTCAATTAACGCAAATGCATATACATTATAAATCCTGTCCCAAAATCGCTAGAAGCGCCTCAATTATAAACTAAATAATGACCTTGCGGTTATAACTCGTGTGTATGTTGACATTATCGGCCAAATTTCTTTCCGACGTTTGACAAAAGTCAATGCGACATGTGTCATTCGTTTTTCACCAATGGGCTAAGTCTATGTGGAAAAGCAGCCAGTTGCTTGGGAAGATTGTTGTGTGTACTGGTGGAGTACTGGTGTGAGAAAACCAGGAAATACATTTGTAGGTGAACTGGCCGCCGTGGTATTACTGAGGAAATGTTACAAAAGGCGTTAACCCCAATCAATCAATCAATGTTGAAACTAACTTATCTTTAACTTGTAGTACTGGTGTGAGAAAACCAGGAAATACATTTGTAGGTGAACTGGCCGCCGTGGTATTACTGAGGAAATGTTACAAAAGGCGTTAACCCCAATCAATCAATGTTGAAACTAACTTGTCTTTAATTTGTAGATTTAATTTCTATTTCCAATTTTAAATAGTGATGAAAACATTGTGGAAAAAGACAAACTTTCTGATTATCATTCATCTGTTAAGGTGAGTCAAATGTGTCAAAAAGAAAAAAAATGATTCATGTTTCAAAGCATTGTTTGTAAAGGAGGAATTGCTCATTGTCAGCAATTGCTCCGTTTGCAAATACACTTTCAACATTCGTATGTAACTAAGTAGCTATAACGGAAACGGTTCAACCCTTTCCCGCTTACAGTCGCTTGTTTACGCATGTGCAGCAGATGGCTGCAAAATTGTTTATCGTGACTCATTTCGTCTTTTTCCACAAAGGTTTCAACTATATATTTTTCCCCTTGATGTAAGACAACATTGCATGTTATCATTCATCTCTAGCATGTTATTCAAAATGTGTCGAGTAAAACAATGTCCATAGTATAAGGTTCAAATATGAAAAGAATTAATTTGAAACGTGTTTGAAAGCGTTGTGTGAAAAGGAGAAATTGCTCATTGTCAGCAATAGCTCCATTTTCAACAATATTTTCCATATTCGAACTGTTATAGTATCACGTAAAGGATTCCGCTTCCATGAGGAGGATGTAACCATTTTCCGCTTACAGATGTGCAGCAGACGACAATCGAAAACATTGTGTCAAAAGAAGACATTTCTTATCGTAGGCAATTTCTACTTTTGCCACAATGGTTTCATCTCCTTTCAATAATTTAATTTACAATGATATGCACATTTCTCTTTATAAGTCGACTGTTGTAAACTAATGGGGTCACAGCACGATCGACGTTACCTAACACCACTGACATTGAGGTCAATCATAGTTCAGAGTGTGTTTCACGCGTTGGAACTATTTTGTCTCATTAATTAATGCAAGCGGAGGGTTTTTCGTGATTCGGTCGAACCAATAAAATCGTTGAAAAGCAGATTATAACCAATCAAAACTCGATTTTGGTGTAGGAATTCAATTTGAGTGGACTGTGGTTGCAGCCGTAATCCGACTTTTCGAAAGCAGCCTGAGTATGGTATAGTGGCGAAATACCCCTATCCCAAAAATGGTTTGGGTTTTTTGCTAGTTGCATAGCAACAGGTGGGTCCTTAGCAACGAAACTCAAACGCGCGCACCCTGAGCCCATATATGGCACTTGTTCACCAAGTTTCATCGGAATCGGCCCGTCGGTTTGGGCTGTTATGCGTCGCTTTACAAACAACTGGACACACACACACACACACACACACACACACACACACACCACACACACACACACACACACACACACACACACACACACACAGAAAGCCTGACAATAAGGCATACCTAGCGAATCCCAATAGGTTATATATTTTCGGATTCTGGAGATTTCGTTTAACTGATACTATAGAGTAAATGGGGTAGAGATTTCGTCTAACTTATCGATTATAATACTGTATATAACATAAAACAAGAGAAAGTTGATGCAACGCATCAATGTCGCCGGAAATCCATACTGCAGTTATGCATAACACTAGCATTATAGTAGTTGAATAAACAGTTATCAACTTAGGGGCATATTGGAACATCAGGGGTGGGGTAAAGTGAAAATGTTTCATAACTTGCATTGTTTTGTCAACGAAGTGAATAATAATTGAAGCATTTCATTGTTTATGATCAATCTCCATTCCAAAGTAGGTTGATCATACACACAACCAACTAATTATTGATCATAAACATTAATAGAAATGAGTAATCTTGCCAATCATTAGACTTAGTATGTATACAGTGCTTTCATTAAGGAATAATTATAAGATTCGTGAATTCCACATACACTTTTCAAGATGTTTGTCAGAATATTTAAATTTAATTATTTTTCAATAAAACCAAAAAACAGACAATTTAGGATGTGCATGCAATACCACGTCATTTTACCTTTCCTCTATTAAAGTCAACAGTGGACACCTTTGCAGCAATCTACTTTTAAAACAATGAGTTAAAGGGTTAAATCGCTGAAGACATGAGTTTTCTCTTTTTCTCAAAATGATATTAGCTTGGCATCCTAATTATATCATACTTTAAAATTGTTGTATAATTAAATTTAATTTCGAACATAAACTGTGCCCTACAACATGTTAATTTATTTTAATTATTTCCTTGTGTCAATGATGCATAACAATATGCAGATCGGAAGCAATATGCCTTTAGGGAATTAAATGACACATTTAAAATTGTCAAGGACGAAATAATTTTGTACGAAAGACCCGATTCTTTCTTATTCGCAGAGGTGTCGTTCTTGAAACTTTCTTTATAGGCAGAGAGTGTTCGTTCAAAGTAATTTTTCTATTAAAACCAGTTTTATCTCGGTTTGTTCTTTTCTTCATTTGTTTCGAACCAAATAAACATTTTAAATCACCTCGATTTACTATTTGTAAGTGAGTGTAAAGATCGGCTCTCTGCAAAGGAGATTGATCTACGTACGCAGTTGGTAGTATATGTAGTATATAGTGTAAAATAAACTATTTCAGTCTAGCTAATAGGGACTGTTTTGTCTTCGTAAATAAAACAAAAAAACATAAATGCGAGTCAAAATAAAGAAACTGAAAATACCTAAAACATCGGAATATTTATTTCATTTTAGATGTGTCATTACTTAGTGGTTTTAAACAAACACAATTGTAATATGTTCAAGACATCTAAATGTGTTTCTTTTTTAATAATAATCGCCCCTCCCATGTCATTTCCGAAAACCTATTAAATATAGAAGTCGCGGGCTTCTGCCCGGCGACTAATAACATAACTTAAATTTAATGGCATACAATAAATACATATTCTAACCAACATGAGCGATATACAATTAGAAAAAAGAATAAACATACAAAAGTTGCCAGGTGGTGTAGCTAAAAAGACCTGACATATCAACATATAAAGTTTACAGTTTACAGAGAAGTGTCAATAATTGAATAATTATATTATCATTAATCATTTAATCATGTTTTCACTTGATTTAAACTAAAAATCGATCAATATATATATTCTATATCGATATGAAGGTGTTATAAAAAGGTGTTAATTGATCGATTGTAGTGAAAGACAACAAACAATTTCAATTAGCTTGAACATTTTATGATTTTAATTTGTAATTTGTACTTGTATTTGTTAATATTTACAGTAAATGTTTAATACATCCCTCGGAGATTTTTTCCTCAATGTTTTCAATCATTTTCCCACAAATTGTATTCTCTTTTTATTTCCTAACTACTTGTTTCTTTTAATTATTTACATATTTGTAACAGAACATAGCAACATTTTATAGAACAGAATACTCTTTGAGGTATACAAAGTACATAGTCATTGACAAACATAAATACATATACAAAATATACAGGCACGCGGGTTTGAAATTATCATTCCTCCTCGTGAATTCGGTCTCAACGGGTTCATCTCATATAGACGGAGCTTGTATATAACATTTTCCATGTTTTTTAATCTATAACAATCAACATTGTGGGAAAAGAAGAACTACGGAGAATAATGTCAACGTGTTTTATAACCTTTTCCAAGCTTTCGACTCAATCAAGATTACGGGAATAGAATAACTATGTCACATTCAGTCACCCGTCAAATATTGAATCATTATAGGAAAAAGAAAGGTCGTTATAAAATAAGCGAGGGCTCCTTTTCTTACAATAATTCTACTCTTAATATATATCGACATAACAGGTACAATAGAAAACATTTATTTTTTAAATAATTAATTATAACACAACTCAATTAGAAGTATGCCGTCAATTATTTACGTAACTATTCAGTTCAAACAGTCGACACACAAGTCGGAAAAAAGTTTATTGAAATAAAGTGCAATAAGCTATAATTGAAAATGTTATGACAAACAACATCAGCTACGTAACGAATTAATATCAAAGTACTGATAGTACTGAAGGTAGAATTGCGATCGTTTTTTTTAATAAACTTTTAATCAAAATGTGTGTCTCAGCGTTGTCTTCTTCAGCAGTTTGACAGAAACAAAGCCTAAATCTGATATTGTGTCAATGTGTTATTTGTCAACTCTGTCCCATAAGTTTTTCCTGTGATTTGATACTGCTAACTCTCATAAAAAAAAGCACGGAAAGGGACAACTATACTTTTCCAACTTTGATTAAATGTATTTTCAATTAAATTGTAAAAAATATTTTTCTTGTTTTTTGAAAGTTGTGTCATTATTATTTAAGACGGACATTATATACTAGAATAGCCAACTGACTATCATTTTAAAAAAGTGTTTCTTATCTAAACCTTTCCCATCTGCATACGTACTTTTGAAAACATTGATGCAAAAGAAGAAATTGCTCATACCAAGCAATTTCTCCATTTGCAACAATGTGTTCAACTATATTCAATGATTAGACTTCCAATCAATGTGATTTTCTGTATCTTTGCTCAGATTTTTCTTTAAATTCTTCTGTTGCAGAGTTTATATATTGTGGGGAGGGTTGTGATTTGTTAAAGGGCAAGCAGGATTGGGAATTGCGTGTTGCACCACTCGCCTGCCTGTGCATGTTTTAGCTTAACTTAACTTTTTAATAATCTTTCCATTACCAACTCAGTCAACTTTATGAACGAAATAATCGCGTCAAAATCTTGAATCGCGTCAAAATCATAACGAACAAACTGTCAAAATCAAATGTTGAACTATGTAATACAAATTTAGAATAAAAGGATGAATCAGTTATGTTGTAACAACCAATATCCGCGGGTCATTTACCTGATTTTGGCCGAAAGAAATGATCGATGTTTCTCTTCTTCATTCTTGCAAGATTTCGTTCTGCCTATACTAATCAAAGTATTCAAAACGCTTTACAAGAAGAATTTTGATGCAAAGCATCAAAGACGCCGCGCACGATTTTGAAGCATGACTTAAAGGAAGCAGATGCAGTTCAGTACATTTAAATAACCTGATGTAAATGTTTCGAACAAGAATGCTAAGATGTGCCTATATTGCTCACCTTGCTACCATAGCCTATATAAAAAGGTTACCAAGAGCAGAAAGGGTCAATAATGACGTAGGGATTAAACGTTTTATATGCTACGATCTATGTGATATTCAGCATGTGAAGTTTTGTCGTGAAATGACAAGGTTAGTCCTGAAACCATTTGGTTTACAGTTTGCTTAACATTCACTGCAACTATAATGTGTCATACAAGCTGAAGTTTCTCAAGTTCTTTTTACCAATAAACTGTTTTAAATCCTCTAACTAGATCAATTAGATAAAAAAAACCATAGGTGCTTAAATATTAACATATATTAAGGTGTATTGCCTCTAGTTATAAGTTAAGTGTAGCACAAGCTTTGGAAGGAGAGGGGGAAATCTATTCTCCTTCCAGTTTAGCAGAAGTATGATAGCAAACACGGGAGATATTTATGATCAAGATTGAGCATTATGAAAGTTCACATGTATAGTCAACATATAGCAAGAATTATTAAGTCTGTTTCGTTTGTTTGTAATGTCACTTTAATTGTTATGAACATACCAGTAAAAAACTGAAAAATAAACAAAAGAGAATGGTCAAGTCAGCTCCCCAAGAGCAAAGAGCGAAAACCAATTGGTACAAAAACATGAAAAACCGAGCACGAATTCAATGAATTTAAGAAATCGGATGGAATCGTGAAAACAGCGAAATATCCATAACGGAAGGACGCAGAGACAACTTAATTACGCTATGGGAACCGATGACACATTGTCGTCTTTTAAATAAGAATGACGAAAATCGCCAAGCGATGACACGCTGCATTTACAAATAATAGAATGGGTCACGTTACGGTCTGCCTATTGCATAGTTGGTTTAACGTTGTTTTTACAGTTTCTAGAATTATACTGTAATATGAAGTAATTAAAATGAATCATCAATGATTTTTGAAAGATTACCAATTTATTTAAAATTCTCAATATTGTAAATAGGCAAAAACATCGCCAGAAACTTTTTTCTGACCTCGTAAACCAAACTATAAAAAAAGCGTAGCCTAGGAAGTTAGGGGAAAGTTATTAAATACCAATTAAATGTGTCTAAAGTTTTTGAAATAACGGTAGAAGACATACGTATTTTGTATCTTGCTGTTTCTTAAATCATTTTATACAATTTATTTATTCATAAAGTTTGTTTTTATTCAAACATATAACAGTTTTTCTTAACAATAATAATATTGGTTAACTTTGGTTGCTCCCTTTTCGATTACGTCACCCCATGGTACAAAATTAAAACCTATCCCATACTGACACCGCGCTGAACATTTATTTTATTAAACCATGCAATATGAAAATAGTGTCGATTGTACTCATGTTTTTACGGAAACCTGCATGCTTGTGGTATAATTACCTATTGAAAACGAATGCATAACTAAAACGACTTCGATGGGCTTCGTTACTAGAAACGAGCACATGTTGCCTCTATATGCAACTACACGGATGCACTTGAAAGAGAAAGAAAAGACTTAGCAATGTATACTATCATTATGAATAAGGACATGGACGAATATGTATGGACTAGCGCCTAGAATTTCGTTCTAGCCCGATCCTTCATTCCACTCGCTAATGCTAGCGGACGAGTAGATGTTTACATCTCTGCCGAGAGGGAAGAAAGGGTTACATTTTACAAAGGGTAATCGCGCGGTGCAGCGCTATATTGGCGTAGTGATATCTAAATAATAGTGTACACTTAAATATGATATTTACACATTAAGAGACTTTGTAATTTTATTTGGATACCTAGAATAAGTGGAATTTATTTTACTTTTGCATATGTTTGCATTCGTAATTCAGTCTGATTTGTTTGCTCTATTTTTGAGCACAGGGTCGCGAAGGGTCGCGAAGCGATCCGAAAGCCCATAGCATGCCTGCTTTCGAAAATCCAACTTAAAGCTGCAACCACACTCAACCGCGGAAGGATTTGAGATTACTTCATTTGATTGGCTTTCATTTGCATCGCACTACTTTCGACACGCCTTTTTGCCCGAGTCCGCCTTCCTCATGAATGAGTTCAAAAAGTAATTCCACTGTGGACTAGATTGTTATCAATATGTACAATGTCAAATACTTTTGATTTCATTCAATATTATCACACTGTAGACTAGTCACCCAGTCACTTTAAACAACGTTTTATAATATCATAATGTATATACACAGAAAACTGATAAACTCAGAGGAACACTTTGAAATGGCAGGCTTCGAACGTTTTCATTAATGAACTGTCAGTGTTCACCCTTTACATGATAGAATACGACACAAATGAAGCGGGTGAATTTTGAAAACTTTTCTAGAAAATGTAACAATTACTCAAAATGACTTATTCCTCCCTTTTACACAATGTCTCAAACCTGTAGCGTGAAAATTAATTCAATATTCTAGATATCACACACTTTTCTACAGCTATTCTTATACCATTTTCCGCCACTTATCTGCGTTCATGTTATTAGGCAGGGACAGTGTATAACACTGTCCCTGTATTAGGGGAAATTAAGCAGAACACTTTTGAAAATCATTGTGCCAACACTTCCCGCTTTATTCAGTTAAACTTATTATTTCCATATTTTTGTTTGGATATGTTCCAATTCGCCGGCCTCTAATTTCGGTTTAGAGAAAAAGGGTAAGTAAGTTGTAAAACTATCAGATATCATAAACGGTTATGAGGTCTCCTGTTACTACGTCGATTATATAACTGATTCTCGCTCAATAAGTTCAGAGAGCGGTCATACAGGGCATGACTAAATGGTCTCTTCCTTTATTCCTTTCCTCTGTGTTTTGAATTAAGGTTTAATTAATGTCTTTCAGATAAATATACACAAGGATAATATAATATTTTGCATAACCTTTTTTTTGTATCAAAAGTAGCAGTTTCAACAATAAGGGTAAGTCCATATATGTTGATGCAAATAAGATGTAAAATGTGTTACATTCATGTACATGTATACAGTCAAATTGTTTCAACAACAATACACTTATCCATGATAATACCAAGGTAGTGTTATTGCATTATTTACTGCGAATGGACAGATACTCAAATTATTCTTCTTTAAGGTCAATTAGCGCATCTGCGTATTCCGATCAGGATCTGCATTGCACGCACAAATTAGTCATAGAAAGTTTAACCCCCCTTTCCCTCATATAGACGCTTTCTGACGCATCTACAGCAGAAGGCTTTTTGAAAACATAGTGACAAAAGGAGAAATTGCACAACACGTGCAATTTCTCCTTTTGACACGCTGTTTTCAACTTTTAGTCTTATGTTTTCCATTCAAATATAGAGATTTTCCATTTTTTGTAAAAAATATGTTCAAAGTCGTCTGCTACAGAATTGCTGTATGAAGGAAAGTGTTAAAGGATTTTGTTTTTGTAACACAGAATTCATTTGTTTCTTATGTGTTGAACCTAAGACAGGTCTTATACTTATTGTCATGCTGGTTTTCACCATCCTCGGTACCCAGGCTATTCATAACATATTTGATACCCTGGGCAAATTGGCTGTACAAATCTCGTACTCATGAATAATTTATGAAGTGAAATGCAGCCGCTTGATTTGCCGCATGACACAAACATCATGCGAAACGAAAAGTACAGTGTAGTTACGGAGGAAATCGTGTTGCATGCTTTACGAAGTTTCGCTAGCCAATTAGCCCAGGGTATCGTATATTTTATGAATAGCCTGGGTACCGAGGATGGTTTTCACAGTTACAGCGACAACATCAATGAAGGTACTTCGCTCATTAGTGCTATCAGCACTTTGATTGTATGTGTTCTGGGGCACTTCAAAATTCAACATGTAACAATGGTCTCGTTTGCGCATGCGCGCAACTCTATCAAAAACCATCATATAGACGAAATTAACTTTTCTAAACACATGGGTTTTTTCAAATTTCGTACAGTTACAAATCCTATTCTATTCTGTAATGTAATGAATAACAACATATTATTAATATATATATATAAGAACACATTGGACAATAAATCGTTAGTGATATTTATTAATTGAGCTTATAAACAATTATAATATTTAGCTTCTAAGTATATATTACATATAATAATCCTTCTTATTTATAAGTTAGACGAAATCTCTACCCCATTTACCCCATTTATAGTATCAGTTAGGCGAAATGGTAGTTAAACGAAATCTCCAACATCCTATATTTTCCCTTTCGACGCTTTTTGTTCTGTTTTAATAATTCTACGTTTTAGTCTTTCGACGTTTTCCACATCACCAGTTCTGTTGTATCGATTCGACATTTTGGTCATTCATCATTTTGACCGTCATCCCTGTTTGATAAATGCAACTTCAAAACCAGGACCTTGTTATCCGAGTTTATTGAACGAAAAGGAGGGAAATAACGAGTTTTCCGAATGATAGTCCAACGGTACATTTTCACTTCCGGTTGGTTATCCAAAATGTAAATTTTGTTCCATTTTAAACGGTTAACAAAGAAGATATATAGATAGACCTACTGACATTTATTTAATGATGACATATATACACATCTAATTTAAAGGGCATAATCCTGGCAACTGCCCCTGTGGTGATTTACCGACGAACTCGATCATGATCATCCAGACGCTTGGTTAATGTTCACCAAATAAGTATCGCACATATCGTCACGTGATTTTTTTTTTACCGTGACAGTTAAAAATGGGGCATATACACGCGCCTTAAATATTGACTGCGTCGTGACTCGTCTGCTTTTATAATTTACATTTTAAAACGTATGGTTTGAAGTACGAGACGGACTTTTCTCGTGTGATGTTGAATGTTTTGTTACATTTCATTTTGTTAGATTATTACTGTTGTGGAAGAAAAATAACATGATTAAATTTCCATAACGTTATAGGCCTACACACAATCCAGAATGTGTTACAATTTTATAAAAGTGAAATTAAATGTGGTAAAAATAGCAGACAGTACTTTCACGCAATGAATGTCAATTATAAGTAAGAAATATTGAAACATAACAAATGCGAAAGGCAATGCCCTCGCGGAATTTCCTTTTTACCTTTTATTTTTGACGAAGTGTCTGTGTTATCAAATATAAGAAAATATTTAAACACGTATTCCCTATAGGGAACCCCTTTGGAAGGGTATTCTTACCAACCCAACAGTACATTTCCCTCACGAGAATATCGTGCAACTACCTACCCGAACCTCCATTATCAAATATTTGCATGAGGCACTCTATGGGGTTTCCTTTCTACCTCACACGTCTCTACTTAAATGAGATCTTTCTTGAAATTTGCATAATAAGCATTGTCATCAAGTCCATTCCGTAAAATATGCATTTGAAACATTTCCACCCCAGCCCCCTACCCTCCCAAAAATGTCCATTCATAACATGATTTAAACTAGACATGTTTCACTTTAAACAATTGATAATTGATAATTGCATTTTAAACGGAATGAAGAACAATACTTGCTTTTACTTAACTTCCCCGGGGCACTTGCCAGGAGCATATATAGAGAGCGACATATAAAGTTAAAGTGAAATATGTTCATTCAGTCAAATTTCATTTCATGCATTTACCCACAAAACAAACATTTTCAAAGGAATTTGTCCCTTAATAAACAACACATGTTTGTAACAAACAATAGCTGTGGCTGTGTATATGGTCATGGCTTCTTGCGTACAAGCAATTATTGCTCTTCATTCCGTTTAAAATGCATTTCAGACAGTTAATCCAAAATACTTCCATGCCCCGTTTTCTTTATATTGTCTCTCCCCCAAAGAAACCCTTTTCCCGGGAAATCTTCCCCTTATGTGCAATTGAAAAATTACAGTTTCTAGGCAGAAACTATAATCGTCGCTCTCTATATATGCTCCTGGCTTCTTCCCCGGGGCACTTGCGTATCAGCATTCATTGCTCTTCATTCCGTTTAAAATGCATTTCAGACAGTTTCCCCAAAATACTTCCAAGCCCCGTTTTCTTTATATTGTCTCTCCCCCAAAGAAACCCTTTTCCCGGGAAATCTTCCCCTTATGTGCAATTTAAAAATTACAGTTTCTATGCAGAAACTATAATCGTCGCTCTCTATATATGCTCCTGGCTTCTTCCCCGGGGCACTTGCGTATGAGCATTTATTGCTCTTCATTCCGTTTAAAATGCATTTCAGACAGTTTCCCCAAAATACTTCCAAGCCCCGTTTTCTTTATATTGTCTCTCCCCCAAAGAAACCCTTTTCCCGGGAAATCTTCCCCTTATGTGCAATTGAAAAATTACAGTTTCTAGGCAGAAACTATAATCGTCGCTCTCTATATATGCTCCTGGCTTCTTCCCCGGGGCACTTGCGTATCAGCATTCATTGCTCTTCATTCCGTTTAAAATGCATTTCAGACAGTTTCCCCAAAATACTTCCAAGCCCCGTTTTCTTTATATTGTCTCTCCCCCAAAGAAACCCTTTTCCCGGGAAATCTTCCCCTTATGTGCAATTTAAAAATTACAGTTTCTAGGCAGAAACTATAATCGTCGCTCTCTATATATGCTCCTGGCTTCTTCCCCGGGGCACTTGCGTATGAGCATTTATTGCTCTTCATTCCGTTTAAAATGCATTCAGACAGTTTCCCCAAAATACTTCCAAGCCCCGTTTTCTTTATATTGTCTCTCCCCCAAAGAAACCCTTTTCCCGGGAAATCTTCCCCTTATGTGCAATTTAAAAATTACAGTTTCTAGGCAGAAACTATAATCGTCGCTCTCTATATATGCTCCTGGCTTCTTCCCCGGGGCACTTGCGTATGAGCATTTATTGCTCTTCATTCCGTTCAAAATGCATTTCAGACAGTTTCCCCAAAATACTTCCAAGCCCCGTTTTCTTTATATTGTCTCTCCCCCAAAGAAACCCTTTTCGCGGGAAATCTTCCCCTTATGTGCAATTTAAAAATTACAGTTTCTAGGCAGAAACTATAATCGTCGCTCTCTATATATGCTCCTGGCTTCTTCCCCGGGGCACTTGCGTATGAGCATTTATTGCTCTTCATTCCGTTTAAAATGCATTCAGACAGTTTCCCCAAAATACTTCCAAGCCCCGTTTTCTTTATATTGTCTCTCCCCCAAAGAAACCCTTTTCCCGGGAAATCTTCCCCTTATGTGCAATTGAAAAATTACAGTTTCTAGGCACAAACTATAATAGTCGCTCTCTATATATGCTCCTGGCAACTGCCCCGGGGCAGAAGCCAGGAGCATATATAGAGAGCGACAGCTATAGTTTATGCGAAATATGTCTAGTTTAAAAGATGCAATTTAAGAGAAAAAATCCCTGAAAAATGTTTGCTGTGTCGGGGAAATGTTTCGGAATGAACTTGTTGACAAGGCTTTTACGCCAATTTCCGGAAATATTTGTTTTCAGTAGACGTCTGAGATATTGAGCAAACCCCTCTAGGGTACCTCATGCAAATATTTGATAATAAAGATTTGGTGCATGCATCATCCAGTACATTTATTTGTTTTCCAAGCGTCTGAATGATCATGAGCAATACCTTTATTGATATTTAACCGTCATTCAAAACAGGCTCGACAAAAAGGTACGAAAAAGGGCATATTTTAAACAAATACAAAATCGTAATTTCCCGAGGGGAAGTTGCCAGGATTATGCCATTTAAAGTAAGTTTTGTGCTTGTGTTGTCAATGAAAAAAAGCTAAGGATTTTCCTCATGAAATATAATTCTCAAAACCTAACCTTTTTGTAAAATCCCATTTAATCCAGAATTAAATAATCCAATGACAACGAAATGCATGTCTCAAACCAATTTTACAAACAAATCTTGACCAGATTATTTTGCTGACAACCTCCTCAAATAGAAGTGGAATAATAAATAGCAGTGTCACTTAACATTCGGGTCGAGTCTGGTGGTCAACTATCTCTTTTAGTTTATATCACTGGTTTGTGGTGTTTTTATATTGAAATGAATTAAATGAAATGTTACTGCATCATATAAATAAGAATAAATAATGTATTTAACTATTTTAGTTCATTTTCGTATGAATATAGAAATGTGTTATCATATGCGTGAAAGTGGAGACTGGTAGAGTCTGCTCATTACTGAGCAGTAAATACTACGATTTATTCGATTTTAATTTAACAAAATGTTAAAATATTTTCATTTGTCATTTATTCGTCACTTATTTCTTTTATAATTATAGGGTATAATTGGAAAAACACTGGAAGATCTTTGGTTGTGTACATTAACATTGTGTTTCATAATCTAAAATGACAGACGTATGATGTATGATTAAAGTGCGGCCATAGTGCCCCTATTTCTGATTTCATCCAATGAAATTGCTTACTATTAAGCCGGTTATGCTAATTAATTTTGGTAAACAAATCCGTGATTGGGCATTTATTTTTCTCAGGGAATGGTTTTTAGTTTTCATTCCAAACAATGCCTTTGATAATAAAAATATCGTGTCGAACATTGAAGGTGTTTCATATTTGATAAACCTCAAGATAAGTTCTAGAAGTGGTCGTTTTGTCTTTAATTTCAAATTTTGGATTGGAATTATTTCATTAACTTGTAAATGGTGAAAAAAAAATTCCCCAGTCTTTATGAACAGGTTTGCACCAGTTTGTAAACATCGCATACCGAAATTAGAAATATGGATCAAAATACATTTTAATGAGACCGATCCACTGGTAATTAGCTAGCATTCACAGATTAACACAGCCCCAGGGAACAATTGTCACTGTTAGTTGGACCGACTTTTCGGGTATATATATATATATATACCGCTAATTGACTTTTACTGACGCGATTCAGTATCCTGAGTCTATTTATAGCATTATCCATGTGTGTAAACTGTAAATACATACGTAGTTTCTGACATAAATATGACGTGGTTTCAATGACAATTGTATTTGTAGACTGTTCAGATTTTGGCATATCCGCTTTATTCATAGTTGTTTTTGATAGTCATTGACATTCTATATAAGTTTATCTCAATAAAACGTGACAACAAAATCAAATTGGATTTAATAACTGCTAGGATGAATGTGCAAATAATTGTTTTAAAGGTAGGTTTTCTGATTCTTTTTGTCATTCTCCGATGTGAAGTTTATGAACGCAGAATAGAAGATGTGTGTCTGCTTTACTGAACATACTGTGATCGTAATAAAGAACGCAAATATCCAGGCGTTAATACCAGAATAAGATAATACACAAGTTCTTTATGAAATACACTGTTAGAAAAAGCATTACACATCATTTAGTAAATTATATTTTCCACGACCTTAGCAACCAACGGAAAGGACAGTATAATTGCGCCAAAGATCGTTAATGTTTATTTATCTAAACAATCCAAAACGAGTGTTAATTTTCTAAATAGTGAAGTAAATTTTCCCATATAGATGCATATCCTATAATGTATTCCACGATAGCACGCAGTATTAAGGGTTCACAGTTGAATCATGTTATTCCACTTTTATTGTCGGGGCTTCTTGCTAGGGTTGAATACTAGCCAGGCGACAACAAAAGGATTTATTCCCGTGAAGGACATGTTGGCCTGCAGGAAGGAGTCGATGGCACCCCTGAAATCAGAATAGTGTAGCCTCGTACAATGAAGGACTGAAGTCCGGGATCATTGTCTTGGCATGAGCACGTTCAAAATATTGACTGCTCATACATATCGGAAAATGTTTTGAGTTCGAGTTCGGCGGCTTCAGGCTAATTGTCTATGAGGGCTACTGAAAAAGCGTTAAACAAACAGTTACCGTCATCAGAAACTGTGGTAGGGCCTGCCCAATTTGAATGCAGTTACTGTTTAGCAGTCAAGTTGTGTACCAAATGGTAGTACAAGACTGACTTAGTATGAGTAACCTGTATCGACTCGTCTCTAAGGAATATACATTCCAGACGAGCAGCTTCTTCAAGACGATTCTGACTTGCAGAAACTGACAGTCGTTGCAAAGCATTATTGTAATTATACACTGATTCTTGATAATGATACGTCGGAATAAATATGACAATGATGTTTTCCTTAAAAATGAAAACTCTTGGTCGGTAAGAGTTTCGCAGGAATAATCAAAATTGACCTCTATCTCGTTATGCACAGTAGCGATCTACAGAATCGCAACTTAAACAGACAAACATGGCCGCCATTTTCTTTAAGCATATCTTCAAACCAAATCCTATTTTGTTCTGTTTCATTAGTTATTTGCGGAAATGATAATATATTTCGGTAACATATATACCAATACATATTATATTAACTTTTTGTAACGTAAATCAGTTATGACTAGTGTTGGGCCGATGATCGATTATAATCGAAAGTTGATCGGATATGAATCACGTTAGCGATAATCGATTGCAATTTACCACAATCGATTATCAATCGGTTCACCTTTTTTGCTGCATTTATGTTTGATTAATATTTGCTTCTACAAGGGAGATTACTCTTGTGGGCTAGCATGTAAATACAACAACTTGAAATCGAAACAAAGTGGTTTTTTTGGCAATAAAATGATACAACCTAGTAAAGACAAGACATTAAGCTGGTATATTTTTTATCAAACATAAATAATAAGAAGCATTGCGAACATTAAGGCTTGTAAAATACAATACTGTATGAAGCGATTATATAATCGATGTCTAATCGAATGAAGCAAAGTGATTGTAACCGATAATCAATTGTAAAAATGGAACCGATGGCCCAACACTAGTTATGACCAGACTCTACCAGTCTCCATTTTCCACGTATTGCATAAGTGGATATATTTTCGTGTCCAAAAGTTTGCAAATTGCCAATTTCAGACGTTTCGCGTGAGGAAATGTTTGCGAATCACAGAAATCAGTATTTTCGTATTTTTTGCATGTCATGAATATGTCTTCACCGGAGTCGTGCATAATATCTACATGTCGTGAAAATGTATGGATAATTATCGATAAAATGTGATGACACCTCGATACAATAAGACTGTTTGTTTGCCAGACCTGTACGTTTGCTGTTTGACAATTAGGTGTTAAAACTATCTAGCAGTTTTGTTTCCCTACACAGGTGTAAGCAGAAGGCTATGGCCATTTTTTATGTGTTTAAAGCACACCGCAGTCAGACCTTAAAAAAAAAAATCTAAAATTCTGTGACTGAAATTGACTTACGTTCCAGTGCGATAAAACATGTTAACGCCAAGTGGCTTATGAAAGTCCATGATGTTCTTACTTCCAAACTAGAAAAGATCAAGTCAGCGTTTTAAAAAGGTGGCATTTAAACAATGCAATGTATTGCACAAAGTAGAGTTTTATACCAGACCGGTGATGGGCAACTTGTAAATATGTTAAATGTATTGCTGCAAATATATTGTAAATGTTTTGACATAGTTTTCAACAACGCACTATTAGAATATTTTTGTTATCTTTAGTCAGCAGTCTCTTGCTGTTTCATTTGGAAATAGTCGCAATTCTCAGGTTAGACGATGTGAATTAAAATTCCGGCTTAGGTAAAATATACATCGAAAAACTTTTCGCTGGCGCATATTTTCTCGAATGTAGTGAATTCGCAAACATTCCCACGGCGCGAACTTAAACACTTATACAGTATCGTAATTATCATATTCATACGAAAATGAACTAAAATAGGCAAATACATTATTATTTTTTATCTATATGATGCAATAGCTCTTTATTTATTCATTTCAATACAAAAACACAACAAAACAGTGCCAGGGGGTGGGGCTATTTCACCTTACAAATACGAAAAAAAAAAAATCATAAATGGGGTTTTTCAATCATAGGTAACAGGTGTAAGATTTTTTTTTTTTCAATAACCCATGAAATTCTTGCTTAAATCATGGGAGTCGCCATTTTGGGTATGTATTTATGAGACAAAAACACGGCTTGAAAAGAATTGTCGTCTTTTTAATCACTTTTTTAGCTCACCAGAGCACAAAGTGCTCAAGGTGAGTTTTTGTGATCGCCTTTTGTCCGTCGTCCGTCGTTTGTCGTCAACATTTGCTTGTTAACACTCTCAATCAAATCTAGGCCAAGTTCGAAACTGGGTCATGTTGGGTCAAAAACTAGGTCACTAGGCCAAATTTAATGAAAATCTTGTTAACTCTCTGGAAGCCATTTTGGCTTGAGCATGTTGAAACTTTGTCAGAATGTTTGTCTTAGTGATATCTAGGCCAAGTTCGAATATAGGTCATGTCGGGTCAAAAACTAGGTCACTAGGCCAAATTTAATGAAAATCTTGTTAACACTCTGGAAGCCACATTTTAAACTTGAGCATGTTGAAACTTCTTTAGAAAGTTTGGTTTGATGATATCTAGGCCAAGTTCGAATATGGGTCATGTCCGGTCAAAAACTAGGTTACTAGGCCAAATTTAAGAAAAATCTTGTTAACACTCTGGAAGCCGCATTTTTGGCTTGAGCATGTTGAAACTGTGTCAGAATGTTTGTCTTAGTGATATCTAGGCCAAGTTCGAATATAGGTAATGTCAAGTCAAAAACAAGGTCACTAGGCCAAATTTAATGAAAATCTTGTTAACACTCTGGAAGCCACATTTTAAACTTGAGCATGTTGAAACTTTATCAGAAAGTTTGTCCTGATGATTTCTAGGCCAAGTTCGAATATAGGTCATGTCGGGTCAAAAACTAGGTCACTAGGCCAAATTTAATGAAAATCTTGTTAACACTCTGGAAGCCACATTTTAAACTTGAGCATGTTGAAACTTTATCAGAAAGTTTGTCCTGATGATTTCTAGGCCAAGTTCAAATATAGGTCATGTCGGGTCAAAAACTAGGTCACTAGGCCAAATTTAATGAAAATCTTGTTAACACTCTGGAAGCCACATTTTAAACTTGAGCATGTTGAAACTTTATCAGAAAGTTTGTCCTGATGATTTCTAGGCCAAGTTCGAATATAGGTCAAGTCGGGTCAAAAACTAGGTCACTAGGCCAAATTTAATGAAAAATCTTGTTAACACTCTGGAAGCCACATTTTAAACTTGAGCATGTTGAAACTTTATCAGAAAGTTTGTCCTGATGATTTCTAGGCCAAGTTCGAATATGGGTCATGTCCGGTCAAAAACTAGGTCACTAGGCCAAATTTAAGAAAAATCTTGTTAACACTCTGGAAGCCACATTTTTAGCTTGAGCATGTTGAGACTTTGTCAGAATGTTTGTCTTGATGATATCTATGCCAAGTTTGTATATGGGTCATGTCCGGTCAAATATTTTAAGAAAAATCTTGTTAACACTCTGGAAGCCACATTTTAAACTTGAGCATGTTGAAACTTTATCAGAAAGTTTGTCCTGATGATTTCTAGGCCAAGTTCGAATATGGGTCATGTTGGGTAAAAAACTAGGTCACTAGGCCAAATTTAAGAAAAATCTTGTTAACACTCTGGAAGCCACATTTTTGGCTTGAGCATGTTGAGACTTTGTCAGAATGTTTGTCTTGATGATATCTATGCCAAGTTTGTATATGGGTCATGTCCGGTCAAATATTTTAAGAAAAATCTTGTTAACACTCTGGAAGCCACATTTTAAACTCGAGCATGTTGAAACTTTATCAGAAAGTTTGTCCTGATGATTTCTAGGCCAAGTTCGAATATAGGTCATGTCCTGTCAAAAACAAGGTCACTAAGCCAATTTTAAGGAAAATCTTGTGAACACTCTGGAAGCCACATTTTTGGCTTGAGCATGTTGAAACTTTGTCAGAATGTTTGTCTTAGTGATATCTAGGCCAAGGTCGAATATGGGTCAGGTCAGGTCAAATTGTAGAACAATCTAGTTAACACTACTAGATCGCATTTTTGACTTTTTGTGAGAAAGTTTGTCTTGATGATATTGCCGTTGGTGCTGAAAGAGTTTTAAAAGTCTTAAATAGCCCATTCTCAGGTGAGCGATTCCAGGGCCTCATGGCCCTCTTGTTTAAAATTAATATTTTAGATCATTAAAGTGCTGTGTTATTTTCGTGTGAATTAACATTTGTACGAACAAATTAAAAATAAATGGAACTGTGTACAAAATATGTTTTCCCCTTTGTCAAAAAAGACGACAGCAATAGACTACTACTCCAGAACTTAAATTCTGATTACCGTACTCAAGGACGCCGTCGCGTCATTGCTGTAACACTTCATTTTGGCATAACATCAAATGGAGTGACATCGTTTCCCGCAAAAATAGTGGGATCAACATGAAAGACCCCAAATTCCTATACATGAGCACTAGATTCACTCATACAAAGTTGTTATAAAATATATACGTTGTATAGTGTTAGATCAGATCAGACTGTGTATGAACAGGTCAATCTTGATCCCCACTCATATCCATACAGGCGTAATAAGTCCTATAAATAAACAAAATTAAACAATTAAAGATAAAATTGTAAAACAACTTGGCAAGGAGATAAAATATCTATAAATGAAAGGTTAATTATTTATCTGACATTGTGGCAAAAAGATAACTTTCTCATAATGAGCAATTGTTCCTTTGGCGACAATCTTTTGCTAAGTCGTTTGCCGCAAAGGCTTCAGAAACCGTCTCTATTAGGGAAAGGGTTAAGCAGAAATTAGACCCATTAAAAAATGTGTTCCAGTCATATTGACTGGTTGAAAAAGGAAGTTACCAGGTGGCATAAAAATAGAGCTGAAATAAACAAATTTCCCCCTTTATTATCAGTTATACATTTGCTTCTTTACCACAATACAGGTGATCGATTAAGGACCAATTTGACCCTCATGTTTAAACCTTCTTCATGAAAAATGTATTCCTTGATTTTTTGAAAATTTTTACTTTATTATTTTCTGTTCGTAATAATAGACGACAGCAATACAATTTCGAACATTTTGTGATCATGCAAAAAAAATGTCATTATAATTGTCTAGTAAATTACTCTAAAAATCATTTTTTATGGCCAAAGTATTCTCTTTAATTTTTGTCTACAATCATTTTACACTTTTTTTCGTATAGGTAGCACCTATCGATATATTATGGCTATAGTGAAATCTTAAAAGAAATTCTCTACCGAAAGTGTTGGGCCGATTTTCAAATGAAATGAAATGTTCATTGGGTGACCCTCTATTTTATTCCTTCGAGCCATGTTGATTGGTCGGAAAAAACATGGCTGTCAGAGGGCAGGGCTATTTAACTGTATATGGCTAAAGTGAAAACTAAAAAAATCTTCTCCTCCGAAAGTGTCAGGCTAATTTTCATATAATTTTGTAGAAATGTTCCTAGGATGATCCTCTATCAGATTCCTTCAAGCCATGTTGATTGGTCGAAAACTATGGCCGCCAGTGGGCGGGGTTATTTTGCCTTATAAATATTGCTATAGTGAAAACTTAAAAAATCTTCTCCTCCGAAAGTGTTGGGCAAATTTTCAAATAATTTTGAAGAAATGTTCCCTAGGTGATCAACTATCAGATTCCTTCAAGCCATGTTGATTGGTCTGAACAATTTTCAAATAATTTTGTAGAAATGATCCTTGGGTGACCTTTTATTAGATTCCTTCAAGCCATGTTGATTGGTTGAAAAACATGGCCGCCAGGGGGCGGGGCTATTTTGCATTTTATAGCTATAGTGAAAACTTAAAAAATCTTGTTCTCCGAAAGTGTTGAGCCGATTTTCAAATAATTTTGTAGAAAAGTTTCTTGGGTGACCCTCTATCAGATTCCTTCAAGCCATACTGATTGGTCGAAGAACATGGCCGCCAGGGGACGGGGCTATTTTGCCTTATATGGCTATAGTGAAAAAATCTTATCCTGAAAGTGTCAGGCCGATTTTCAAATAAAGTTGTAGAAATGTTCCTTAGCTGACCCTCTATCAGATTCCTTAAAGCCATGTTGATTAGTCGAAAAACATGGCCGCCACAGGGCGGGGCCATTTTGCCTTATATGGCTTTAGTGAAAACTTAAAAAATCTTCTCCTCCGAAAGTGTTTGGCCGATTTTCAAATATTTTTGTAGAAATATTGCTAGGGTGACCCTCTATCAGATTCTTTCAAGCCATGTTGATTGGTAAAAAATTATGGCCGCCAGGGGGCTGGGCTTATATGGCTAAAGTGAAAAAAAAAATCAGGTGAGCGATCCAGGGCCATCATGGCCCTCTTGTTTTTTCAAACTTGGTAACAAGGTTAAATGCCTTAACAGCTAGGCCAAGTTTAATCGTCACTTTAAACGACTTCTTCTCCCTAACCACTTGGCCAATTTGGTTGAAACTTCATAGGAAGCATCCTCTCAATGTCCTCTCTTTAATTCTGGTTTCCATGGCAACCAAAAGAAAAAAATAGTGAAAACTTAAAAAATCTTCTTCTCCAAAAGTGTCAGGCCGATTTTCAAATAATTTTGTATTTTTGAATTGGTAAAAAAACATGACCGCCAGAGGGCGGGGCTATTTTGCCTATATGGCTATAGTGAAAACTTAAAAAATCTTCTCCTCCGAAAGTATCCAGTCGATTTTTCAAATAATTTTGTAGAAATGTTCCTTGGGTGACCCTTTATTAGATTCCTTCAAGAAATGTTGATTGGGCGAAAAACATGGCCGCCAGGGGGCGGGGCTATTTTGCCTTATATAGCTATAGTGAAAACTTAAAAAATCTTCTTCTCCGAAAGTGTTGAGCCAATTTTCAAATAATTTTGTAGAGATGTTCCTTGGCTGACCCTCTATCAGATTCCTTCAAGCAATGTTGATTGGTTGAAAAATATGGCTACCAGGGGGTGGGGCTATTTTGCCTTATATGGCTTTAGTGAAAACTTAAAATATCCTCTCCTCCGAAAGTGTCGGGCCAATTTTCAAATAATTTTGAAGAAACATTCCTTGGGTGACACTCTACACGATTCCTTTAAGCCATGGTGGTTGGTAAAAAACATGGCCACCAGGGGGCAGGGCTGTTTGGAGATTTGATTTTTGCCTTATGGCCGTGGAGCGATACTGGCCCTCTTGGGCCTCTTGTTTACTTGAGCATGTTAAAACTTTGTCAGAATAATTGTCTTGGTCAGAATGTTTTCAATTGACTATGTGGTTGGATTAACACAGGTGAGTGGTCAAGGGTCCCCATCGCCCTCTTGTTATACCCCCGCAAACGTAGTTTGAAAGGGGTATACTGGAATCACAGTGCCGAAATACTACTCAACGTTCCGCCCAGAACTCATGAGAATCGCCTAGAAACCATATATATCTGAAAATAGAACTAATAGGAGTGTCAGGCAGGGTATAAGTAAGCATGTAGAACATGTTTATTTCAATCTTATGTATCTTGTTAGTTAAGGTGGCAGATGCACACCTGTCCATGCTGAAAAAGTTTTTATAATCTGATGTATTTCAGGAAAGTGTCCGATGACCATCTGCCCATTCTTTTGATAACCTCATATGAAACACCCTTCTGGGCCAACCATGTGGCAGCCCCTATGCGAAAAGAGTGGGTTTTGATCAAGCCTGTAGAATTGAATCGTGTAGTTTTTATTACTTTTGTTAAAACTGCCCCAAACTGGTATCTCGATAATGGTGAACCATCACAATGGCAAAACAAGTACTGACATTTTGTAACTTTTTGACGAACTCCAAGATAATCACGCATGGAAGCAACTGGGCAAGCCTGGGTACCTGTTGCCGCAATTTTGATAATTACTGGGGCCCCTTTTGATTTGTTTTAGATGTCCTGAGAGGTACTTTGAAGGACTTATTTGGTTCGAAATTGATTATATCAGACTCAAACAATGGGGCGTCGACCATAGTTACAGATGTGTAAACAAGTTCGCCAACTCTGAATAGCCCAAAAAATGCTAAAGTGTAGGCTGCTTTAAAAAGAATGCTCTCAAATTGAGAACTACAAATTGATCCAAGTTTTAAGATAATGTCTGTCAAAATTCATAGGTAATCAGCATTCTAGTGTCGTGCGAAGGTTTTGAGCGACGATAACCTTTAAGCATTTTAACAACCAAGAAGCTTGATGAGTAATCTGACACGCCTAGCATTTTGTGTTGGAATCTAATTGCTGAAACATATGTAGAAGCTGTGCTATAAGCGCAACCCTTGTGAAAAAGATATAAATGCTTCCAAATGCGACACTGAAGCAGGCCATGTCCGACTAAGATCATAACTAACTATAAAGGAATCAAACATGTCCAGAGCTCTTTTACATATTGCTTTTGTGCTAGTTGATAGCCCTGCTCTCAAGAGCTGTCTGGCTCCAACTCGAAGATGTTCCAAAGAGAGTCTAGCATAGGTACTGGATTCGGTTCGGCTAACTCTCTGAATCTGGTAATCTGCAAACGAGACAAACTGTTCGCGATATTATTTTGGACTCCCGGTATATGCTCAGCCTTTATTGCAAGATTAAGTTGTAAACATTTCAAAGTCAGTGCTCTGACTAAGACCATTAAGTGTGCAGACTTGGATGTCTGCCCGTTTATCACATGAACTACTGAGTGGTTATCACATCGAAACAGGACTTTTTTGTTCCTCAGATGTTCCCCCCATATGGAAATGGATACCAATATAGGAAAATACTCCAATAGAGTGATGTACATGTATTTTGTTCTACCCATTTTAACCCACCAAGCAGGCCAAGTTGAGTATGACCATTGACGTTGAAAGTAAGCCCCGAAACCTTTATCACTAGCAGCTGAACTATCCGTGAACATGCAAATATCGGCATTTGTAGACCAAATCATGTCTTGAAAGATTGAAACACCATTGAACTCTTGAAAGAAACTTAAACCACATTTTCAAATCCAGCCTCATACCCTAAACGGCCTGCAATTCTTTAAGTGTGACGCTATATTTGTGCTCCAGAATGGTGCAGATTTGAAAAACTATTTTTATAATTTTATCCGTTGAAATGCGCACCTGCATGAGAATGGAATCTATTTCTAAGCCAAGAAAAACCCAAACTGCAAAGACCCTCTGTTTTCTCAGCGGCAATCGGAACACAAAAAATCTGCACAACGCCCAAAGAGTTCATCAAACATGAACAATGCCATGTATCCTTTTTTCCCCCAAATAGAAAATCATCCAGATAGTGTTCCAATTCCCAAACAGAACATGACATTCTAACCACACAGTTCGAATGTTGCACAGGAAATGCTACATCCGAAAGGTAGGGATTTGTCAAAATAGTATTGACTATCAAACCTGAAACCTAGGATTCTAAAGTCATCTTGAGAGATCGTAATTAATTTGAAGGCTGACTTGATATCCGCTTTGTCCAAAAGTGCCCCGTTACCCAAACGCTGCACCATTTTCACCGCGGCATCAAACTTTGCGAAAGTCGCTGAAAGCTGTTTAACAAATGATCCCTCCACTCGCCCAGCTTGAACCTTCTTCTTGATTTGTCCAGCATAATGTCTGGACATAAATTGGCAGATTTTAAATTGTTAGCGTGATATGATTTAATTGGCCCTGCATAACATAAAGGGAAACCGAATTTAAAACCACTATAGATTTTTGATGCAGCTAACTGATCTGGGTAATTGCGTAACTATTGTTACAAATGGCCACAAATGGCTTCAATTCTAACAGGTGTGTTTGCAAGTGAAAACTCAGTTGTAGCTTTAATTGGATTGCTTTTGAAATGCCCTGTTTGAATTGGCTCCCCCTCGAAAGGGCTGGTTGCCTAATGACCTAGGACACTTGTGCTGGGTGTGTGGACCCCTGCAAGCCAAACGCACATGATCATACTTGCAACAGATCTAATGTTAGAAGCTGATGTAGGTGTGAAAACATTGCGAGTCGGCCTGTGTGCCATAGATGCAGAGGTTGGAACGACATGTGCAGACTGCTGTGGGTGTGGTTGTAAAGTCATAGTCCGAAGCCACAGATCGGAGTTAATGCTTGACCATGACTGAGGCTGTACAGCCTGTTGCATATGAACATTTTCATCATATAAGCGCAATGCAAATGACCCCCCCCACAACGAGCTTTGGCTTCTTCAGATTTGCTTCTTCTGGACATTTCTTGATAATGATGGCCGAAAATATCAAGAATGCATCTGTCTATTCCCTAATATTCTGCATTGACTTTTTTCATACCCCCGCAAACGTAGTTTGAAGGGGGTATACTGGAATCAGCCTGTCGGTCGGTCGGTCCGTTGGTCTGTCCGCAAAATCTACTCCTCCTTCAGTTTCTACCTGATTTACTTGATACTTGGCATATATGTTAATCAGGAGTAGTAGATGTGCAAGACGCAAATTTCATGTCCCTGTGACCTTCACCTTGACCTCTGACCTTGAAATAGGATTTTTTGTTGTTAAAATCTAATCTGTTGTACTCCTCCTTCAGTTTCAACCTGATTTACTTCATACTTGGCATAAATGTTAATCAGGAGTAGTAGATGTGCAAGACGCAAATTTCATGACCCTGTGACCTTCACCTTGACCTCTGACCTTGAAATAGGATTTTTGTTGTTAAAATCTAATCTCTTGTACTCCTCCTTCAGTTTCAACCTGATTTACTTCATACTTGGCGTTCATACTTGGCATAAATGTTAATCAGGAGTAGTATATGTTCAAGACGCAAATTTCATGTCCCTGTGACCTTCACCTTGACCTCTGACCTTGAAATAGGATTTGTTTTGTAAAAATCTAATCTGTTGTACTCCTCCTTCAGTTTCAACCTGATTTATTTCATACTTGGCATAAATGTTAATCAGGAGTAGTAGATGTGCAAGACGCAAAATTCATGACCCTGTGCCCTTCACCTTGACCTCTGACCTTGAAATAGGATTTCTTTTGTTAAAATCTAATCTCTTGTACTCCTCCTTCAGTTTCAACCTAATTTACTTCATACTTGGCATTCATACTTGGCATAAATGTTAATCAGGAGTAGTAGATGTGCAAGACGCAAATTTCATGTCCCTGAGACCTTCACCTTGACCTCTGACCTTGAAATAGGAATTTGTTTTGTTAAAATCTAATCTGTTGTACTCCTCCTTCAGTTTCAACCTGATTTACTTCATACTTGGCATAAATGTTTATCAGGAGTAGTAGATGTGCAACACGCAAATTTCATGTCCCTGTGACCTTGACCTTGAAATAGGATTTTTTTTTTTGTGTTAAAATCTAATCTGTTGTACTCCTCCTTCAGTTTCAACCTGATTTACTTCATACTTGGCATAAATGTTAATCAGGAGTAGTAGATGTGCAACACGCAAATTTCATGTCCCTGTGACCTTGACCTTGACTTATTTCATGAGGAAATAGTACTTTATGCAGATTGTATTTTATGCATTAGAAAATATTTTTGACAAAATTTCTTTAAAATTAGATTTGTATATTGCTTTTTGATATCATCTTAGTATTTCTTTTTGATACTGATATTCAAATTGTTTGAGTCAAAGATAATACTGTGAGATATAATATGTGTCAGGGGTTGGGGCGGGGGTATTAATCACCTTTAGTGATAGTTCTAGTTTTTAAAGCCTAAGCCAATTATTTTTTATCTTTTCAGGATTTATCAACTGAAAGGAGACATGTGACTATCCTGAAGACTTTTCATCAATAGGGTCAACTTATAATATCTATATGCCATGTACATATCTGTATATATGAGTTTATAAAATGTGAAAACCAGTTTTTGAAAGTGGGATATGATTTACTGCAGTGTCGGTCTGCTTTGATTAAAATGATGTGAGAACACTGAAACTTAATATATTGGGAAGATGTTGGTTGGAGGGAGAATATTACTGCTTTTAACAGCAGTGCTGCAGATTTTACCAGCAATTGGCTCTGAAACCTTAGATTTTCAGAAACAGATCTGTAATGATACACAGAATAGCTTACCACAAAAAGAATTGAAAGTAGAATTTTCTTCAGTTATTATAGACCAAGGTATGTATTGACCCTTCCCACGTACAAGAAATCCATAGCAGATGACTTTAAAACAGAGTGAGATTTTGAGAAAAAACTTGATCTCCCTATGCAACTGACTTATTGAGATTTTGAGCTGAGGGAGAAGTTCTGATACAGACGCCTCTGTAAGCTTTTCCCTGTATGGGAGCTCAAGGTGGCCATGTATAAGTCATTATATTAACCCTTTCAAACAGGCAACACATCTGCAGCAGATGACTGAAAATATACCCATAACAATGTGGATTTCTTTTTTAAATGGAAGTTTAATTATTGTAGGTAGAAGTGATATTAAATTTGTTTGTTCTGTTGTTTCAAAATTTGACTTTCATTCATCCACACTGCATTGTTTTCATAAGAAGATTTCAAACTTGCATGTTCCTTAAACTCTTTCAACAACAAATCTGCTGCAGATGACGTCAAAAACTTCTAGGCAAAAATAAGGAAAATTATTGAATAATGGAATAGTATTGAAAACATTGTGGCAAAGTGAGAAATTGCTTATCATGTTTTCAAAAGTTGTCTGTTCGATACCCGGTTGCGGCGACATTCTTTCGGGCGATGTTTTCCATTGCCTCTCACCTCTGATCTATGTGAGAAAGTAGTCAGTGGCTTCGAAAGAATGTTGTGTAAGTACTGGTGTGGGAAAGCCAGGAAAACATGGGTAGGTGCACTGACCGCCGTGATATGACCAACGCTGTTGAAAGCGGCGTTAAACTCCAAACAAACAAACAAATCAAAAGTTGTCTACTGAGAATGTGTGGTCGGAAATATCCTTTTTGGATATTGGATAGAAAAGTGCCTATAATTATAATATTTGTCTCAACTTCCACTCATAATTATAGGTTTTCAGGCTTTGGTAAAACCACTGTGTTTTGTAGAGCAGACAGTTTGAAATACTGTGAGAAAAGGAGAAATTGTTCATTATAATTTTCAATACACACATAACCATTTGCTTGGCAAAGACAGCTTAAGACACTTCTGCAACCTTGTCTGTTGAAAAAATAAATTGAAGAAGACATGTTACTGAAAAGGAGCTATTGACCTACAAACCCTTTGGGACGATTCTTTTGACAACCTACAAAATAGGGTTAACTTGAGTAAGAAGAGGGGTATTATTGGTATAGACCTGTTTACTCCTCCTTATCTAGGCCTCTTGACTTCTTTTGGCAGAATACATTGTTACATTCACTGGATACTATAAACAGCATACAAGAAGACGGTATTTGACAACGGCCTTGAACAGTTCTGATGTTAAGTCTTGGACAATCATTAAAAGAAACAATCCAGCTTTTGAATATCCTAGTGATTTTGATGTCGTCAAAGTGAGTTGGTTATTTTTTTATACAAACAAAGTTTGGGGGGGGTATATAGGAATCACCCTGTCTGTCTGTCTGTCCGTCCGTATGTCCACATTTCTTGTAAGCACTACTTCTCCTAAACGGCTCAATGGATTTGGTTCAAACTTTACATGAAGGTTACACATCATATGTAGATATGCATGAAGGAAGATCATACGCCTCAGATTCTTCCAAGGGCAGATAATTCAACTTGGAGTTTACCTGCGAGGGACTCCTGTGCACATACCTCCACATTTCTTGTAAGCACTACTCCTCCTAAACCGCTCAATGGATTTGGTTCGAACTCTACATGAAGGTTACACATCATATGTAGATATGCATGAAGGAAGATCATAAGCCTCGGATTCTTCCAAGGGCAGATGATTCAACTTAGAGGTTACCTGCGAGGGACTCCTGTGCACATACCTCCACATTTCTTGTAAGCACTACTCCTCCTAAACGGCTCAATGGATTTGGTTCAAACTTTACATGAAGGTTACACATCATATGTAGATATGCAAAAAGGAAGATCATACACCTCGGATTCTTCCAAGGGTAGATAATTCAACTTAGAGGTTACCTGCGATGGACTCCTGTGCACATACCTCCACATTTCTTGTAAGCACTACTCCTCCTAAACGGCTCAATGGATTTGGTTCAAACTTTACATGAAGGTTACACATCATATGTAGATATGCATGAAGGAAGATCATACGCCTCGGATTTTTCCAAGGGCAGACAATTCAACTTAGAGGTTACCTGCGAGGGACTCCTGTGCACATACCTCCACATTTCTTGTAAGCACTACTCCTCCTAAACGACTCAATGGATTTGGTTCAAACTTTACATGAAGGTTACACATCATATGTAGATATGCATGAAGGAAGATCATACACCTCGGATTCTTCCAAGGGGAGATAATTCAACTTAGAGGTTACCTGCGAGGGACTCCTGTGCACATACCATCCACATTTCTTGTAAGCACTACTCCTAAACGGCTCAATGGATTTGGTTCAAACTTTACATGAAGGTTACACATCATATGTAGATATGCATGAAGGAAGATCATACGCCTTTGATTTTTCCAAGGGCAGATAATTCAACTTAGAGGTTACCTGCGAGGGAATCCTGTGCACATACCTCCACATTCCTTGTAAGCACTACTCCTCCTAAACGACTAAATGGATTTGGTTCAAACTTTACATGAAGGTTACACATCATATGTAGATATTCATGAAGGAAGATCATACACCTCGGATTCTTCCAAGGGGAGATGATTCAACTTAGAGGTTACCTGCGAGGGACTCCTGTGCACATACCATCCACATTTCTTGTAAGCACTACTCCTAAACGGCTCAATGGATTTGGTTCAAACTTTACATGAAGGTTACACATCATATGTAGATATGCATGAAGGAAGATCATACGCCTCGGATTCTTCCAAGGGGAGATAATTCAACTTAGAGGTTACCTGCGAGGGACTCCTGTGCACATACCTCCACATTTCTTGTAAGCACTACTCCTCGTAAATGGCTCAATGGATTTGGTTCAAACTTTACATGAAGGTTACACATCATATGTAGATATGCATGAAGGAAGATCATACGCCTCGGATTCTTCCAAGGGCAGATAATTCAACTTAGAGGTTACCTGCGAGGGACTCCTGTGCACATACCTCCACATTTTTGTAAGCACTACTCCTCCTAAAGGGCTCAGTTGATTTGATTCAAACTGTATATGAAGGCTACACATTATATGTAGATATGCATGAAGGAAGATTTCTCTCCTCAGATTCTTCCAAGGGAAGATAAGCAAAATAGAAACTTTACAATTGTATCCGATGCTTTGGGAGGGGAGCGGGGGGTATTCTTCAGTGAGCTTTGCTCACAATATTTCTAGTTTTGTCATCTTGCATGATATATATGTGTCCTTATAATTATATCATGTAATTTTTTACCACATTCACCAAATTTGCAGCGGACAAGTTCTCGGCAAATAAAAGGAAATTTTCCATACAACTTAATTATTAAATAGAGTTGAAATCATTGTGGCAAAGGAGAAATTGCCACAATGCTTTCAACTGTCGTCAAGGAGAAATTGCCACAATGCTTTCAACTGTCGTCTATATCAAAGAATGGCTGACAGATGCAGGAAAAGAAGAACTGTTCAAAATAAGCTGTTTTTCAAAGTTTTCAAAAATGTGTCAAACTTGCCTTTGAGTTATAAATTCATTTATTCAGTTTCATATATATATATTTATTACTTCAGATGTTTTCAATTTAGAGGAGTCAAAAATAATATTTAAGGTACATGTAAAGAAAAACAAATTTTACCACATGCAGATGTGTTTTGAAAATGTATCAACTCTAATTCAACAATCATACTTTTTAGCTCCACTGGCTGAAAGCCAGTCGATCGAGCTTATGTCATGGCGAATTGTCCGTTGTGCGTCCAAGTGTGCATGCGTTAACTTTTTCCTTTAAACGACTTCTTCTCCCTAACCACTTGGCCAATTTGGTTGAAACTTCATAGGAAGCAGCCTCTCAATGTCCTCTCTTAAATTCCTTCAATTTTTGTTTATTCAACCATAATTCTGGTTTCAATGGCAACCAAAAGAAACGAATAGTGAAAACTTAAAAAATCTTCTTCTCCGAAAGTGTCAGGCCGATTTTCAAATAATTTTGTAGAAATGTTCCTTGAGTGACCCTTTATTAGATTCCTTCAAGAAATGTTGATTGGTTGAAAAACATGGCGGAGCTATTTTGCATTATATAGCTTAGTGAAAACTTAAAAAATCTTCTTCTCCGAAAGTGTTCAGCCGATTTTCAAATAATTTTGTAGAAATGTTCATTGGGTGACCCTCTATCAGATTCCTTCAAGCCATGTTGATTTGTCGAAAAACATGGCCGCCAGAGGGCGGGGCTATTTTGCCTTATATGACCATAGAGAAAACTTAAAAAATCTTCTTCTCCGAAAGTGTTGAGCAGATTTTTAAATAATTTTGTAGAAATGTTTTTTGGGTGACCCTCTATTATATTCCTTCAAGCCATGTTGATTGGTAAAAAAACATGGCCGCCAGAGGGCGGGGCTATTTTGCCATATATGGCTAAAGAGAAAACTTAAAAAGTCTTCTTCTCCGAAAGTGTCAGGCTGATTTTCAAATTGTAGAACTGTTCCTTGGGTGACCCTTTATTAGATTCCTTCAAAAAATGTTGATTGGTTGAAAAACATGGCCGCAAGGGGGCGGGGCTATTTTGCTGTAGCTATAGTGAAAACTTAAAAAATCTTCTTCTCAGAAAGTGTTCATACGATTTTCAAATAATTTTGTAGAAATGTTCCTTGGGTGACCCTCTATCAGATTCTTTCAAGCCAATGTTGATTGGTCGTAAAACATGACCGCCAGAGGGTGGGGCTATTTTGCCTTATATGACCATAGTGAAAACTTAAAAAATCTTCTTCTCTGAAAGTGTTGAGCAGATTTTCAAATAATTTTGTAAAAATGTTCCTTGGGCGACCCTCTATCAGATTCCTTCAAGCCATGTTGATTGGTCTAAAAACATGGCAGCCAGAGGGCGGGGCTATTTTGCCTTATATGGCTAAAGAGAAAACTTAAGAAATCTTCTCCTCCGAAAGTGTCAGGCCGATTTTCAAATAATTTTGAAGAAACATTCCTTTGGTGACACTCTACAAGATTCCTTTAAGCCATGGTGGTTGGTAAAAAACATGGCCACCAGGGGGCAGGGCTGTTTTGAGATTTGATTTTTGCCTTATGGCTGTGGAGCGATACTGGCCCTCTTGGGCCTCTTGTTGTTTCTTCTAAGGAGATATTCTATATTTTTGTCTAGTTGATTGCAAAGTCATCTATTTCAGATTTGTTGTATGTCAAAACGGTTAATTTGATTATTATTTGATTTTGTTTACCCTTGCCCTGCAGAATTAACTATTTGGCGAGCAGTTTAAAATGTTTAAGGTAGAACGCGCCTCTAAATAAATATTCGAATTTCCTCACGAAATTTTGCATCACCATAATACACCATATTCCTAATAAGATAATCTCAAGCTGGAGCTAAAAAAAGTAAAGACATTATCTTATTAGGAATATGGTGTATTATGGTGATACAAAATTAACAAGATGAAAACAGAATTTGAACAGGGTCTTTCTGTCAGATAAATTTAAATCTAATTTCCCTGTAGTATTTACTCGGAATTAGCCAGCGAAGGGTTAATTCATACTGAAATGACCATATTTTAGTTATATTTGATATCATTCCCATAACTGTTCTTTGTTCTGGTCAGAAATAAATAATTATGTCATGGCGAATTGTGCGTGCATCTGTGCGTCCGTGCGTCTGTGTGTGCGTTAACTTTTTCTTTAAACCACTTCTTCTCCCTAACCACTTGGCCAATTTGGTTGAAACTTCATAGGAAGCATCCTCTCAATGTCCTCTCTTAAATTCCTTCAATTTTTTTTGATCCATCCATAATTCTGGTTTCCATGGCAACCAAAAGAAAAAAATAGTGAAAACTTAAAAAATCTTCTTCTCCGAAAGTGTCAGGCCGATTTTCAATAATTTTGTAGAAATGTTCCTTGGGTGACCCTCTTTTAGATTCCTTCAAGAAATGTTGATCGGGCGAAAAACATGGCCGCCAGGGGGCGGGGCTATTTTGCCTTATATAGCTATAGTGAAAACTTAAAAAATCTTCTTCTCCAAAAGTGTTCAGCAGATTTTCAAATAATTTTGTAGAAATGTTCCATGGGTGACCCTCTATCAGATTCCTTCAAGCCATGTTGGTTGGTAAAAAAATATGGCCGTCACAGGGCGGGGCTATTTTGCCTATATGGCTAAAGAGAAAACTTAAAAAATCTTCTCCTCCAAAAGTGTCAGGCCGATTTTCAAATAATTTTGTAGAAATGTTCCTTGGGTGACCCTTTATTAGATTCCTTCAAGAAATGTTGATTGGTCGAAAAACATGGCCGCCAGAGGGTGGGGCTATTTTGCCTTATATGACCATAGTGAAAACTTAAAAAATCTTCTCCTCCGAAAGTGTTTGGCTGATATTCAAATAATTTTGTAGAAATGTTCCTAGGCTTACCCTCTATCAGATTCCTTCAAACCATGTTGATTGGTCGAAAAAGATGGCTGCCAGGGGGTGGGGCTATTTTGCCTTATATGGCTATAGTTAAAACTTAAAATATCCTCTCCTCCGAAAGTGTCAAATAATTTTGCAGAAACATTCCTTGGGTGACACTCTACAAGATTCCTTTAAGCCATGGTGGTTGGTAAAAAAAAATAGCCACCAGGGGGCAGGGCTGTTTGGAGATTTTATTTTTGCCTGATGGCCGTGGAGCGATACTGGCCCTCTTGGGCCTCTTGTTCATATTTAAATCAGTTTTTAAACTACGAGTCTCCAAAGTATACCACTGACGTCACTTTTTAGACGTCTTGTCACATTTCCCGTGTGAAAGCAACAGAAGCTTATATTTTGGTGAGTTATAAGTTAGTTGATAGCTGCAAACTTATATCACGACTTGCATTTATAGAATACCTTCACGTACATATCATTTTCTTCTTTATGTCTTACGTTGAAAGAAAAAAAGGCGGCTATAACGTCACTATTCAGGAGCAAAATGGCGTCGCGTAAACGTCAAAATAAGTGAGCTTTTCTTTCATTCAATTATTTCACGACGGATATAGAAAGTGTTTATAAAATGTCCCCAATCCTTTATCACTCAAAACAGAAAAAGTAGAATGTAAATAGTAGGGGCTGTATTAAAATCTAGAAACATATTTCGGTTAGAACAAAACATTGAACCAACAGCGTAAAGGAAATATTACATAATTATGCAAGCGTTCAGTTTAAAATATTTTAACTTTACCCTTATTATTTACCATAAAATGTTACAGATATTGGACTTGTAGGGGTAATAATGCAAATGACACATGCCTATTTTTAAATATTGTTTGAACGGAAAAATAATAATATAGTAATTACAATAATGATAATAATAATCATAATATACCTTCGTCTTCTATTAGAGACATGGCTTCATCAAATGTAACCTGATTGTCCGTAGAAGGATTGTATTCGTGTGTTCCATCTGTATTTGAATTGTCTGCAGGCACATCATCTGCATGTGAATCGTCTACCGGAGAAAATGTAGAAAGGGTAGCCGATATCGTCAAATCTTAAATAAAGCTTTACCTAAGGACGCCTTGATGTTTACTGTATAGGACTCCTTCCTTCCTTTCGACTGTTTTGATGTCATTACAGAAGACACAACCTGGCAGCGCCGGCAGCGAAATTGTAGTTTTGATCGCTCACCTTAATTATACAATGTACTGCAATGCAAAATACATCAAGACAATTATTCTGAATGCAACCTCAAGTGTTAACAAGATTTTCCTTCATTTGGCCTAGTGATCATATTTTTTAGCTCACCTATGCACGAAGTGCAAGGTGAGCTATTGTGATCACATTTTGTCTGGCGTCCGTCCGGCGTGCGTCGTCAACAATTCAGCTTGTTAACACTCTACAGGCTACATTTTGCATCCAATCTTCATGAAAGTTTATCAGAACATTCATCTCTATCAAATCTTGGACAATTTCGAAACTGGGCCATATGAGGTCAAAAACGAGGTCACTAGGTCAAATTGAAGGGAAATCTTGTTAACACTCTGGAGGCCACATTTTCAACTTGAGCATGTTGAAACTTTATCAGAATGTTTGTCTTGATGATATGTAGGTCAAGTTCGAACATGGGTCATGTCGGGTTAAAAAGTAGGTCACTAGGTCAAATTGAAGGAAAATCTTGTTAACACTCCAGGAGGCCGCATTTTTTGCTTCAGCAGTTTGAAATTTTGTCAGAGTGTTTGTCTTAAAAATATCTAGGTCAAGATTGAATATGGGTCATATTGGGTCAGAAACTAGGTCAATAGGCGAAATTGAAGGGAAATCTTGTTAACACTGTAGAAGCCGCATTTTTTGCTTCAGCAGCTTGAAATTTGGTCAGAATGTTGAGCTGTATGAAATCTAGGCCAAGTTGGAATATAGGTCATAACGGTTCAAAAAATAGGTCACTAGACCAAATTGAAGGATAATCTTGTCAACACTGTAGAGGCTACATTTTCAACTTGAGCATGTTGAAATGTTGTCAGAATGTTTGTCCTAAAGATATCTAAGTCAAGTTTAAATATGGGTCATATTGGGTCAGAAACTAGGTCACTAGGCCAAATTGAGGGAACATCTTGTTAACTCTGTAGAAGCTGCATGTTTTGCTTCAGCAGCTTGAAATTTGGTCAGAATGTTGAGCTGAATGATATCTAGGCCAAGTTCGAATATGGGTCATGCTGGTCAAAAACTAGGTCACCATGCCAAATTGAAGGAAAGTCTTGTTAACACTTTGGATGCTGCATTTTTTGCTTAAGCAGCTTGAAATTTGGTCAGAATGTTTATCTAAATGATATCTAAGCCAAGTTTGAATATGGGTTATGCCGGGTTAAAAACTAGGTCACTAGGCCAAATTGAAGGGTAATCTTGTTAACACTCTTGATACTGCATTTTTAACTTGAGCATGATGAAACTTTATCAGAATGTTTTTCTTGATGATATGTAAGTCAAATTCGATCATGGGTCATGTTGGGTCAAAAAATAGGTCACTAGGTCAAATTGAAGGAAAATCTTGTTAACACTCTAGAGGCCGCATTTTTTGCTTCAGAAGTCAGAAAGAATGTTTTGTCTTAAAAATATCTAGGTCAAGTTCGAATATGGGTCATATTGGGTCAGAAACTAGGTCACTAAGCCAAATTGAAGGAACATCTTGTTAACTCTGTAGAAGAAACATTTTTTGCTACAGCAGCTTCACATTTAATGAAAATGTTTATCTAAATGATATGTAAGCCAAGTTCGAATATGGGTCATGTAGGCTCAAAACTAGGTACCTAGGCCAAATTGAAGGAAAATCTTGTTAACACTTTGGATGCTACATTTTTTGCTTCAGCAGATTGAAATTTATTCAGAATGTTTATCTAAATGATATCTAAGCCAAGTTCGAATATGTTGTCTTGATGATATCTAGTCCATGTTGGAATATGGGTCATACCAGGTACAAAAATATAGATCGATCACTAGGCCAAATGAAGGAAAATCTTTGGAGGTTGCATTCAGAATAATTGACTTGATGTGTTTTGCATTGCAGTACATTGTTTAATTAAGGTGAGCGATCCAGGGCCATCATGGCCCTCTTGTTTTCCTGATATGACCCATATTCCAACATGGACTAGATATCATCAAGACAACATTCTGACAAAGTTTCAACTTGCTCAAAGTAAAAATGCGGCCTCCATAATTTTCCTTTATTGACCTTGTTTCTGACCCATATTGGGACTTGACCTAGATATAATTCAGACAAACATTCTGACCAACTTTAAAAATGCTGAAGCAAAAAATGAGGCACTCAAAATGTTAACAAGATTTTCCTTCAATTTGGCCTAGTGACCTAGTTTTTGAACCTACATGACACAAATTCAAACTTGGCTTAGATATCATTTAAACATTCTCATTAAATGTCAAGCTGCTGTAGTAAAAAAAGTGTCTTCTACAGAGTTAACAAGATTTTCCTTCAATTTGGCCTAGTGACCTAGTTTCTTACCCAATATGACCTGTATTCAAACTTGACCTAGATAACTTTAAGACAAACATTCTGATAAAATTTGAAACTTATGAAGCAATAGTGCGTGCGGCCTCTACGGTGTTAAAAAAAATTGGGGTGGTACGAAAAACTTAATCAAAATTCTAAGGCGAAAAATGGCCATAATTCTTACAAAAACCTTGACAGAGTTATGTATTCTTGGAGGTAATGATGGTGAAAAAGTGTTGTAAGTTTCAAAGCAATATCTGTAATGGTTTTGAAAACAAGAGGGCCAAGATGGCCCTATATCGCTCACCTGATTTTATTTTTTTTTACTTTAGCCATATAAGCCCTGCCCCCAGGCGGCCATAGTTTTCAACAATGTGTCAATATTGCCGATGTTAAGGACATGTGACAAATAAATGAATTTTTATCATGTTCACAAAGTCAATTATAACAATTTTGCCAATTTTTGATAGGAACCGAGCTCTCATGTATATCTAGCTACTGTATAAGTTTGGTATACATCGGATAATAAATGATGACTTAAACTTGTTCACAAGGTCAATTATAGCAATTTTGCCAATTTAAAGGGACATAATCCCGTCATGCATGGATGGATCTGGCTGGTTTTCAAAAGGAACCGAGCTCTTATGTATATCTAGCTATTGAATAGGTTTGGTAAACATCGGAACATAAATGAAGACTGTATCGTGTTCACAAGAAATTGTGGACGGACAACGGACAAGGGGGGATCACAAAAGCTCATCTTGTCACACTACGTGACAGGTGAGCTAAAAAGTAAATTGGTACAAAAATTTAACCGAAAATCTAAGTCGAAAAAGGGCCATAATTCTTACAATTTTTTTGACAGAGTTATGTTCTCTTGGCTGTTGATGGAGTTAATGATGGAGAATAAGTGTTGTAAGTTTTGAAGCCATATCTGTAATGGTTTTGAAAATAAGTAAATTGGTACAAAAAACTTGACCAAAATTCTATGTAAAAAAAAAGGGCCATAATTCTTACAAAAATCTTGACAGAGTTATGTACTCTCGTCTGTTAATAGAAGTAATGATTTTGAATAAGTGTTGTAAGTTTCGAAGCTATATCTGTAATGGTTTTGAAAACAAGAGGGCCATGATGTTGCATCCTTTTCGCAAAATGTTTACTAAAATGTTGTATGTCCACAACACGTTTTCTTGGTATTTGATTGAATTCTGTATAAGCTTGATCTTTCACGTTAAATTTCTTCCAAGTTAAGCTATCTCTGCTGCGTAGCTTTCGATGCAAACCTTCCCTTTTTATGCATTTCACGCTCCATTTTTAACGGAAATGAAGTCTAAAGCGTTATACACATCTTTATGAGGTCATTAGTAGGGTATATACGCCTCGCGATTGTGTTTGATATGTTTTCTTTTGTCACTGGAGTAGGGGTAAGAAACATTGATATTGTGCAAAAACGAAGTCGGTAAGGTATTCTTTTCTTGATATCAAACAACTTTTAATTGAATTCTCAATAAATAGAAAAATTAAATGTACAGATTTTTTTTAAATGAAAGAAAAGCTCACTTATTTTGACGTAACGCGACGCAATTTTGCTTCTAAAAAGTGACGTTATAGACGCCTTTTTTTCTTTCAACGTAAGACGCAACGAAGAAAATGATATGTACGTGAAGGTATTCTTAAAATGCAAGTCGTGATATAAGTTTGCAGCTATCAACGTATAACTCATCAAAATATAAGCTTCTGTTGATTTCACACGGGAAATGTGACAGACATCTAAAAAGTGACGTCAGTGGTATACTTTGGAGACTCGTAGTTTAAAAACTGATTTAAATATGAAAAAAGTAAAGACATTATCTTATTAGGAATATGATTTATTATGGTGATTCGAATATTTTTTTAGAGGCGCGTTCTACCTTAAAGAAAGCAATTTACTATTTGTATAAATTCAGGATGTTAAAAATTAATCAATAATATAAATATGTTACATTACATTTTATGAAACGGTTATCATTTTGATCGAGAAATGAAATAGCAGTCATTGGTATATTTTCTTTTCTTTTTACTCCCATGTCATCAACCCCAGACAGATAGTTGCCTTCTGATGCTTTCTGATGCCTATGCTGCAAACTACTTATGAAAACATTGTGTCAACAGAAAATATTGCTCATGATGAGCAATTTCTTTTTTTTGCCACAATGTTTTCAACTCTATCCAATAATTAAACTTACATATATAGAGGTTTTCAATAATTTTTGCCTAAATGTTTTCATAGTGGTCTGCTGCAGATTTGTTGTATGTGGGAAAGGAATAAGCAAAGATTCTGAACAACTAGGTAAAATGAATGGAATCTCAAGATTAACTGTAGTTTCTACTTTCACTTGATGGCCAACGTTTTTATATCCCCCGCAAACAAAGTTTGGGGGGGTATATAGGAATCACCCTGTCTGTCTGTCCGTCTGTATGTCCACATTTCTTGTAAGCACTACTCCTCCTAAACGGCTCAATGGATTTGGTTCAAACTTTACATGAAGGTTACTCATCATATGTAGATATGCATGAAGGAAGATCATACTTCTCGGATTCTTCCAAAGGCAGATAATTCAACTTAGAGGTTACCTGCGAGGGACTCCTGTGCAGATACCTCCACATTTCTTGTAAGCACTACTCCTCCTCAATGGTTTTGGTTCAAACTTTACATGAAGGTTACACATCATATGTAGATATGCATGAAGGAAGATCATACGCCTCGGATTCTTCCAAGGGCAGTTATTTTTAACTTAGAGGTTACCTGCGAGGGACTCCTGTGCACATACCTCCACATTTCTTGTAAGCACTACTCCTCGTAAATGGCTCAATAGATTTGGTTCAAACTTTACATGAAGGTTACACATCATATGTAGATATGCATGAAGGAAGATTATACGCCTCGGATTCTTCCAAGGGCAGATAATTCAACTTAGAGGTTACCTGAGAGGGACTCCTGTGCACATACCTCCACATTTCTTGTAAGCACTAATCCTCCTAAAGGGCTCAGTTGATTTGATTCAAACTGTATATGATGGCTACACATTATATGTAGATATGCATGAAGGAAGATTTTTCTCCTCAGATTCTTCCAAGGGAAGATAAGCAAAGTAGAAACTTTACCATTGTATCCGATGCTTTGGGAGGGGAGCGGGGGGTATTCTTTAGTGAGCTTTGCTCACAGTATTTTTAGTTGCTATTATCTTGAGGTTTGTACAAACACCTTGGCAACAAATTGGCAGAGATTATTAATAGTACTGTCATTCCGTACTTTCACCATGATATAGAGCGTCCATAAAGCCATATCCCACATACCCTACAGACACTTTTTTGTCACTTTTGCAGCAGACGACTTTAGAAACATTGTGCCAGAAGGAAATTTACTCATCATGAGCAATTTCTCCCTTTAGCCACAATATTTTCAACTCTATACAATAATTTTTTTCCCATTTATAGAAAATGTCGCTATTTTTGCCTAGATGTTTCCAAAAACATGTGGTATGGGGGAAAGGGTTAATTTCACTATAATAAATGCAGATGTTGGGTGACTGTTTAATAGCATGATTTTATAACCAGCATTTGTTAGGAGATTTTAAATGCAACTTTACCACTCTGTATTAATATAGTTTGTTTTTTATTGACAGATAAGTGATAACCATAAGTCGGGGTTAAGAGCCTTGCTTGACCATCCTGTGATAAAAACTGTATCCACACACAAAAAAGTGACAAGATCATTGAAATTTGTAGATGGTAAGACTTTTCTTTATTCTTTTCCTAATACATCCTGATATAGATGGCTAAACTCAAATTAAAAAACATTGTTGAAAAAGGAGAAATTGTTTAGAATGAGTAATTTCTCTGTTCCTCACAATGATATCTATTTGTTATAAAAAATATACAGTCAAACTTGTGTGAGCGGTCACATGCGATCAGCGGTCACCGGCGTTAAACGGTCACTTTAAATCCCTCCCAACCAATTATACTCTATAAACTGCCTTGATCAGCGGTCGCCTTTGAAACGCGGCCAGCGGCCACACTAATTGGCCGAGGTTAACTGTAATCTTATTGTGTTCAACGGTCAATCAACACACGACTTGGATTCGCAAGGTGTTAAATTATCGGTGTTTAATACATGTATACGGGTAATAAAGCATACTGTGACAATCACATTAGCGGGTTTTTTCATATGCGTAAGCTGTTTACATGTTAGATCTAGGGTACTGAAAACTGCCAACGTGTTCCGAATCATAGTTGCATGATTCATCAATAAGAAGTTGCGATTTTGGTTTCTTTTCCGTTTACGATGTCGGGCAAAATTGATAAATTGAAAAAGATATTTATGAGTGTTTTAGACCGAAAGACAGTACATTTATATGTTAAAATTAAAGTTAATGTCCACTTTAAAGCCCCAAGTCAATTTATATTCCCATTTCCATTTTAAATCTAAAGATTATCAAGTAAAATTTTGTATAAGATGTAGATGTAAATTCGGACTCTATTTCTTCCGGATACGTTATTCGGCGAATTTCAAAGTGAAGTAATAAAATATTTGATAGTCAAGCTAGTTGTAAATTCGGTTTAAACTAAAGAATAGGTAGCTCAATGAAATATTTAATAGAAAAAAGCTACAAAACTTCATAACAATGTTTAAATACAAGTTTATAAAGACAATTTACTATTTTTAATGTAATGACTATTCCTAACAGTTACATGTAATATTATGTGAACTGACAAAACTTGAACAAATCCTATTAAGTCATGAAATTTGCGCTCAGCAGCCACCTGTCTTAACTGGATCACATGGAGTCATAAACTAGGTCACTAGGTCAAAATGTAGAATAACCTTGTAAACACTTTAGAAGTCACATTTTTCTTCTAATCTTCATGCCACTTCCTTAAAATGTAATAGACTTTATGATATATGTTGATGATGCATGTGATAAAGTTCCCCTGTCAAAATCTGAAATCTATTCTATAATTGAAAATCACTTGAAAACTAAATGGGCAAAAAGGCTGACAAAATATAAGCATAGTCAGCCGATCAAAGCAAGTGGGATAAGTGTCAGTCCGTCACGGGCCTACTCCACATCTAAAAATTCAATCGCTTGACAGGGAGCAAAGGATATCACATTTTGGGCGGCTCCTCGGCCTGCACAAAGTGTGATGTTCGCAACACTACAGAACATTTCTTGATACACTGTCGCTGGCATAGGGAGGCAAGAAATAAGCTCTCTGGGGCGCTAAAACGGATAAGTGTTGCCCTGAAACTAAACAATTTATTATTTCCATCTGAGGCGCTCCACACATCCACCTTTCCCGCTCTATAGACTTACCTGCTAGACTGTCAGATGACAGATAAAATATGATCTGCAATTGCTAGATCATGGAGTGTATCCTTCCTATATACAGTCAAACTTGTGTGAGCGGTCACATGCGATCAGCTGTCACTGGCATTAAATGGTCACTTTAAATCCCTCCCAACCAATTATACTCTATAAACTGCCTTGATCAGCGGTCTCCTTTGAAACGCGGCCAGCGGCCACAAGAATTGGTCGAGATTAACTGTAATCTTATTGTGTTCAACTGTCAATCAACCCACAACTTGGATTAGCAAGGTGTTAAATTATCGGTGTTTAATACATACAGGTAATAAAGCATACTGTGACAATCACATTATCGGCTTTTTTTCATTCGCGTCAAATCACTATTGTTTACATTTTTAAGCGTTGGGAAAATCACATTCCAAAGTGATGATGTCATACGATCTTTTCCCTCATAGCGTTTTTTACTACCAATACTATCTTTGGTCATAACCCTTATAATATATCATAGATTACATTACTTATTTGGTGGGAATCAATCTGTGATTGAAAGCTGTATTCCAGTATACCCTATTACGACTGTTATGGACGAGCTCTCCAACACTTTTTCTGTCTATTTTTACCTTTGTTATATTTTCCGATCTGCAAACAATCTGCAAAATTACATACTACAGTCTTACAATACCAAGACCTGCAATCAATACATTGTATGGGGAAAAGTAAATTTAATTACCTACCTCTACACAATATACAATTTTAAATCCAACATTTTAAAACATCAACAAGCGGATTCTGGAGATTTCGTCTAAATGATAATATAGAGTAATGGGGGTAGAGATTTCGTCTAACTTATTGATTAAAATACTATATAATCAATATTGATATGAAGGTGTTATGATAAGGTGTTAATTGACCGATTATAGTGAAAGACAACAAACAATTTCAAAAAGTTTGAAATTTTTATGATTTTAATTTGTAATTTAATTTGTATTTGTTATCATTTAATTAGTAAATGTTCATTAAATCCCTTGGATATTTTGTCCTCACCCCTCAATGTTTTCATTCCTTTTCCCACAATGATAACTGTATTCACATTTTTATTTCCTATCTACTTGTTTCTTATTATTTTCATGTATGACAAAGGTTAGTTGACTCGTCCAAGACCCTACGTATCCCATTAAATGGATTTAAATGATTTATGGGCGGTTTAAGGCTTGCAGTGACTGACTGCTTTGCTAATCATGTGTGGGGACGTTGAATCCAACTTAACCTTTCTCTTCACCTGCAAGGCCACAAGACCATAGCACACCAGTGACACCCACTCCCTGACTTAAGTCCCTACAACATAGTCAACAAGGTCAAGGTCAGAGTAACACTGATTTGAACACACAGTTCGGATACCTTAACGATAAAATGGACATTATTTGCACGTCAATTAAAATGTTGCAGAGTGAAAACGAATCACTGAGAAAAGACAAAGAAGAAATGAAATAAAAAATGGACATATTAACCTCAAAGATTGATATTTTAGAAGGACATTCTAGGCAAAATAAATTACGTTTCGGTGGGAATTCTTGGTCAATTGAATGAACAATGGTCGGTTACAACATAGGAAAAGGTTAGAATGTTTATAAAGGATGATTTGAACAGGCCTGATTTGGAAAACGTAGAGATTGAGAGGGTGCATAGAGTGAAGTCGGTAGATTCGACCACGTGTACGATCATGTTAAAATTATCAAAGTTTAAAGAACTCAGAGCAGCGAAAACGTGTTTACAAAAAACTGATTACTTTGTCAAAGATTTCACTAATAGAGTTAACCCTTTACTGGATAGCCCAATGTTACTGCCCATTTACCTATATTATCTCCATATATAGGCATCTATCTGATAAACCAATAGTCAATAAACTACTGATAAAAGCCTGTACACTATCTCCATACAGGGTATTGGGAAAATCATAAGAATTTGACACCTGTCCTAATTAAGCCCCAACTATCTGTATAAAATATTGTAACTACCTTTTATATGTCAGTATAAACATTGTGGGAAATTAAATTACCTTTACAGTGGTGTAAAATACACTATTTCAGCATGAAGAGAACTGAAGCAAAACAGGAGACGAAAGCAGGGCAATTTTATTTTTTATTTTTTCTTGAAAATGATGAATGTATTTTGCTCATGTCTACCTTTTCAAATATTTTTATTGCAAAAAAAAACAAGTGAAATTACTCCAGAATATAACAACAGCAATTTCAAGTTGAATTTTTTAAAACCAGATACTCTGTAAAGGAAATATGTCTTAATTTCTACGAAGTTTTCAAAAGTCAACTCTGTGACATACAGGAGTAAAATTAGTAAAACTTAATGGAGAAATGACCCATCTTCCTGTCATGATTCAAAGTCGATTCCACGAGAATAAATGTAAAAACATCCCATATAAATATTTTGAATGTCTAATGTCCTTACGTTTTCATTTCTAACCATTTCCTTTTTGAAGAAATAGATCGGCAATAGAAAATTGTCAACCCCAAAAAAAGTCGAATGTAAACACATGTTTGCGTATTTTCCCGTATTCTCAAGGACGATTTAGTTCTTTGTTTCCTTACCCTTGGTTGTTGAAACTCATTATTCCAAGCTCCTATAGAGAAAACATTGTTGTCGGAAGAAGAACAATCATCGGAAACAACTTCCAGATCAGAAATATCTGATTGAATGTCAGACGGGGTGAAGCCAAAAAAAAAAAAAACAGCTTCAGTTTTGCGGAAGTGTCATAACTGCACCAGTAAATGACCCATTTTATTAGCTCCACTGGCTGAAAGCCAGTCGAGCTTATGTCATGGCGAATTGTCCGTCGTGCGTGCGTGCGTGCGTGCATGTGTAAACTTTTTCCTTTAAACGACTTCTTCTCACTAACCACTTGGCCAATTTGGTTGAAACTTCATAGGAAGCATCCTCTCAATGTCCTCTCTTAAATTCCTTCAATTTTTTTTGATCCATCCATAATTCTGGTTTCCATGGCAACCAAAAGAAAAAAATAGTGAAAACTTAAAATATCTTCTTCTCTGAAAGTGTCAGGCCGATTTTCAAATAATTTTGTAGAAATGTTCCTTGGGTGACCCTTTATTAGATTCCTTCAAAAAATGTTGATTGGTCGAAAAACATGGTCGCCAGAGGGCGGGGCTATTTTGCCTTATATGACCATAGTGAAAACTTAAAAAATCTTCTTCTCCGAAAGTGTTCAGCCGATTTTCAAATAATTTTGTAGAAATGTTCATTGGGTGACCCTCTATCAGATTCCTTCAAGCCATGTTGATTGGTCGAAAAATATGGCCGCCAGAGGGCGGGGCTATTTTGCTCTATATGACCATAGTGAAAATTTAAAAAATCTTCTTCTCCGAAAGTGTTGAGCAGATTTCAAATAATTTTGTAGAAATGTTCTTTGGGTGACCCTCTATCAGATTCCTTCAAGCCATGTTGATTGGTTCAAAAATATGGCCGCCATGGGGTGGGGCTATTTTGCCTTATATGACTATTGTGAAAACTTAAAAAATCTTCTCCTCCGAAAGTGTCAGGCCGATTTTCAAATAATTTTGCAGAAACATTCCTTGGGTGACACTCTACAAGATTCCTTTAAGCCATGGTGGTTGGTAAAAAATATGGCCACTAGGGGGCAGGGCTGTTTGGAGATTTGAATTTTGCCTTATGGCCGTGGAGCGATACTGGCCCTCTTGGGCCTCTTGTTGCCCTTCTGATTTACTAGATCAATCAATCAAAGACCCGCCGGAATTGTGTAGATGAAAACAACAACCACTTATGTCAGCTGTTCATCCCTTTCCCCATTTCAACAAATCACACCAAACGATTGTGAAAATGTCGAGACAAAAATAAAGAAAATCTATAAAAAAGGAAAGTATAATTACTGAATTAATTCAAATCATTGTGGCAAAAGTTATATATTAAATTTAATGCATTTAGGCTTTCTCCTTTTGCTGCAATGTTTATTCGTCAGCTTTAGTTGCGTCAAAATGAATCTACATCTGTGAAAGAGGTATTTCCCAGTAGCTTACTTGATTGTCAAAACTGGTATACACCGGAAATGTGATCGGTCAAACAAAGAACCGACTTTGCACGTGTGAGTAAACCCTTTCCTCTTTCAACAAATATGCCGACGAAATTAAAAACATCTTGACAAAAAATTCAAACTATTTAACCCTTTCTCACGTATAGACAATTTCTACAGCAGAAGAATAGATTCATACAGGGTTGCTTCATTGTGTTTGCATGGGATCATAACATTGTGAGCAATTTGTTCTCGTTTTAAATGTCGTCTGCTCCAGATTTTTTAATATGAAGAAAGGGAGAAATGAAGCACTGTTGTCAAGGTCATGTTTACTGCATGCGTCAGTAATTTTCCATTTGATCTGGGTTGCACATGGTTTACACATAATAATACCGTGTCAAATGAAAACCCGCCGTCCGATAGTTGGGAATATTCAGATCAATATGCTCTTCTGTTAAGACTGATTAGGATCATCACTGTTCGTAAATCACATAATAATTATCGAAGTCTTTGGAGAACAGTTATGACCAAACGCCGGCATTACAATTATATAAATTGATACCAGCTGTCTTAAGATTTGGAACAAAACTGATTGTCTATTTTTATGTGTCGCAATCTTTATATGGTGCATAGTGGTAATTTTAGAAAACCCTTGTGAAATAATTACATTTTACAATTACAAATGGAAACGGATATTATCATATGGATATTTTTCATAGGAATAAGGTATTTTCAAGCTTATCATTTTCCGACGCATTTCATTCAACCTGGGTACTGAATTTTTAAACACTACACATGTTTGTACGCTTTTTACTTACAAACTTTATATAGTAACACTATGATTTAAAGTCTGAGATCCCTTTGTAAATAAACAAATTGTATGGTGATACACTTTTGGAGGACCTATTCACACGATAAATATACTTTTGAAGCATTCAAAATCCAAAGGCGTCGAAAAGCGTTTACATTGAAGTCGATTAGAATCGATTAGGGTCGTCGAAAAGCGTTTATATTGAAATCGATTAGGGTCGTCGAAAATCGTTTATATTGAGATTGTGTAGGGGCGTCAGAAAGCGTTTATATCCGGTAAAGGGTTAAGAAGTGCAGACGACAACTTGGTAAATGTTTGATAGAAGTCAGGGAGAAGGGTTTATTTGCGACCATGAACTTTGATAAACTAATAATAGAAAACTACATATATGAAAAATTGGGCAAACTAAAGGGAAACCAGGCGCACACACAGCACATGCAAATGTAGACCAGGAAAACACCTTGTTCTCATTGGGCAATGAGAGCAGGGACGGGAGGCGGAGCCTATGACACAGATTAACGGTTTGGCCAAGGCCTACGAGAAAACTCTTAACATGGAACGTCGCTTGTTTAATTAAATTCATAGACAATGCCTTGTTTAAAAACTACATCGAACAGTATGAGTTTATTATTTGCGACGTCTGCTTTTCTTACAAGTAGTTTACTCTTCATATAGATAGATAGATATTTTATTATTTAAAGTGCAACCTATACATACAACACAATACAATACAATTCAATAATATATAATAGCCAGCCTTCAAAGGCTTACGAAGCACTATGATTTCTTATTACAAATGAATTCATGAAAAGTTTACATTTATATGCCAATGTTTATGAGAGTTAAGTTATAGTTATTTGATATTTGGTATGTAGTATCATCTAGTGAACCTCTACGAAGATTGTTCAAATTATAGCCCTGGGCTCAAAAATGACCCCTCCCCCGGGGGTCACTTGTTTTAGCTCCACTGGCTGAAAGCCAGTCGAGCTTATGTCATGGCGAATTGTCCTTTGTGCGTGTGTGCGTTAACTTTTTGCTTCAAACGTCTTCTTCTCCCTAACCACTTGGCCAATTGGGATGAAACATCATAGGAAGCATCCTCTCAATGTCCTCTCCTAAATTCCTTCAATTTTTTTGGATCCGTGCAAAAGTCTGGTTTCCATGGCAGCTGAAAGAAAAATATATAGAAAACTTAAAAAATCATCTCCTCCGAAAGTGTGAGATCGATTTTCAAATAATTTTGTAGAAATGTTCCTAGGGTGACCCTCTATCAGATTCCTTCAAGCCAAGTTGATTGGTCGGAAACTATGGCTGCCAGGGGGCGGGGCTTATATAGCTAGAGTGATAAAAAAAAACAACAGGTGAGCGATCCAGGGCCATCATGGCCCACTTCTTGTTAAATTATTCTCATTCGGGAAACATATTTATTTATGGGAAATGGATACAAATAGCGTAACAAACTGAGGGTTTAACAAAAGACAACATAAAAGTCATCATTTATTATCCAATGTTTACCAAACAGTAGCTAGATATACATGAGAGCTTGATCCTTTCGAAAACCAGCCAGATACTTCCATGCATGACTGGATTATGGCCCTTTAAAATTGGCAAAATTGTTATAATTGACCTTGTGAACACGATAAAAACTTAATTATCCCTTTCGAAGAAAAAAAGGGGGGTTATTAATTTCGGTCTGTCTTGTCTGTCTGTCTGTCTGTCTGTCACACTTCGTTTCCGTGCAATAACTGCCACAAATGTGAACCATTTTTTTTCAAACTTGGTAACAAGGTTAAATGCCTTAAGGGCTAGGCCAAGTTTGATCGTCACTTTCGGCGGACTTTATTTAGTGGAGTTATGGCCCCTTATTTAACACAAAATGTTGTTTCATGCTGTTTCCGTGCAATAACTGCCACAAATGGGAATATTTTTTTCTCAAACTTGGTAACAAGGTTAAATGCCTTACGTCACTTTCGGCGGACTTTATTTGGTGGAGTTATGGCCCTTTATTTAACAAAAAAAGTCGTTTCTTGCTGTTTCCGTGCAATAACTGCCACAAATGTGAACCGGTTTTTTTCAAACTTGGTAACAAAGTTAAATGCCTTAAGGGCTAGGCCAAGTTTGATCATCACTTTCGGGGCACTTTATTCGGTGGAGTTATGGCCCCTTATTTAACAAAAAATGTTTTTTCTTGCTGTTTCCGTGCAATAACTGCCACAAATGTGATTTTTTTTTTCCAAAATTGGTTACAAGGTTAAATGCCTTAAGGGCTAGGCCAAGTTCGATCGTCACTTTCGGTGGACTTTATTTAGTGGAGTTATGGCCCCTTATTTAACAAAAAATGTCGTTTCTTGCTGTTTCCGTGCAATAACTGCCACAAATGTGAACCGTTTTTTTTTTCAAACTTGGTAACAAGGTTAAATGCCTTAAGGCTAGGCCTAGTTCGATCGTCACTTTCGGCGGACTTTATTCGGTGGAGTTATGGCCCCTTATTTAGCAAAAAAAGTCGTTTCTTGCTGTTTCCGTGCAATAACTGCCACAAACTTGGTAACAACCTAGGCCAAGTTCGTTTAATTTACCCTGTAATACATGTTCAATAAAAAGTCTACTGACATGTTTAAACCTAACCTCAACATTTTCCTACAATATTTCCTGCAAGCGGGGGATATAAATTTCATGAATTTGCTTGTTTATTATCCAATGTTTACCAAATTTAATCGGTAGCTAGATATCCAGGATTCCCAAGTTACTAGGCACACACGTTTTCCATCATCAGGTGCCATGTCGCGCACAAGATCCAGGCCTGTACCTCAAATGTGAAGGTCACACTTAGAGGTCAAAGGTCAAAATGAGAACTTTGATAGGACTGTACCTTGTACGGCCCGCATCTCAACCATGCATCATAGAATTTCCAAGTTACTGGATGAGGTGACATGTGGCACACAAGACACGGGCCTGTACCTCAAAGGTCAAGGTCACATGGTCGAAAAACATGGCCACCAGATGGCGGGGCATTCTTGCCTTATATGGCTATAGTGAAAACTTAAAAAATCTTCGTCTGAAATTGTCGGGCTGATTTTCAAATAATTTTGTAGAAATGTTCCTAGGGTGACCCTCGATCAGATTCCTTCAAGCCGTGTCGATTGGTAAAAAAACATGGCCACCAAGGGGCGGGGCTGTTTGGAGATTTAATTTTTGCCTTATGGCAGGGGAGCGATACTGGCCCTCTTGGGCCTCTTGTTTACTTCTTATCGATTTTACTTTTTTTTTTGCATATTGATTCCATTTGATATCTGGTTTTCCTAGACACCCTCAGCCCGTGTTTCTAGGAGTTTGGTCATCATCATCGGGACAGTATTTTGACATTGTTATCAATCTTGTTTGCTCATTATCATGTTTGATTCCAATAAACGTCAAGTTTTAACCTTTTTTCATCCCTCTGTCTGTTGGATTAAACTTTATCCAAGCCGTAATGCCCTTACTACAAGAGTTGCATATACTAAGTTTTGTACGCTGGGGAAGAGTTTGTATTGCATACTGAAACCAGTTTACTGTGACCTTTACCAGACCTTTGACAAATATTAAAGGCAAATATTGTAACCTACAACAGAGTACTGTCTTAACTTACAATTAAGAATAATTATAACCTTTCCATTTAGAATAATTAAAACCTTTCCATTTCATGGCTAGCATGACTTCTAACCTCATTTAGACTTTTAAATGTAAAATGTTTTAACCCGTTCCAACATACAGACACTTTCTGACAGCTCTGCAGCAGATGACTTGAAACATTTCTTCTTCTGCCACAATGTTTTCAACTCTATTCTTAAACTAACCTTTTATATAAAGAGATTTCCCATATTGTTTTCAGATGTTTTCAAAGTCACCTGCTACAGATTTGTGGGAAAGAGTTAACAAGGAAATACAATGGATATTTTACAGATCACTCTTTTTTTGCAGGGAATCTCAATAAGAAGAAACAAATTGATGTTACTATGGATTGTCTAAACTTCTTGTCCTTGTCTATTTTAGAAACAGAGAAGCCCTGTGATACACAGGATACTGTATCCTCAATTTTAAGAAACAGAAACAGACAGAGCTTGTCATTAGTATGTATATTTAATCATTTTGCTTACAGAGCTTTCCGATGCAATTGCAGCAGACGACTTTTGAAAACAATTTGGCAAAAGGAAAAATTGATCATAATGAGCAATTTCTCCTTTTGCCACAGTGTTTTCAACTTAATATATTTATCGTTCTTTCATTTATAGAGATTTTCCATATTTTTTTACAAATTGTTTTTCAAAGTCTGCTGCGGATTTGTTGTATAATGATGGGAGAGGGTAAACCATTTCCCTGTAGCAGACCACACTAAATGTTTTTCAATAAGAAGGTCCACATCTTTTCAACATTAATGATTATCCGACCTTCATGTAGTTTATATGTGAAATTGTAATGACTGTCGATAAGGAATTTTAGTTATACAAGTATTTGTGAAGTTTTCTTGAAAAAAGATGTATATATATGTGTCCAAATATAAAACTTTCGTTACTGTCGCCGATGCCATATCTTGTATCTAATTAATTATATTTTCACTTTACAACCATGTATCCATCACGCATTTGCATTTATAAGATTGTGCATATCATGTAGTCAAGAAAATGAAATGTCATCTTTTTAATCACTCTATGTTTTCTGAAAATATTGTTTTGTTTAAATGTCACTAGAATTTTGTATATTTAAGAAACCTTTGTGACAGTTCTTGTAAGCACCATATTTTCACATCCTTTGATTGGATAAGTACCAGTCTAAATAAATAAATTAACAAACCTTCGTTATCAGCCATTTTTGGCCGGATTGCTCTAGCAATTCCGGTCTATAGATAAGCGATGTCCGTCCGTCTGTCTGTCTGTCCGTCAACATTTTGGTTAAAGTTTCAGGTTGAGGCAAAATCTCAGCACTGGAAAGGGTTACAAACTTGAAACTTTGCCTGAAGGTAACCAGTAACATGTTCTATTGATTTCTATGGTTACTTTGACCTTGACCTTGGTTTGTTGATTTTCAAGGTCAAATTGCCGACAATTCGGCCTTGCCGTCTTCACAATTTCTTGTTAGATAGATATAATAGTTGCATTTTTTTTCCATATTTTTGTAATGATAGCTCCTTTTGCAACTGAATTTTTTAAAAGCGATTTAGATTTAGATTATTTAGACGTCCTTTAAAATCTTTGTTACATAAACTTTTGTTACTGAAATGCTTAAGTAAATATTCAAATTCAGTTTTATGCCTCGTGACTTTGAAAACACATCAGTTTTATAACAAACTAAAAAAGCAGATGAGACCAGGATCGACCAAAAATCATCCAAAATGTGAGAAGCTTTTATTATTTGTATTTGCATTGATAACAATTACTTTATTGCTTGGTATGTTTAGGTTTGTTGATAAATGAAAATCTAGTTCACCAGTATTACACATGCCCATACTTATCTCCTTTTGGTAGCAAAATAGACAAATGATACATAAAACCATTTTTACCAAACGGTTAGGAAGATTTTACATATGCTTGTTATGGTATAATTCCATTTCATGCCAAATATTCTTATAGTATCAGTTTTGAAACTCAAAATTACATGAGAAAATATATGGCACTCGTTGAAAAATTATGTTAGTTATGCACACTTGTTTTATACAGAGTATAACATGGGAGATTTTATTGTCACGCTTGTCCGGCTGTCTGTTTGTGTGTGTGTGTCCGTTTATTTATAAAGTGACGCTCCACAGCCCAAACTGACGGGCTGATTCCGATGAAACTTGGTGAACAGGTGCCATACGGGCTCAGGGTGTGCGCGTTAGAGTTTCGTTGCTAAGGACCCCCATTGCTATGCAGCTAGCAAAAAACTGCGTTTGAAGAACCCAAACCATGTTTCTATCTTCTCCTACAGTTTTGAATGCGGAGAGCTGAAACTACAGTTATAGATACTTAGAGATATTTAGAAAAAAAGTATCTGTAAAATATCAGTCTTAACTCTTCATTCAAATTATAGCCATGAAGTCAAAAATGAACCTTCCCCTGAGGGTTACTTGTTTCACATAGACTCGTATAGGGGAAACACTTTAAAAATCTTCTTGTCTAAAAGAAGAGGGCCAAGGCCTTCGATATTTGGTATGTAGCATCATCTAGTGGACCTCTACCAAGATTGTTCAAATTATAGCCTTGGGGTAAAAATTACCCGTCCCCGTGGGCCACTTGTTTTACATAGACTCATAAAGGGGAAAAAATTAAAAAATCTTCCTGCCCGGCCTTTGATATTTGGTGTGTAGTATCATCTAGTGAACCCCTACAAAGATTGTTCTAATTATAGCCCTGTGGTCAAAAATGACCCCACCCATGTCACTTGTTTTATATATACTCGTATAGGGAAAAACTTTAAAAATCTTGTCTAAAAGTTTAATATTTGAAATCTAACTTCATCTAGTGGACTACTACCAAGATTGGTCAAATTATTATAGCCCTGGTGTTAAACATGGCTCCACCCTGGGGATCACTTGTTTTACATAGACTTGTAAAGGTAAACACTTTAAAAATAGTCTTGTCCATTTGCCATTCATGGGGAGACATATTGTTTTTGCCCTGTCTGTCCGTCCGTCACACTTGTTTCCGCTCAATATACTTGGTATGCAGGTTGGTCATGACCAGTAAAAGACCCCTATTGATTTTGATGTCAGAAGGTCAAAGGTCAAGGTCATGGTGACCGTGTGAGGTAAAAAATGGTTTCCGCTCAATAACTGAAGAACACTTGGGCCGAGGAACTCCATACTTGGTATGCAGGTTGGCCATGCCAAGTAGAAGACCCCTATTGATTTTGAGGTCAGTACGTCTAAAGTTAAGGTCACAGTGACCTTGAGCTGAAAGGTCACAGTGACAATGAGCTGAAAAATATATTTTTCTTAATAACTAGAATGTTTTGGCCCAAGAAGTTAATACTTTGGTGTGCAGGTTGGTCACCAACAGCAGATGACCCCTATTGATTTTGAGGTCGCTAGGTCAAAGGTCAAGGTCATGGTAACCTTCAGCTGAAAAATGGTTTCCGCTCAATAACTAAAGAATGCTTTTTTTTACTCAATACATCAAGAACGCTCATGCCCAGGAACATCATACTTGGTGTGCAGGTTGGTCCTAACCTGTAGATGACCCCATTGATTTTGATGCCAGTAGGTCGAAGCTCAAGGTCAAGGTGACCTTGGGGGCTGAAAAATGGTTTCTGCTCAATAACTGAAGAATGCTTGGGCCCAGGAACTTCCTACTTGGTGTGCATGTTGGTTACCACTAGCAAATAGGCCAAACTTCAAAGTCACTCATCTCCAGTCCAAAACTACAAAATTCATCTCCATCATTTCTTTTCCTCCCCTACGACCACACAAATGGGGAGACAAGCGCTTTTTCAAAAAAAGCAATCTCTAGTTATGAACCGGTTAAAACCGGTTCTCTTTGTCAACATGATTTGAGTTGCCAAGCCGGTCATTTGATTTTTTGAACATCGCAATTAAATTATTTCACCAATGTTTCAAAAGACAAATTAAATTAAATGAAGTTAAAAGTTCTGCCTTATATATACACGTTGAAACGCTTGAGAAATAAAACATCGAATTCTAATTATCATCGTCAATTATCGAATTCAAAAACATAAGCACAAAAATTAAATTACAAACGGTCCGAAAGTAGAAGTAACATGTCAATTAACAGCTCAGACTGGAGTTAGACCGATTAAAAAATTGTTAGACTGGTCAACTTATAATTCGCAAACACATTTAAAGAAGATCTTTAACCCATGGATTATCTAACAAACCACAGGGGATAATTAATAACACGATTGTCACAGCCTACTGGACCGATTATTGGACAGCTTATCTCGTTTACGTCAGGGTAAGTGACTCTCTCGAAGGCTTTTGTACTGACTAGGATTGTATTGGTTTTTCATTTACAAAGAGACATAAACCAATTTTTTTACAAGATTTAGGATTGAAATCGGCCCTGCGATATAAAGGCCTTAGTTTATAGTGAGAACTAAAAAAATACTCTCAGAGAAAAGTATCTGGCCGATTTACAAATAATTTTGGCTGATTTTCAAATAATTTTGCAGAAATGTTCCTTGGGTGACACTCAATGAGATTCCTTAAGCCATGGTGATTGGTCAAAATCATGGCCAAGAGGGGGTGGGGCAGTTTGGAGATTTAATTTTTGCCTAATGGCAGTGGAGCGATACTGGCCCTCTTGGGCCTCTTGTTAACATTATTATGTAGAGAGGTGAGGTTATCATCCCAATAAGGTTTTATGAATGGCTTATAGGTCGACCTGTGTAAACATTTTGCATCCACATCTTTAACTACCGATTCAACTTTTTCGTAAAGACAGTCAATATCCTGTTTACTTGTAATTTGAAATTTAACCAATACATGAAGGGAAGTAATATCCTCAAGGTATTGAGTGTATAATAAGATATATGTGTCTCTTTAACATTTTTAGCTCACCTATGCACGAAGTGCAAGGTGAGCTTTTGTGATCACATTTTGTCCGGCGTCCGACCGGCGTCCGTCTGGCGTCCGTCCGTCGTCTGTCGTGCGTTGTCAACATTTCAGCTTGTTAACACTCTACAGGCTACATTTTGCATCCAATCTTCATGAAAGTGTTTCAGAACATTCATCTCCATCAAAACTTGGACAAGTTCGAAACTGGGCCATATGAGGTCAAAAATGAGGTCACTAGGTCAAATTGAAGCGAAATCTTGTTAACACTCTGGAGGCCACATTTTCAATTTGAGCATGTTGAAACTTTATCAGAATGTTTGTCTTGATTATATGTAGGTCAAGTTTGAACATGGGTCATGTTGGGTCAAAAAGTAGGTCATTAGGTCAAATTGAAGGAAAATCTTGTTAACACTCCAGAGGCCGAAATTTTGTCAGAATGTTTGTCTTAAAAATATCTAGGTCAAGTTCGAATATGGGTCATATTGGGTCAGAAACTAGGTCACTAGGCCAAATTGAGGGAAAATCTTGTTAACTCTGTAGAAGCCGCATGTTTTGCTTCAGCAGCTTGAAATTTGGTCAGAATGTTGAGCTAAATGATATCTAGGCCAAGTTCGAATATGGGTCATGCGGGGTCGAAAACTAGGTCACTAGGCCAAATTGAAGAAAAATCTTGTTAACACTTTGGATGCCACATTTTTTGCTTCAGCAGCTTGAAATTTGGTCAGAATGTTTGTCTAAATTATATCTAGGTCAAGTTCGAATATGGCTCATATTGGGTCAGAAACAAGGTCAATAAAGGAAAATATTGTTCAAACTTCGGAGGCTGCATATTTACTTTGAGCAAGTTGAAAAATTGTCAGAATGTTGTCTCGATGATATCTAGTCCATGTTGGAATATGGGTCATATCAGGTAAAAAAATATAGATCACTAGGCCAAATGAAGGAAAATCTTGTTAACACTGTGGAGGTTGCATTCAGAATAATTGTCTTGATGTGTTTTGTATTTTTCAAGAAATTGTTTACGGACCGACGCACGCACGCACGCACGACGGACAAATCGCCACGACATAAGCCCTTCTGGCCTTTGGCCAGTAGAGCTAAAAACAAGAAAACCGCAATATAACAGAAACGAGCTAGTATGCATGTTATCTAATAACCACTTGCTAAGTCTAATTTTTTACTCTTCTATGTTCATGTAAGCTCACAATCATGCAATAATAATCTTTATAAACCACAATTTATGAAAATTAGAGAGAAGTTTGATGTAAAAATATGCTGGATTTTAAGCAACGGCAAACAAAATTGACCTTTTGACCTCCTGTGACCTAATTAGAGATTCAAAATTTGCATATCTGAATTCATTGGATAGAGGGGTTGTATACCTTTCATATAAGCCATAATTTGTTACTTTGTGTTAGATATTGACTGAGCTACACCAATTTGGGTTTCCCCTACCCTCAATTTTTGTAATCTGTAACATTTCAAGGTACCATCGGAAACATCGAAATAAAAAAAAAATCAGAATAGAGATGACCACTAAGACTCCTCATTCCATAAACTACACATACTAGGGTATCCAAAAATACCCACTGACCTTTTGGACCTTCTCGGTTAAATAAAACCCTGCTGTCTCTTGGACTATTACAGAAATCACTAAAACAACTAGATCTCGACATTATTCCTGTCCCTTTCCAAATTGTAACACGCACATTTTGTGAAGCTATTTTGTTTTTTGCTCCTTATTTCACATTGTTTATCACTTGGTGGTGTGTCTGTTTAATCTACTATTTACAACCAGTCAATGGAGTGTATCAGTTTGAGTTTGTTATATCCTTTTCACTCATGTAGTTGTTGTTAGGCTCAAACTGGCGTCTGCTATGGAACAAGTTTTTATTTTGAGTTGTATGATTTGGTTGCCATGGACGACAGAATACATACCATGACTAGAAATATGGGTCGTTTGTCAAACAATCTGCATTTCCATCATCTTCAACGTTCGCACGTATTGTGGCCTTGGCATATCTGTAGTTACGGAAAGCTACTATTTTTGTCACTTTGACATTCTGGTCTGCAATATAGTTTGATATATGCTGTTCAGTTACACTAGGCATAAATCCACCTACAAAGAATAGTTTCGTTTTCCTTTTTATGCTCCCGGAATCACCGATTCGGTGGGCATCTAGTTTTTGGCCTGTCTGTCTGTCGAAAAAAACCTTTAACCTTGACCACTACTTTTGAACCATAACAGGTACGGCTACCATATTTCACATGTGTATTCCTTGTGACATGACCTTTCTTTCAGTACCAACATTTTTTACCTTGACCTTTGACCTAGATGTTGCCATTCTCGAAAAAAGCTTTAACCTTGACCACTACTTTTAAATCATAACAGGTACGGCTACCATATTTCACATGTGTATTCCTTGTGACATGACCTTTCTGTCAATACCAACATTTTTGACCTTGCGACCTTGACCTTTGACCTAGATGTTGCCATTCTCGAAAAAAACTTTAACCTTGACCACTACATTTGAACCATAAAAGGTACGGCTACCATATTTCACATGTGTATTTCTTGTGACATTACCTTTCTGTCAGTACCAACATTTTTGACCTTGCGACCTTGACCTTTGACCTAGATGTTGCCATTCTCGAAAAAAACTTTAACCTTGACCACTACTTTTGAACCATAACAGGTACAGCTACCATATTTCACATGTGTATTCCTTGTGACATGACCTTTCTGTCAGTACCAACATTTTTGACCAAGATGTTGCCATTCTCGAAAAAAAAACCTTTAACCTTGACCACTACATTTGAACCATAACAGGTACGGCTACCATATTTCACATGTGTATTTCTTGTGACATGACCTTTCTGTCAGTACCAACATTTTTGACCTTGCGACCTTGACCTTTGACCTAGATGTTGCCATTCTCGAAAAAAACTTTAACCTTGACCACTACTTTTGAACCATAACAGGTACGGCTACCATATTTCACATGTGTATTCCTTGTGACATGACCTTTCTGTCAGTACCAAAATGTTTGACCTTGCGATCTTGACCTTTGAACTAGATGTTGCCATTCTCGAAACAAACTTTAACCTTGACCACTACTTTTGAACCATAACAGGTACAGGTACCATATTTCACATGTGTATTCCTTGTGACATGACCTTTCTGTCAGTACCAACATTTTTGACCTTGCGACCTTGACCTTTGACCTAGATGTTGCCATTCGGGGGCATCAGTGTTTCACAAACACATCTTGTTTATATGGCATTCAAACGGGCTTTCGGCTTCAGGTGGAGAAAAAACCTCATTATAACAGGTTTTAATGTTTTTGTGGAGTTTGCTTTCTTCAATTTCTTGATTGATTATAACAAAGTTAATTTTTCGACCAATATAATTTTAACCTCGTTTTTTTGTGAGGGGCAAACCTGTTGTGCTGCTACTTCTTGGTTACATTACGATTAGTCACTACTGTTGGTATTTTCATGTTGTCGAATGTAAACACTTGCTCCATTTTGTCATTGTCAAATTCGATGATCGTATTTGAGCCTGGAGCCAAATTGCAGTCATAATTCAGTGTATTGGTGCAGTCATCCTTATTTTTTTCACCAGAGTTGATGGAAGTCACAGTTTCAATACTATAAATGTTTTTATCATTGTTCAACTGTTCAGCATGGTTGGTTATTTTTTATGCTGTGTCTAAGATGATTTATCTGGAACTCAGTATCATATAACACTCATTTTGCATCGTTTTGTTTGATTGTAAAGTTTCTTCAAAGTTGGTTGTAGACATTGTATGGAGTTCTATTGATTTGCAGGTGTTCTCATTGTTGCTTTTGATTTTTGATAGTGATTCTTGTAAGTTTGTTAGTTAGTAGTCTTGCTGTTATTTTCACATTACTCATTCACTGTAATGAGTATATACATGTATATATATATATATATATAAACAACTGAAGCATTGTACCTTTGTCAATTAAGGAACAAACAAAATGTTTTTACATATTACTGAGTTCTAGGAATGGGTGTGTTAACAGGCCTTTGTCAGACAACATCTGTTTTGTAGTTCAATTAAACTCTATTAAACAATCGGCTCATAAAAGTCATATTTGTGATTCTTTTGCATAGATACAACATAGGCTTTGGTGTCAAATAAGAAAACTGCATTTCCCATCAGTTCAATATAAACTACAACAGCATAACATTTGAGCAAGGGCGTACCGCCCATTACGCACAATACGCATGTGCGTATAGAAAATTCCACAACAAAACGTCTATTCAAGTCCTGAACACTGTAAATTGTAAAAAAACAGGATAGTGCGTATAAAACATTTTTCTCTGGTTACGCCCTTGTTTGAGAGAGACAGAGGATTATGTAATATATTTGTTTGTCATATTTTGTGGAAACAAATTCATACTGCAGTGAACCATTCAGTTGATAAACCGGATTTACGTTTTAATTAAAAAATGGCAGTAAATTGAAATATAAGTTATAAAAGTACGATTGCAATGAGGGACATTAATGATAATTATATTATCTCCCTTGTCAGATAAAGACCAAGGAAGAATAAATAGTTGGTAGGTCCTTTTAGTTGGAATCCTTTGTCTTTATCGCTATTTTGCAATTACTCTGTACACATTAATCATAAATGTGTTCATTAAAGTGATGATTCAAAAAAGCAAATTTATATAGCAGTGTTTAAAGAATACAAATGTGGAATTACTAATCAATCTAACAACAGTTGGCCAAGAAAATGCAATTATAAGTGAACCATCCAGTGCAAAGAAACCAATGATAAAAACAGAGGAAACCAAATGATAGGACCTAGCTAGATGTAGAGAGTATTAAAGGGAGATAATTGACCGATGTCTCCAATTGCAGAATGTTGTTAAGTCCGAAAACTATTCAAGTTAGAATGAACGCAACAAAAAAATGAGCAAATAGTTACAATTGAGCTGAAAGGAATGCCCATAAAAGATTTGCATGAACAACTCCTCCAAACGTCTTTTATTAAACGCTTAATCTGCAAGGTTTTTTTCTTAGTTTCAACAAAATATCACAATAGTTTATGATCACTTATTTTACTAATTTAACGTTTGCTTATGTTTGCATTCGTAAATCAGTCAAGTTGTTATGCACTAAATTATTGGCTTACTGATTTTTTATAGAATTTGTGTCCTAAGTCATTTACACCATGTGACTCTAAAATTTCTCCTGTACGCAACTCTACCAAAAAACGCATCTTTTATGTTTGATGAATGTATTTAAACAGCGAGTTTCTTTAAAATGGTTATAGTGTTGCATTCAAAATTTTAGAGCTGTGTTCTTAAAATACTAAAGAACAGAACTATATCACAGACAACCATAGATGTGAAAGTTTGATTTTAACTTTTTAGCTCACCTATGCACAAAGTGCAAGGTGAGCTATTGTGATCACATTTTGTCCGTCGTCTGTCGCCCATTGTGCGTCGTCAACATTTGAGCTTGTTAACACTCTACAGGCTACACACTCTACAGGCTACATTTTGCATCCAATCTTCATGAAAGTTTATCAGAACATTCATCTCTATCAAATCTTGGACAAGTTCGAAACTGGGCCATATGGGGTCAAAAACTAGGTCACTAGCTCAAATTTGAAGGGAAATCTTGTTAACACTCTGGAGGACACATTTTCAACTTGAGCATTCGGAAACTTTATCAGAATGTTTATCTTGATGTTATGTAAGTCAAGTTCGAACATGGATCATGTCGGGTCAAAAAGTAGGTCACTAGGTCAAATTGAAGGAAAATCTTGTTAACACTCCAGAGGCTGCAATTTTTGCTGAAGCAGTTTGAAATTTTCTAAGAATGTTTGTCTTAAACATGTCTATGTCAAGTTCGAATATGGGTCATATTAGGTCAAAAACTAGGTCACTAGGCCACATTGAAGGGAAATCTTGTTAACACTGTAGAAGCCGCATTTTTTGCTCTTGAAATTTGGTCAGAATGTTGAGCTGAATGATATCTAGGCCAAGTTTGAATATGGGTCATGCCGGGTCAAAAACTAGGTCACTAGGCCAAATTGAAGTGTAATCTTGTTAACACTCTAGAGACCACATTTTCAACTTAAGCATGTTGAAACTTCATCAGAATGTTTGTCTTGATGATATGTAGGTCAAGTTCGAACATGGGTCATATTGGGTCAAAAAGTAGGTTACTAGGTCAAATTGAAGGAAAATCTTGTTAACACTTTGGATGCCGCATTTTTTGCTCCAGCAGCCTTAAATTTTGTCAGAATGTTTGTCTGAAATATATCTAGGTCAAGTTTGAATGTGGGTCATATTGGGTCAGAAACAAGGTCAATATAGGAAAATATTGTTCCAACTCCGGAGGCTGCATTTTTACTTTGAGCAAGATAAAACTTTGTCAGAATGTTGTCTTGATGATATCTAGTCAATGTTGGAATATGGGTCATATTAGGTAAAAAAAATAGATCATTAGGCCAAATGAAGGAAAATCTTGTTAACACTGTAGAGGTTGCATTCAGAATAATTGTCTTGATGTGTTTTGCATTGCAGTACATTGTATAATTAAGGTGAGCAAACTAGGGCCATCATGGCCCTCTTGTTTTCCAATGTCATGGACCTATTTATTCAAAAACTGTTCTACAATTCTAAAAACAGTGTGCAAAAAAGGAGAAATTACTCCTTATTTTATGCAATTTCTTTTTCCATAATTCCAATTACCTAGATACTATCAATTATAAGAATTTTTCAAAAAGTATTTCTTGAAAAGTATAAATTTTTACCCAACAAAGACACAACATACATCAACTATCAATTTTACTGAGAAACTTATAATAATTTATCATTAAAGATTTTAAAATGCATTGAATCTGTCACCTTTAATATGCAACTTTTAAAAATTGATGTGCTAAACATAAAACTTTCTAAAAGAAAATTACTAGTAAGATTCAAACAAATGCTTTCAGACATAGGAGAACAAATATTTGGAAAACAGGTAAATATTTCATCTCAGCAAAATGATGGTATGTCTCCAAAACATCATGGCAAAATGAGATGTGCTCCTTTTGCAGTCATGTTTTCAAAAGTTATCATATGTTGACTTATCAAATTGCGTCTACGTCTACATGTTAGAAAATGTTCAGAGATAGAACATACAGGATTCCAATTTACTTGAATATAAGGACTGTGTTTTTAACCAGGTTTTCCAAAGGAAAAATCTGGTTATTAGTTTGGCGAAGTCGGCGGGCGGGCGGGCGTCAACTTTCCTTGTCCGGACCATAACTTTGCCTTGCATAGAGATATTTTCAAATAACTTGGCACAAACATGCACCATATCAAGATGATGTGCCAAATGCAAAACTTTTGTCTCTAGCTTCAAGGTCAAAGTCACAGTGACAACAAATAGACATCAGTTGAACTTTTCTTGTCCGGACAATAACTTTTTCATCCATAGAGATATTTTCAAATAGCTTGGAACAGATATACACCATATCAAGACGCTGTGTCATATGCACAATGTCTGATCTGGGTCCAAGGTCATGAAACTTACTCAATTTGAGCATGTTAACATAATTATTACTATTGTAGTTACACACTTAGATTACAAGACTTGGAAATTGGCTCGTTGCAAAGTAGATTTCAGTTACAAACTAAAAGTAGATTTTTTTTTTTCCTAACTTTGTCCTCAAGCTAACAGACTTCGTAACCATGGCGACAAACTCCAAACATGGATTTTATTCTCATCGTTGGTTTGTAATTTCACCCTATTTTGCAATGAGCCTATTTCATAAACTTGTAACTCAAGCATCTAACTTCAACAACAATATTTCTATTACATGCTCAAATTGAGTAAGTTTCATAACCTCGGGCCCTGGATCTAGTCTGTTTGCAAAGGCATAAACGTGTTACTATCAAGTAAAGGGTTAAGGCAGATCACTGATTATCAACCTGGCATTAGGGATCCTAAAATGTGGCTGCTTACAACAAAAGGTTGCTTAATATCTGTTATCTATTATATGTTCTTAATAAATGAGGCCATCAACACACGATTAACTGTATTGAACTGATATTTGTTAGATAAAATTGTGATATATTTAATTGACAAAGTAATTATGATTATTCATCAATAGAAATATTCCCTGTTAAATTGAATTACTAGCTTTGATTAACTATTAACAGAAAGATTTGACAGATCTGTTAATTCTTAATCAAACACCTTCCATTATAGAAAACCTGGTTTCATGGAATTTCCATGTCTTGTTACTTTTTGTTCTTATTACAACTCTTTCAGGCAACAGCATACTGGCACTCTCCCGCAAGAAGAAGTAGAAACATTCTCAGGGCTGTGCCTAAACAGGTCAGTTTACACCTGTCCCTGACACAATGAATTTTGACTCTTACATGTAGCAGTCATCTTTTGAAAACATTGTAAGAAAAAGTGAAAATGCTCAAGACCAGCAACTCCTCCCATTTGCACAATGTTTTTTATCCTTATATCAAAAGAGTTCTTCCAAAATTGCAGATCTTAATTTAGTGCTTAACCAATTCAGCTTTAAACTTGGCTTGGACAAGTTCATTTAGGGCATTGAAAATGCTTCTTTAACCCATTCCCACATGCAGGCACATTTTTACGCATCTGCAGTAGAAGAGCAATTTCTACTTTTGCCACAATGTTTTCAACCCTATCCAAGAATAATACCCTAGCTCATGAGGATTTTCAGTATTTTCCCCTAGATGTTCTCAATGTCAAATGCTACAATTCAATTCAATTCTTTATTCAAATATAAATGCCTTCAGCCCATGTACATTTATTATTATCCCCTCGGCTAACGAAGATTGTGAGGGGATATAGTAATGGGGCTGTCCGTTTGTTTGTTTGTTTGTTTGTTCGTTCATTTCTTTGTTCTTTCGTCTGTGCGTCCATCCGTAACAACCTTGTGACCACTCTACACTGAACATCCTTCAACCGATCTTAACCAAACTTGGTATACAGTTAGTATATGGCAAGGTCTAAAAGCCTATTTATGTTCAAGGTCATAGGTTAAAGGTCAAGGTCAAAATTGGATTTTGACAATTTTCCCATATCAACAACCTTGTGACCAATCTACACTGAACATCCTTCCACTGATCTTAACCAAACTTTATATACAGTTATTATATGGCAAGGACTAGAAGCCTATTTATGGCCAAGGTCATAGATTAAAGGTCAAGGTCAAAACTAGACTGACTATTCCATATCAACAACCTTGTGACCACTCTACACTGAACATCCATTGACCGATCTGAACCACACTTGGTATACAGTTAGTATATGGCAAGGTCTAGAAGCCTATTTATTTTCAAGGTCAAGGTCAAAATTAGACTGACTATTCCATATCAACAACCTTGTGACCACTCTACACTGAACATCCTTCAACCGATCTTAACCAAACTTGGTATACTGTTAGTATATGGCATGGTCTAGAAGCCTATTTATTTTCATGGTCATAGGTTTAAAGATCAAGGTCAAAATTGGACTGACTATTTTACCATATCAACAACCTTGTGATCACTCTACATTGTTCATCTCTTGGCAGATCGTAACCAAACTTGCCATACATATAGTATATGGCAAGGTCTAGAAGCCTATTTACTTTCAATGTCATAGGTTAAAGGTCAAGGTCAAAATTGGACTTTGACTATTTTCCCATACCAACAACCTTGTGACCACTCTACACTGAACATCCTTCGGCCGATCATAACCAAAATTGGTATACACTTAGTATATGGCAAGGTCTAGAAGCCTATTTATTTTCAAGGTTAAAGGTCAAGGTCAAAATTGGACTGACTATTTTCCCATATCAACAACCTTATGACCAATCTACACTGATCATCTCTTGGCAGATCATAACCAAACTTGCCATACATTTAGTATATGGTAAGATCTAGAAGCCTATTGATTGTAAATGTCAAGGGACAAAGGCGGGGTCATTTGGCAAAGGCCAAAGGCGGAGACAGGACAAATTATACTTAGTTCTGTGGTACATAACATTAATAACAATTTAATAAAGGCAAGGACAAATAACATTAGTTTTCTGGTACATAACATTAATATCCAGGTCATTGACCATATTTTTAGCCATATTTTTAAATTGAATACTGAGGGGATGCATCCGCTTTGCGGTGCCCTTGTTAAATTATATTTAAAAAGCATACACTAAGAATGACATAATAAGGATGATTGTTAATTATAAAATAGTTTTGTCAAGAGATTTGTTGTATGTTGGAAATGGTTAAGCCTTTCCCAAATACAACTAATCTGCAGCAGACAACTTTGAAAAGGTCTCAACAAATATTGAATATCTCTACAATAGAACATTTAATTATTGAAGACAATGTTTTCAAATGTTGTCTGATGCAGATGCATTGGGATACGTCTACAAAGGGGAAATTATTTATGGGTATTCAAATTACTTTCACATTATTACAGATTGCGAGTGCCTTGCAGGCTGACATTTTATGGAACATGGGATATACAGGTATTTTATAAATCAATCTCATTAAAAGCAGACCTATACTTCCCTCGCTCGTATATAGATCTAATAACTGACCCATACAGGTCTGCTCAGATTGACTTTTGCGTTGATTACATAATCATTCAGAATAAATCGGGCAAGATAAGCAGTATCAATAAACAAGAAAAAGAAACGGTGATTGTCGAGTTTTCCCGATTTTATAGAACCAAGCTTTGGTTGTATCATGTGATGGGACAAAAAACCAAAGCAAGTGCAATAAGTATTTACGTGTTAAAGGTCAATTTGAGACGACCTGTTATGTGGTGTAGGCAGATCCAACATACGTATAGCCAAGTAGTTTGGTTGATTTTAATGAGATTGATGATAATATTGATTTATCATTTCGTCCACATGTCACGAAAACCTGTCTTCCAGACTTTGCTTCCAGCAGTCTGATCAGTATCTTCACTGTTTGCAGAGAAACAAACATTCTGAAAGTCTCTGGTGAACAGTACATAGTTCCTATAACTACAATAATTATCTTCCCTGTTGGCCATTTTGATAAGCAGTTATGGAGTATATTAAGAAAATAAATATGACTATTATGAAACACAAAGGAAGTTGAGTTTGATAACTATAATTTTTGAAGATTTTGTTTTATCTGATTATATCGGCTTCTTTATTTAATTATTGTTGTACATGTAGTTGTTTAATGATATTTTGTTTGATCTTTCTCAGTTTGACATAGAAGAAATGTGCATATAAAATGTCTAACAGGGGAGATGAATATTGTAGTTCTTGGTACTGTGTCGATTGAACAACAAGCAACTATATAAGTTTGCAATTTGATTTGTCATTATATGGCTATAGTGAAAACTAAAAAAAAAACTTCTCCGAAAATTATTTTATAGAAATGTTCCTTGGGTGTCTCTCTATCAGATTCCTTCAAGCCAAGTTAATTGGTCGAAAAACATGCCGGCCAGGGGGCAGGACTGTTTTGCCTTATATGGCTATAGTGAAAACTGAAAAAATCTTCTCCTCCGAAAGTGTTGGCCGATTTTTAAATAATTTTGGAGAAATGTTCTTTGGGAGACCCTCTATCAGTACTCTTCAAGCCATGTTGATTGGTCGAAAAAAATGGCCGCCAGAAGGCTATCGTGAAAACTTAAAAAAATGTTCTCCTCCGAAAGTGTAGATTATCAAAGTAAGATAATTCTCTCCTGCATATTATGCAAGTTATTGCCCTTTATTTACTTAGAAATTCTGGTTAAAGTTTTGCGAGCAACTAAATTAATGTCCATATCTCAATATTTACTGGATGCATTGCATTGAAACTTTATACAACCCTATCCATTTATCACATCTTTGTAGATTATTATCCCCTCGGTTACGAAGTAAGAGAGAAAGGGATATAGTAACGGGACCGTCCGTATGTATGTATGTATGTATGTATGTATGTATGTGTGTCCTTCCGTAACAAACCTTGTCATCACTCTACACTAACCATTTCTTGACAGATCTTAACCAAACTTGGTATAAAGTAAGTATATGGTAACATCTTGAAGCCTATTGATTTTCAAGGTCATAGGTCAAAGGTCAAGCCCAAAATTGGACTTGCAATATTTTCAGCTGTGGCAACCTTGTCACCACTCTACACAGACCATTACTTGACGGATTATAACAAAACTTGGTATAAAGTTACTTTATGATAATATCTTGAAGCCTATTGATTTTCAAGGTCATAGGTCAAAGGTCAAGCCCAAAATTGGACTTGCAATATTTTCAGCTGTGGCAACCTTGTCACCACTCTACACTGACCATTACTTGACGGATTTTAACAAAACTTGGTATAAAGTTACTTTATGATTATATCTTGAAGCCTATTGATTTTCAAGGTTATAGGTCAAAGGTCAAGCTCAAAATTGGACTTACAATATTTTCAGCTGTGACAGCCTTGTCACCACTCTACACTGACCATTCCTTGACCGATCTTTATAAAACTTATTATACAGTTAGTTTATGATAATATTTGAAGCCTATTGATTTTCAAGGTCATAGGTCAAAGGTCAAGCCCAAAATTGCACTTACACTATTTTCAGCTGTGGCAACCTTGTCACCACTCTACACTGACCATTACTTGACAGATTTTAACCAAACTTGGTATACAGTTACTTTATGATAATATCTTGAAGCCTATTGATTTTCAAGGTCATAGGTCAAAGGTCAAACTCAAAATTGGACTTACAATATTTTCAGCTGTGGCAGCCTTGTCACAACTCTACACTGACCATTCATTGACCGATCTTAATAAAACTTATTATACAGTTAGTTTATGATATGTCTTGAAGCCTATTGGTTTTCAAGGTCATAGGTCAAAGGTCATGCCCAAAATTGAACTTGATTGAACTTACAATATATCTCAGCTGTGGCAACCTTGTCACCACTCTACACTGCCCATTCCTTGACAGATCTTATCCAAACTTGGCATACAGTTAGTTTGTGACAATATTTTGAAGCCTATTGATTCAAGGTCATAGGTCAAAGATCGAAGTCAAAAATTGGACTTAAATATTTAGATCACAAGAGAACTCAATGTGAAAATGGAAAGCCGAGGGAATGCATCCGCTTTGCGGTGCCCTTGTTAAGTTATATAACTCTATCCTGCATTTTATGCAAGTTAAGGCCTTTTTTATGCCCCCGGAATCACCGATTCGGTGGGCATCTAGTTTTTGGCCTGTCTGCACGTCTGTCTGTCTGTCTGTCTGTCTGCACGAAAAAAACTTTAACCTTGACCACTACTTTTAAACCATAACAGGTACGGCTACCATATTTCACATGTGTATTCCTTGTGACATGACCTTTCTGTCAGTACCAAATTTTTTGACCTTGCGACCTTGACCTTTGACCTAGATGTTGCCATTCTCGAAAAAAACTTTAACCTTGGCCATTCCTTTTGAACCATAACAGGTACGGCTACCATATTTCACATGTGTATTCCTTGTGACATGACCTTTCTGCCAGTACCAACATTTTTGACCTTGCGACCTTGACCTTTGACCTAGATGTTGCCATTCTCGAAAAAAACTTTAACCTTGACCACTACTTTTGAACCATAACAGGTACGGCTACCATAGTTCACATGTGTATTCTTTGTGACATGACCTTTCTGTCAGTACCAACATTTTTGACCTTGCGACCTTGACCTTTGACCTAGATGTTGCCATTCTCGAAAAAAACTTTAACCTTGGCCATTACTTTTGAACCATAACAGGTACGGCTACCATATTTCACATGTGTATTCCTTGTGACATGACCTTTCTGTCAGTACCAACATTTTTAGCTCGCCAGTACGAAGTACAGGAGAGCTTATGTGTTAGCGTCGGCGGCGTCGGCGGTGGCGTAGACACCTAGGTTTAAGGTTTGTGTTTAAGGTTTTCATTTGGGTTTTAAGGGTTTATACCTTTAGGAACCATTTGTCATCCATCTACGCACACCACTACACCCGTCCTGACCCTGGGTCAAGGTCAAGGTAATTTCTACTTGGTTCTACTTGGTTCAGTTACAAGGTTTAAGGTTTGCGTTTAACGTTTAACATATCACTCTGCATTCACTATTATGACATTGATTGCTTTCATATTTAGTTTATACATTTAGGAACTATTGGTCATCCATCTACGCACACCACTACACCCGTTCTGACCCTGGGTCAAGGTCAAGGTCATTTCTACTTGGTTCAGTTACAAGGTTTAAGGTTTGCGTTTAACGTTTAACATATCACTCTGCATTCACTATTATGACATTGATTGCTTTCATATTTAGTTTATACATTTAGGAACTATTGGTCATCCATCTACGCACACCACTACACCCGTTCTGACCCTGGGTCAAGGTCAAGGTCATTTCTACTTGGTTCAGTTACAAGGTTTAAGGTTTGCGTTTAACGTTTAACATATCACTCTGCATTCACTATTATGACATTGATTGCTTTCATATTTAGTTTATACATTTAGGAACTATTGGTCATCCATCTACGCACACCACTACACCCGTTCTGACCCTGGGTCAAGGTCAAGGTCATTTCTACTTGGTTCAGTTACAAGGTTTAAGGTTTGCGTTTAACGTTTAACATATCACTCTGCATTCACTATTATGACATTGATTGCTTTCATATTTAGTTTATACATTTAGGAACTATTGGTCCATCTACGCACCCCACTACACCCGTCCTGACCCTGGGTCAAGGTCAAGTTATATCAGAGTTATTGCCCCTTTTCTGTCAAAAAATTAAATTTTCAAATAACTTTTTTTCTACCCGAAGGATTGGATTGAAACTTCTGACAAATGTTACTTTTTTTTTTTATTCGACGTCTGTCTGTCTATTTTTTTTTTTATCCGGCATCTGTCTGTCTGTCTGTCCGTCACACTTTTTTTTTTTTCGTCACGTTTGCAAATAACTTTTGTTCTACTCAAAGGATTAGATTGAAACTTCTGACAAATGTTTTTATCAATGTGTGTGATTGGTTCACAAAAGGGCGATAATCCAAATAATTTTATATCAGAGTTATTGGCCCTTTTCTGTCAAAAATTTAATCTACTCAAAGGATTGGATTGAAACTTCTGACAAATGTTTATATCAATGTGTATGATGGGTTCACAAAAGGGGGATAATCCAAATATTTTTATATCAGAGTTATTGCCCCTTTTCTGTCAAATATTCAAATTACTTTTTTTCTGCTCAAAGGATTGGATTGAAACTTCTGACAAATGTTTATATCAATTTTTGTGATGGGTTCACAAAAGGGGGATAATCCAAATATTTTTTATATCAGAGTTATTGCCCCTTTTCTATCAAAAATTAAAATTTTCTGACAAGGCAGGTGACACACGTGCTCCGGGGAGCACTCCATTCTAGTTGAACTTAGAATTTTTGTCAAAAGTATTGAAAAGGTGTATTATCTTGCAATAGGTGATACTGTGCGACTTTACCTAATACTTTAACTGTTCTGAAGTAGGCCCTGATATACGATGGCCCTGATAGGCGAGCTATATTGTCCTCCGACAACTCTTGTTGACCTTGCGACCTTGACCTTTGACCTAGATGTTGCCATTCTCGAAAAAAACTTTAACCTTGGCCATTACTTTTGAACCATAACAGGTACGGCTACCATATTTCACATGTGTATTCCTTGTGACATGACCTTTCTGTCAGTACCAACATTTTTGACCTTGCGACCTTGACCTTTGACCTTGATGTTGCCATTCTCGAAAAAAAACTTTAACCTTGGCCATTACTTTTGAACCATAACAGGTACAGCTACCATATTTCACATGTGTATTCCTTGTGACATGACCTTTCTGTCAGTACCAACATTTTTGACCTTGCGACCTTGACCTTTCACCTAGATGTTGCCATTCTCAAAAAAAACTTTAACCTTCACCACTACTTTTGAACAATAACAGGTAAGGCTACCATATTTCACATGTGTATACCTTGTGACATGACCTTTCTGTCAGTACCAAAATTTTTCACCTTGACCTTTGACCTAGATGTTGCCATTCTCGAAAAAAACCTTTAACCTTGACCACTACTTTTGAACCATAACAGGTACGGCTACCATATTTCACATGTGTATACCTTGTGACATGACCTTTCTGTCAGTACCAAAATTGTTCACCTTGCGACCTTGACCTTTGACCTAGATGTTGCCATTCGGGGGCATCAGTGTTTCACAAACACATCTTGTTTAACTTAGAAATTCTGAAGTTGAAGTTTTGCATGCAACTGAATTAAGACTCCATATCTCAGTATTGACTTGATGCATAGCATTGGAACTTTATACAACCCTACTCAACTATCACACCTATGTAGATTATAAAGTAGGATAACTCTATCCTGCATATTATGCAAGTTATGGCCCTTTTTTACTTAGAAATTCTGGTTAAAGTTTTGTGTGCAACTACATTAAGAGTCCATATCTCAGTATTTACTTGATGCATTGCATTGAAACTTTCTACAACCCTACAAAACTATCACACCTGTGTAAATTATCAAGTAAGGTAACTCTATCCTGCATTTTATGCAAATTATGGCCCCTTTTTTATACGACCGTTTCTTAAAAACGGTACGTATTATGGTATGGTCATGTCCGTCCGTTCCTCCGTCCGTCCGTTCGGGTTTTCCGCACTTTTTTCTTACAAACTTCGAGCTATTGAGCTTAAATTTTGTATAAGGCTTTGTAGTGATGTGTCACAGATCAAGTTCATATTTCCTGGGATTTCGTTGAATGAATTATGCCGCACTTTTTTAGCTCACCTGTGCACGAAGTGCTCAAGGTGAGTTATTGTGATCGCCCTATGTCCGGCGTCCGTCGTCCGTCGTCCGTCAACATTTTCTCCTCTGTAACCGGTGGGTCAACTGGGATGAAACTTCACAGAAAGCATCCTCTCAATGTCCTCACCAGAATTCCTTAAAATTTTCGGGATCCATGCATAATTCTGGTTTCCATGGCAACGAAATTAAAAAACTTCAAAATTCTTAAAAAATCTTCTTCTCCGAAAGTGTCAGGCCGATTTTCAAATAATTTTGTAGAAATGTTCCTCGGGTGACCCTCTATCAGATTCCTTCAAGCCATGTTGATTGGTCGAAAAACATGGCCGCCAGGGGGGGCGGGGCTATTTTTCCTTATATGGCTATAGTGCAAACTTAAAAAATCTTCTCCTCCGAAAGTGTCAGGCCGATTTTCAAATAATTTTGTAGAAATGTTCCTCAAGTGACCCTCTATCAGATTCCTTCAAGCCATGTTGATTGGTCGAAAAACATGGCCGCCAGGGGGGGGCGGAGCTATTTTTCCTTATATGGCTATAGTGCAAACTTAAAAAATCTTCTTCTCCAAAAGTGTCCGGCCGATTTTCAAATAAATTTGTAGAAATGTTCATTGGGTGACCCTCTATCAGATTCCTTCAAGCCATGTTGATTGGTCGAAAATCATGGCCGCCAGGGGGGGGCGGGGCTTTTTTGCCTTATATAGCTATAGTGCAAACTTAAAAAATCTTCTCCTCCAAAAGTGTCGGGCCGATTTTCAAATAATTTTGTAGAAATGTTCCTTGGATGACCCTCTATCAGATTCCTTCAAGCCATGTTGATTGGTCAAAAAACATGGCCGCCAGGGGGCGGGGCTATTTTGCCTTTTATTGCTATAGTGAAAACTTAAAAAATCTTCTCCTTCAAAAGTGTCAGGCCGATTTTCAAATAATTTTGTAGAAATGTTCCTAGGGTGACCCTCTATCAGATTCCTTAAAGCCAAGTTGATTGGTTGGAAACTATGCCCGCCAGATGGCGGGGCTTATATAGCTAAAGTGAAAAAAAAAATCAGGTGAGCGATTCCAGGGCCATCATGGCCCTCTTGTTTCTACATGCTTCGATGTATTGAGCTGAAATTATGTATATGGCTTTGTAATCAAGTGTCACAGATCAAGTTCACATTTCCTCGAATTTCGTCAATTTTTGAATGAGTTATGCCCCTTTTTCGACTTAGAACTTTTGTTTTCCGCATTTTTTTTCTACATGCTTTGATGTATTGAGCTGAAATTATGTATATGTCTTTGTAATCAAGTGTCACAGATCAAGTTCACATTTCCTCGGATTTCGTCAATTTTTGAATGAGTTATGCCCCTTTTTGGACTTAGAATATTGGTTTTCCGCACTTTTTAGCTCACCTATGCACGAAGTGCAAGGTGAGCTATTGTGATCACATTTTGTCCGGCGTCCGTCCGGCGTCCATCGTGTGTTGTGTGTCGTCAACATTTCAGCTTGTTAACACTCTACAAGCTACATTTTGCATCCAATCTTCATGAAAGTGTATCAGAACATTCATCTCCATCAAATCTTGGACAAGTTCGAAACTGGGCCATATGAGGTCAAAAACGAGGTCACTAGGTCAAATTGAAGCAAAATCTTGTTATCACTCTGGAGGCCACATTTTCAACTTGAGCATGTTGAAACTTTATCAGAATGTTTGTCTTGATGATATGTAGGTCAAGTTCGAACATGGGTCATGTCGGGTCAAAAGTAGGTCACTAGGTCAAATTGAAGGAAAATCTTGTTAACACTCCAGAGGCCGCAATTTTTGCTTCAGCAGTTTGAAATTTTGTCAGAATGTTTGTCTTAAAGATAGCTGGTTCAAGTTTAAATATGGGTCATATTGGGTCAGAAACTAGGTCACTAGGCCAAATTTAGGGAAAATCTAGTTAACTCTGTAGAAGCTGCATGTTTTGCTTCAGCAGATTGAAATTTGGTCAGAATGTTGAGCTAAATGATATCTAGGCCAAGTTCGAATATGGGTAATGTGGGGTCAAGTTCGAACATGGGTCATGTCGGGTCAAAAGTAGGTCACTAGGCCAAATTGAAGGAAAATCTTGTTAACACTTTGGATGCCGCATTTTTAGCTCACCAGAGCACGTAGTGCTCAAGGTGAGTTATTGTGATCGCCTTTTGTCCGTCGTTCGTCGTCCGTTGTCAACATTTGCTTGTTAATTCACTAGAGGCAACATTTTGCATCCAATCTTTATAAAAGTTTATCAGAACATATATCTCGATCAACTCTAGGCCAAGTTCGAAACTGGGTCATGTGGGGTCAAAATCTAGGTCACTAGGTCAAATTTAAGGAAAATCTTGTTAACACTCCTGAAGCCGCATTTTTGGTTTGAGCATGTTGAAACTTTGTCAGAATGTTTGTTTTAGTGATATCTAGGTCATGTCGGGTCAAAAGCTAGGTCACTAGGTCAAATTTAAGGAAAATATTGTTAACACTCCTGAAGCCGCATTTTTGGCTTGAGCATGTTGAAACTTTGTCAGAATGTTTGTCTTATTGATATCTAGGCCAAGTTCGAAAATAGGTCATGTTGGGTCAAAAGCTAGGTCACTAGGTCAAATTTAAGGAAAATCTTGTTAACACTCCTGAAGCCGCATTTTTGGCTTGAGCATGTTGAAACTTTGTCAGAATGTTTGTCATAGTGATATCTAGGCCAAGTTCGAATATAGGTCATGTCGGGTCAAAAACTAGGTCACTAGGCCAAATTGAAGGAAAATCTTGTTAACACTCTGGAAGCAACATTTTAAACTTGACCATGTTGAAACTTTGTCGGAAAGTTTGTCTTGATGATATCTAGGCCAAGTTCGAATATAGGTCATGTCGGGTCAAAAACTAGGTCACTAGGCCAAATTGAAGGAAAATCTTGTTAACACTCTGGAAGCCACATTTTAAACTTGACCATGTTGAAACTTTGTCGGAAAGTTTGTCTTGATGATATCTAGGCCAAGTTCGAATATGGGTCATGTCCGGTCAAAAAGTAGGTCACTATGCCAAATTGAAGGAAAATCTTGTTAACACTCTGGAAGTCACATTTTAAACTTGAGCATGTTGAAACTTTATTAGAAAGTTTGTCTTTTGATATCTAGGCCAAGTTCGAATATGGGTCATGTCCGGTCAAAAACTAGGTCACTAGGCCAAATTTAAGGAAAATCTTGATTACACTCTAGAAGCCACATTTCTGGCTTGAGCATGTTGAAACTTTGTCAGAATATTTGTCTAAGTAATAGCTAGGCCAAGTTCGAATATGAGTCATGTTAACACTCTTGAAGCCGCATTTTAAACTTGAGCATGTTGAAACTTTATCAGAAAGTTTGTCCTGATGATATCTAGGCCAAGTTCGAATATGGGTCATGTCATGTCAAAAACTAGGTCACTAGACCAAATTTAAGGGAAATCTTGTTAACACTCTGGAAGCCACATGTTTGGCTTGAGCATGAGAGAGTTATGTCTTAAATAGCCCATTCTCAGGTGAGCGATTCCAGGGCCTCATGGCCCTCTTGTTTGCTTAAGCAGCTTGAAATTTGGTCAGAATGTTTGTCTAAATGATATCTAGGCCAAGTTTGGATATGGGTCATGCCGGGTTTAAAAACTAGGTCACTAGGCCAAATTGAAGGGTAATCTTGTTAACAATCTTGATACTGCATTTTTAACTTGCATGATGAAACTTTATCAGAATGTTTTTCTTGATGATGTGTAAGTCAAGTTTGATCAAGGGTCATGTTGGGTCAAAAAAGTAGGTCACTAGGTCAAATTGAAGGACAGAAACTAGGTCACTAGGCCAAATTGGAGGAACATCTTGTTAACTCTGTAGAAGTGGCATTTTTTGCTACAGCAGCTTGACATTTAATGAGAATGTTTATCTAAATGATATCTAAGTTAATTTCGAATATGGAACTTTGGTCAGAATGTTTGTCTGAATTATATCTAGGTCAAGTTCGAATATGGGTCAGAAACAAGGTCAATAAAGGAAAATATTGTTCAAACTCCGGAGGCTGCATTTTTACTTTGAGCAAGTTGAAAAATTGTCAGAATGTTGTCTTGATGATATCTAGTCCATGTTGGAATATGGGTCATATCAGGTAAAAAAATATAGATCACTAGGCCAAATGAAGGAAAATCTTGTTAACACTGGAGGTTGCATTCAGAATAATTGTCTTGATGTGTTTTGCATTGCAGTACATTGTATAATTAAGGTGAGCGATCCAGGGCCATCATGGCCCTCTTGTTTCCTACATACTTTGAGCTAAAATATATGTATATGGCTTTGTAATCATGTGTCACAGATCAGGTTTCACATTTCCTCGGATTTCGTAAATTTTTGAATGAGTTATGCTCCTTTTTGGACTTGGAATATTTGTCAATTTCTGCATGAGTTATGCATTTTTCATAGTTTCCCATTATTCTTTAACAACATATTCCTGAACGACTTTATTAACTTTTTACAAACAAACAATATATCAAAACAAAGAGGAAACTTACAAAGAAGTTCCTGACTGGCGTATTATGTACCGTTTGCGGTACTCTTGTTTCCACATTTTTAGTGACATTTGATTCACTTTTATCTAGAGATTCTCCTTGTGTCTCCGTTGATTTAGTTGTGAAACCAAATTTGAACAGAATTGACATTTTCTGAACCTCATGAGCGTAACATAGGGTAACATAGATAAACAATTGTAAACCAGATGTCCAGGGTTCACGCTGGGCTTCACAAATGGCGCCATTTGCGCAAGAATTAAAAGAGTGGCACAAGAAAATAACATTTGGCGCCAACCTATTTACAGCAACTACGCCTAAATAATTGCTGCTACAGCCTAATTCCGAAAGCGATACTCCTTAAAAAAATATTGTCATATTGGGTAAAAACAAAGAATAAATTGAAGGAATAAGGGTTTAATAACACATGCATGGCTGTTGGCAGAGATAAAGGGTCCCTCCCAGTACTATACGCAAGCCGTTATCAAAACCACCATCGCTGTAGGCAATAGATAAGAGTAGGTCACGTGACCATCATTCACTATCGAGAATGCGTACCCCCAGATTTGACACTCGATCATGCCTTCAAACCAATCAATACTATTTTTCAGTTCAAGCAGCTAAGGGGAAAATAATTTCAATAAACAACTTAATAAAAAACTGGATGATTAAAGAATGTCCCTATATTAATTTAATTGTTCAAACATTGTGTTTTTGTTTACACGAATCCATAGGAAATTCTTTTTTAATTGCCAATTTTTTGCCATTTGCCATAAGGATCTATCAGATCCACAGTCAGCTGTCAAAAAAGACTTGCCTATGAAACTAAATTACATTTTTGTCCATTGTAGTTAAATTCTTTTTAAGAAAAAAAAAAAAAAAATGAAGACTGAAGGAGAAAATACATATTGTAATGGGTTTTCGTGCATTTTCTTCTTTCTGAAAATCGGAAATGTCATTTAAGAAAGTATTACCTACACTCATTCTTATTTGTTTTAAAAGTTATTATTGTAAAAGTTCAGTGCACTAAATGTGTGTTGATAATACAACTTACTACATAATAGTTTATTTAGTGGTCTTTAGAATGAAAGCACCAACAGACAGAATCAATATCATAAATTATTCCTGCTACCACAATGCATGTGGTTTGATAACATGATTCATTCCATATATTATTGGAATCTATTGAGTCATGGCCAAGCCAATCTTTTTGATAAATTTGATGCTGGATAGATTATGACACGTGACTAGAGAAGATCGTATAATAAATGAGGGTACCAGTATTTCCCTAAGTACACATAATTTAAGTTTGTAAGAAAAAATGGTCTGGCTCCAGTTTGGCTCCAATGTCTTGAAAATGGCACCAACTTTTTGAATTCGGTGAAAGTGTTGGCGCAAAGGAAAGATGAGTCAGGGTGAATGAACCCTGGATGTCATAAAAGAAATTACCGGATGTCGTAAACAAATTGAAACTTTGAATATCCACATTACAGTGACTGTTTATAAATATGTTGCGATATATAAATTTACAACTAGTGTGTTAATTATTTGTCTTTTAAACGCTGCTTATGATTTTATAAAGGGAACTCATCAATTCATAATAATTGTATAGCAATCGAACAACTGACGGGGAAATCAATTTGTCCGACCTCGACTTTCACTTGCCTCGGGCTATCGGACAACCGTTAATGTTTAGCCCTGCCTTCTCAACTATCAACTATCACACCTATGTAAATAATCAAGTTAGATAACTCTATCCTGCATATAATGCAAATTATCAGCCATTAAGAAATTCTGGTTAAAGTTTTGCATGCAACTACATTAGAGTCCATATCTCAGTAACTAATAAGCGGTGGAATAGTCAAGTGCGCTGTCATCCAACAGCTCTTGTTATGTAACCCTCTCCCACAAACAGCAAATTTGCAACTTTGAAATCATCTTGGCAAAATTATGGAACATCTCTGTAAATGAAATGTATAATAATTGAATAGAGTTGAAAACATTGTGGCAAAAGGACGAATTGCTCATTATGAACAATTTGAACCTTAACCACAAGGTTAACAAAAGACGTCAAATTGTGTCTGTATAAGGGAAAGGGAGGGTAAGCTGTAAAGGTTTCTTGAACTCATTTATGTAATCTAATGATCAAGAGTCGAGGAAGTAATTATTTAGAAACTGAACATTTGCGTTTTATCTTTACCAAGACATCTTCACTGAGACCACAGGCATTTTCAGTTTTTGTTTAAGAAAATTTGGTAAAAACCCATATGACCATGTTATTATAAATAGAGTCTCAATGGTATTATATAAAAAGATTTATTATTCTTATGGTATATTAACCATGCTATTTTTAGAATATGACATAATGTTATTATTAGAAACGATTTTTCTCAAATACAAACTCAGATGCCTGTGCTGAGACTGTAGATCAATGAAGCTCAAGGCTCTAGGTAATGAGTAAACTCTTTTTTTTTTTCGAATAGTTTCTCTCTTATTACCCGACCAAGCCCTGTGTTGTGGGTACTGCACATTTTGAGAAATATCTTCAGTTTCAACAATGCTTTCAAAAGGTACTTTTGGCAAAGGTTTCAAATATATGAGGGAAATGAACAAGTTATTAAGGACACATTAATTAAAGGACACAACTTGTTACAACTTACATTGATCACTCTTAAACTTTTCCCACTTAAAGATGCATTTTGATGACTTTTGAAAACATTGTTGCCAAAGAAACAAATGCTCATAATAAGCAAATTTACCCTTTGCCACAATGGTTTCGTTTTAATTTAATAATCGTCCATTCATTTATTGAGATGTTTGAATATTTTTGAAGTCAGATTTTTTATATTTGGGTAAGGTTTAACTTTGCTTCCTGAAGACTCTAAAGGGTATTTTTTTTCTTCTGAATATTGGATCACTTGATATAAATATCACAGGTGAGGGAGTGAGAGTGGCCATATTTGATACAGGACTGGCTGAGAATCATCCCCATTTCAAGTCTGGACGGGTGAAGGACAGGACAAACTGGACCAACGAGAAAACTCTGGATGATGGTACGTTCACAAGACATGCTCACTTTAATAGACCCGTATCAAGGAAAACCAGCCTTAACCCTTTCCCACATAGAGATGCATTTTGATGCCTCTGTAGCAGACAGCTTTTAAAAACATTGTGACTCCTAGCCTATGTTTTCAACTCTATTCAATACTGATTTTTTTTAAAAGAGATTTTCTCTCTTTTTGTTCAGTCTCTTTTGAAGTTGTCTGCTGCAGAATTGCTGTATGTGGGTAAGGGATTAAGGTGTATACAGTCAGCATAGAAAAAGATCTGCCTGTGCATCCAATCAATCTGCTTCAAATGCAGTGTTTTCTGAAGCTTCTAAAGACTATCTATTACTTAATGGTGAGTGCAAAGCCAAATGTAGCTGCACAGATACACTAAATTTACACTGGTCGTAAATAACCTTACCTAGAAAGGGGTAAAAGTAAATTCCAGCTTCATATCACATCTCCTTCTTATCTACTTGACCAATTTTAACTAAACTTCACAGGAATGTGGTCCACTTTAAACAAAAATCAAAGATATAATTTCTATAAAGAACTGGCTTGCTTTGCTTGGGCATCAGAGAGATAGAATTTTTTTTTTTTTAAATTCTTCTCCTCTATCTTGTCCGATTCCAAGAAAATTTTGTAGAAATTGAGTGACCCTCTACAAAAATCGCTGAAGCCATATTGCTAGGCTGAAAACAGGGACAAAATGGCAAAACTATATAATTCCATACCTATAAAAGTACTTACAATTAAGCAGAAATATTCCTTTAGTGACCCTACATAATTTGGTCAAGCCATATTGATTTTATTGAAAAAGATAGCTGCCAGGCATCATCAGAAAAGGGGTAAAAGGGGTAAAAAGATAGCTGCCAGGCATCATCAGAAAAGGGGTAAAAAATATAGCTGCCAGGCATCATCAGAAAAGGGGAAAAAAGATAGCTGCCAGGCATCATCAGAAAAGGGGTAAAGAGATAGCTGACAGGCATCATCAGAAAAGGGGTAAAAAGATAGCTGCCAGGCATCATCAGAAAAGGGGTAAAAAGATAGCTGCCAGGCATCATCAGAAAAGGGGTAAAAATATAGCTGCCAGGCATCATCAGAAAAGGGGTAAAAATATAGCTGCCAGGCATCATCATAAAAGGGGTAAAAAGATAGCTGCCAGGCATCATCATAAAAGGGGTAAAAAGATCTCCCTCTAAACAATTGGACTGATATCAACCAAACTTCATCTTAATGTTGTCCTCTTTCAAATTGTGCAAATGCCTTCTTACAAAAAGTCTGTACTGATACGCTGTTTCATTTACAGTGTCCACTCCTTGCAAATTCATTTCTTCTTTTAATAAAAAAATATCCTGATATTAGCAGAATCATAAATGTAACTGTACCATCACTCAGGTAACGGATTTAGGGCCATCTTGGCCCTCTTGTTGTTAAAGCATTGTTCAATTTTTATTTTGAATTCTAAAGTAAGTGCATATCTGATTGTAGTAATTATACCCCCTTCGAAGAAGAGGGGGTATATAGGAGTCACTGTGTCGGGCAGTCTGTCGGTCGGTCGGTCGGTCGGTCGGTCGGTTGGTCGGTCGGTCGGAAGCCATATTTTGTCCGGCCTATTTCTTACAAACCACTGGGTGGAATTTAATAACATTTTACAAGAAGCTTCTATACCATGAGGAGATGTGCATATCCTAAAGGGGCTCCAATTGCATGATATTTTACAGAGTTATGGCCCTTTTACTAATTAAGTTATGGTGTAGGTCAAGGTGCTGTTTAGGGGGTATTTATCATCTTCAGTGATAGTTCTAGTTTTAGTTTGATGATGTCACTAATAAACTTTCCTGTTTTCTTTAAGTCCTTTAGACATTGACATGATAAAAACGTTGCAAGAGGGAGGTATAAATAGAAACAAGCTTCTGATCAGCTAAATGACTTACATGGCATACAAAAATTCTTCAGCAGATGACGTTGAAAACATTTTGTAAAATATATGGAAGCTCTGTATAAATGAAAGAACAATTGTTGAATAAAGTTGAAACAATTGTGTCAAATTGAGAAATTGCTTATTATGATAATTTTCTCCTTTTGCCACAATGTTTTCAATAGTCGTCTGCTGTAGAGGTATCATAAAGTGTCTGTACGTGGTAAAGGATTAAAGTCAAAGTTCTTTGCTGATATTTTGCTGGCATTATAACTGACTCTTTTATGACCGGATAGATAACCCAGTAGTACTGGTAGCTTACCCCGGAAACACCATATAACTGAAATTTATTGAAAAGTTGCAGATACAAACAAAACAAAGAAACTAAAAATGATGAAACGATTGTGTTTATTTTGTGTTTTAGGTTTAGGTCATGGCACTTTTGTGGCTGGTGTGATAGCAAGTAACAAAGAATGTCTTGGGTTTGCTCCTAATGCAGATATCTATGTATTCAGGGTATTTACAAATAATCAGGTAAGGGGATCACACAATTGTAAATGATGTCATGTATGGTTTATATACTATTAAGTTTAAACTTCTCTGTCAAAGAAAATTCTTTTTATGACTAAGCATATTAAAGATAATTTTACATTACAATCCAATATTTTGATCAGCTGTGTTCAAGAATTTAATCTTTTAATCCAACACATAACAAATCTTCTGCAAACGAATTTGAAAACATATTGGATGTGGAAAATCTCTCTAAATTAAGTAAAATTATTGAATAAAGTTGAAAGAAATGTGGCATTAGGAGAAATTGGTCATTTTAAGATTTGTTTTCTTTTGCCACAATGTTTTCTAAAGTTGTTTGCTGCAGATTATCATATTCGCGTCTGTATGTGGCGAAAGTTTAGAAATAGTATTTAAAATGTGAGGGTCCAGTTCTGCCATTATTACTAACACACTTTCTGCCTAGATCTAGAAGTTTCAAAGATGTTACTCTGGAGACTCACTTCAACACGCCTCTTGGGAGCCATGGTATCAAATCCAGGGTATTAACAGGGTTAAATTTATAACGCTGCTCCAATTATTTGCAATAAAGATAGTATATTTTTGCCAAAAACAAGCTTCCAATTAGATATTACCTGATTCTATGGCATTTAATCATTGTATTTGTATAACCAAATTTCATAAAACAGTGTTTTAACATTTTTAGCTCGACTTTTGAAAAAACAAGAGCTATTGTCATTACCCTTGCGTCTTCGTCGGCGGCGGCGTGGTCGTCCGGCTAAGGTTTTTTGTTCAGCTCAGCTTTTTTCTGTGGCGGCAGCGTGGTCATCCGGTTAAGGTTTTTTGTTCAGCTCAGCTTTTTTAGCTCACCTGAGCTTTGCTCAAGGTGAGTTATTGTGATCGCCTTTTATCCGGCGTGCGTCGTGCGGTGTGCGTCGTGCGTCAACTTCTTCTCCTCAGTAACCAGTGGGTCAATTTGGATGAAACTTCACAGAAAGCATCCTCTCAATGACCTTACCAGAATTCCTTCAAATTTTTGGGATCCATGCAAAATTCTGGTTTCCATGGCAACGAAACGAAAAAAACCTTCAAAATTCTTCTTCTCCCAAACTGCTTGGCAGATTTTCAAATAATTTTGTTGAAATGTTCCTTGGATGACCCTCTATCAGATTCCTTCAAGCCGTGTTGATTGATCGAAAAAAACATGGCACTAGGGGGGGAGGTGCTATTTTGCCTTATATGGCTATAGTGAAAACTTAAAAAATCTTCTCCTCCATAAATGTAAGGCCGATTTTCAAATAATTTTGTAGAAATGTACCTTGGGTGACCCTCTATCAGATTCCTTCAAGCCATGTTGATTGGTCGAAAAACATGGCCGCCAGGGGGGGGCGGGCTATTTTGCCTTATATGGCTATAGTGCAAACTTAAAAAATCTTCTCCACCAGAAGTGTTAGGCCGATTTTCAAATAATTTTATAGAAATGTTCCTTGGGTGATCCTCTATCAGATTCCTTCAAGCCATGTTGATTGGTCAAAAAACATGGCCGCCAGGGGGCGGGGCTTTTTTGCCTTTTATGGCTATAGTGAAAACTTAAAAAATCTTCAACATCTTCTCCTCAGTAACTAGTAGGTCAATTGGGATGAAACTTCACAGAAAGCATCCTCTCAATGACCTCACCAGAATTCCTTCAAATTTTTGGGATCCATGCAGAATTCTGGTTTCCATGGCAACGAAACGAAAAAAACTTCAAAATTCTTCATCTCCCAAACTGCTTGGCAGATTTTCAAATAATTTTGTAGAAATGTTCCTTGGATGACCCTCTACCAGATTCCTTCAAGCCATGTTGATTGGTCGAAAAACACGGTCGCCAGGGGGGCGGGGCTATTTTGCCTTATATGGCTATAGTGCAAACTTAAAAAATCTTCTCCTCCAAAAGTGTCAGCCCGATTTTCAAATAATTTTGTAGAAATGTTCCTTGGATGACCCACTTTCAGATTCCTTCAAGCCATGTTGATTGGTCAAAAAACATGGCCGCCAGTGGGCAGGGCTATTTTGCATTATATGGCTATAGTGAAAACTTAAAAAATCTTCTCCTCCAAAAGTATCTGGCCGATTTTCAAATAATTTTGTAGAAATGTTCCTAGGGTGACCCTCTATCAGATTCCTTCAAGCCAAGTTGATTGGTTGGAAACTGTGGCTGCCAGGGGGCGGGGCTTATATAGCTAAAGTCAAAAAATCAGGTGAGCGATTCAAGGGCCATCATGGCCCTCTTGTTTCTGTTTTCTATCAGTCGAGCGTCTGTGCCGTACGCGGTGCACTTGTTCATTTTTAGCTCCACTGGCTTGAAAGCAAGTCGAGCTTATGTCATGACGAATTGTCTGTCGTGCGTCCGTGTGTGCGTGCGTCAAGTTTTTGCTTCAAACAACTTCTCCTGCCTAATCACTTTGCAAGCATCATTTTGTATGAAACAAAAGCTTGAAACTTAATATTAATGATTATTTTTTTCCAATAACTACAGAGATCGACAACACTGCAAGTAGCGTCTAATCTTGCTTTGTTGTGATGGTTTCGCTAATGGATTATGCAGTCACTCGGCAACAAATAAAAAGTATCTGCTAATCCCTGAATAATAAAGAATTATGCCAAAAACACAATAGATAAATGCACAAACAAACTACATGATGCTTTCGATTTTCACAGGTGTATTATTGAACAAAGCATTAATTATGCAAACATGTGGATTAATGTGTAAAAAGGTTACCAAGAGCAGAAAGGGTCAATATTGACGTAGGGATTAAACGTTTTATATGCTACGATCTATGTGATTGATATTCAGCATGTGAAGTTTAGTCGTTAAATTTGCTTAACGGTTTGCTTAACATTCACTGCAACTATAATGTGTCATACAAGCTGAAGTTTCTCGAGTGTTTTTTACCAATTAAATCCTCTAACTAGATCCATTCGATAAAAAACAAACACTGCCGTCCGTCGTTAACTTTTAGCTTTAAACATCATCCCCTCCTAAACCACAGGACCAATTTCATCCAAACTTCACAGGAATGGTCCTTTGGTGGTCCTCTTTCACTTTGGTTGCTGCGGCATCAGAAAGGGGGCAAAATGTCCAAACTTTAAAAATCTTCTCCTCTGAATCTGCATGTCAGATTCCAATATAGTTTGTTAGAAATGTTCCTTGGGTGACCCTCTACAAACATTGTTCAAGGCATACTGTTTAAATTAAAAAAACATGGCATTCAGAAGGCATCAGAAAAGGGGCAAAATGACAAAATTTGGAAATTCCATTTTTAGCTCACCTATGCACGAAGTGCAAGGTGAGCTATTGTGATCACATTTTGTCCGTCGTCCGTCCGTCGTCCGTCCGTCGTGCGTCGTGCGTCGTCCATCGTCAACATTTGAGCTTGTTAACACTCTACGGGCTACATTTTGCATCCAATCTTCATGAAAGTTTATCAGAACGTTCATCTCCATAAAATCTTGGACAAGTTCAAAACTGGGCGATATGAGGTCAAAAACTAGGTCACTAGGTCGAATTGAAGGAAAATCTTGTTAACACTCTGGAGGCCACATTTTCAACTTGAGCATATTGAAACTTTATCAGAATATTTGTCTTGATGATATGTAGGTCAAGTTCGAACATGGGTCACGTCGGGTCAAAAAGTAGGTCACTAGGTCAAATTGAAGGAAAATCTTGTTAACACTCCAAAGGCCGCAATTTTTGCTTCAGCAGTTTGAAATTTTGTCAAAATGTTTGTCTTAAAAATATCTAGGTCAAGTTCGAATATGGGTTATGCCGGGTCAAAAACTAGGTCACTAGGTCAAATTGAAAGAAAATCTTGTTAACACTTTTGATGCCGCATTTTTTGCTGCAGCAGCTTGAAATTTGGTCAGAATGTTTGTCTTAAATATATCTAGGTCAAGTTCAAATATGGGTCATATTGGGTCAGAAACTAGGTCACCAGGCCAAATTGAGGGAAAATCTTGTTAACTCTGTAGAAGCCGCATGTTTTGCTTCAGCGGCTTGAAATTTGTTCAGAATATTGAGCTGAATGATATCTAGGCCAAGTTCGAATATGGGTCATGTCGGGTCAAAAACTAGGTCACTAGCCCAAATTGAAAGAAAATCTTTTTTACACTTTGGATGCCGCATTTTTTGCTTCAGCAGCTTGAAATTTTGTCAGAATGTTTGTCTTAAAGATATCTAGTTCAAGTTCAAATATGGGTCATATTGGATCAGAAACTAGGTCACTAGGCCAAATTGAGGGAAAATCTTGTTAACTCTGTAAAAGCTGCATTTTTTGCTTCAGCAATTTGAAATTTGGTCAGAATGTTTGTATAAATGATATCTAGGCCAAGTTCGGATATGGGTCATGCCGGGTTAAAAACTAGGTCACTAGACCAAATTGAAGGGTAATCATGTTAACACTCTGGATACTGCATTTTTAATTTCAGCATGATAAAACTTTATCAGAATGTTTTTCTTGATGATATGTAGGCCAAGTTTGAATATTGGTCATGCTGGATCAAAAACTAGGTCACTAGATCAAATTGAAGGAAAATCTTGTGAACACTTTGGATGCCGCATTGTTTGCTTCAGCAGCTTGAAATTTGGTCAGAATGTTTGTCTGAATTATATCTAGGTCAAGTTCAAATATGGGTCATATTGGATCAGAAACTAGGTCAATAAAGGAAAATATTGTTCAAACTCCGGAGGCCGCATTTTTACTTTGAGCAAGTTGAAACTTAGTCAGAATGTTGTCTTGATGATATCTAGTCCATGTTGGAATACGGGTCATATCAGGTAAAAAATATAGATCACTAGGCCAAATGAAGGAAAGTTGTTAACACTGTGGAGGTTGCATTCAGAATAATTGTCTTGATGTGTTTTGCATTGCAGTACATTGTATAATTAAGGTGAGCGATCCAGGGCCATCATGGCCCTCTTGTTTAGCTCACCTGAGCTTTGCTCAAGGTGAGTTATTGTGATCGCCTTTTGTCCGGCGTCCGTCGTGCGTCGTGCGTCAACTTCTTCTCCTCAGTAACCAGTGGGTCAATTTGGATGAAACTTCACAGAAAGCATCCTCTCAATGACCTCACCAGATTTCCTTCAAATTTTTGGGATCCATGCAGAATTCTGGTTTCCATGGCAATGAAATGAAAAAAACTTCAAAATTCTTCTTCTCCCAAACTGGTTGGCAGATTTTCAAATAATTTTGTAGAAATGTTCCTTGGATGACCATCTGTCAGATTCCTTCAAGCCATGTTGATTGGTCGAAAAACATGGCCGCCAGGGGGGCGGGGCTATTTTGCCTTATATGGCTAAAGTGAAAACTCAAAAAATCTTCTTCTCCAAAAGTGTCAGGCCGATTTTAAAATAATTTTGTAGAAATGTTCCTTGGATGACCCTCTATCAGATTCCTTCAAGCCAAGTTGATTGGTGAAAAAACATGGCCACCAGGAGGGCGGGGCTATTTTGCCTTATATGGCTATAGTGAAAACTTAAAAAATCTTCTTCTCCGAAAGTGTCAGGCCGATTTTCAAATAATTTTGTAGAAATGTTCCTTGGATGACCCTCTATCAGATTCCTTCAAGCCAAGTTGATTGGTCGAAAAACATGGCCGCCAAGGGGGGCCGGGGCTATTTTGCCTTATATGGCTATAATGAAAACTTAAAAAATCTTCTCCCAAACTGGTTGACAGATTTTCAAATAGTTTTGTAGAAATGTTCCTTGGATGACTCTCTGTCAGATTCCTTCAAGCCATGTTGATTGGTCAAAAAACATGGCCACCAGGGGGGGCGGGGCTATTTTGCCTTATATGGCTATAGTGAAAACTTAAAAAATCTTCTTCTCCGAAAGTGTCAGCCTGATTTTCAAATAATTTTGTAGAAATGTTACTTAAGTGACCCACTTTCAGATTCCTTCAAGCCATGTTGATTGGTCAAAAAACATGGCCACCAGGGGGGGCGGGGCTATTTTGCCTTATATGGCTATAGTGAAAACTTAAAAAATCTTCTTCTCCGAAAGTGTAAGGCTGATTTTCAAATAATTTTGTAGAAATGTTCCTAGGGTGACCCTCTATCATATTCCTTCAAGCCAAGTTGATTGGTCATAAACTATGGCCGCCAGGGGCGGGGCTTATATAGCTAAAGTGAAAAAAATAAATCAGGTGAGCGATTCCAGGGCCATCATGGCCCTCTTGTACTATTTCTTTAATAGTGTCCACTCCTTGCAGTTTCATTTGCACTCCTGATTAATGTTTCCCAGATATTTGCATTTAAATATTTGTTACTAATTTACTATCATTCAGGTGATCGATTTAGGGCCAGCTTGGTCCTCTGTTTCAAAAGTATTTTCCTATTTTATGCTATGAAATTCGGCAGCCATGAGCAACCATGGCTTTACCGAGAACAGCACTAAAGGGGATGGTGAAATAAAGGGTTTCCAGTGTACTTACAACATCAAAACTGCAAGTGTAACCCCACTAGTTTCACTCTCATGACTCGTTATCTGATACAAAAACAAAGATTCAATCAAGAACCTGTTTTGCCTGACACAGTTTGTGTATAAAGGTTGGGTTACACAGTTTACTATTGAAAAGGAGCCATCGAAAACTCATATTTGAAGTTTTACAAATTAAGATAAAATCATGCATAAATAATACCTCATAATAAAAACTGTTGTTTCTAGGTTTCATACACCTCATGGTTCCTTGACGCATTTAACTATGCTATATTGAAAAAGATCAACATACTCAACCTGAGCATAGGTGGCCCTGATTTTATGGATCATCCGTTTGTGGACAAGGTTTGGGAACTGACCGCTAATAAAGTAATTCTTGTCTCTGCCATTGGGAATGACGGACCTTTGTATGGGTAAGTAAATTTCAGACACCTAGATAAGGTTGAGTAACCTGTTAACAATGTTCCCTTAACAATATCTCTCTTAATCTTATTACTCATTTAACCCTTTTCCACTTGCAGAAGAAATCTGGGTCATCTGCAGCAGACAACTTTTGATAATATTTTGGCAAATGAAGAAAATTCTCAAAAATTTTATAGAGATTTACCATATTTTACCCAGCTATTTTTGATGTCCTCATCTGTAGATTTGTAATAAGTGGGATGTGATTTTTCTACGAAACACAAATTTGGCGAATTGGAAGCGCCCAGTGGTCATTTTCGTGAATAGCGTAAATCCGGGAAGAATTGGGGTGGGGGGAAACCTCCTATGATCTCAACATGAAGGTCTGAAATCGGCATTTTTCCAAACTTAATGTTAAAGGTTGGCCCTGTGATCTGAATGTAAATGTCTGAAATAAGCAATTTTCCAACTTAGTTTTTAGCTATCCAGAGCACATAGTGCAAGGTGAGATTTTTTGATCACTCAGTTTTTTGTCGTCGTCTGTCTGTTCACATTTTTCGTGCAAACAACTTCTTTTCCTTATATTTATGTTTATATATAGTGAACTACTTCAAAATCTTCATGTCCAAAAGTACTGTCCAGGTTTGAAAATAATTTTAGTCAAATGTATCTTGCATGAACCTCTCCAAACATTGTTTAAATTATTTGATCCATGATAAAACAGGGCCGCCAGGGGGCCAAGCTTATTTTCTTCAGTATATATACTGAAAATCTTAAAAATCATCTTGTCAAAAGGTACTGGCCGATTTGAAAATTATTTAGCACAAATGTTCCTTGGATGAACCTCGACGATTGTTAAAATTATTCTGATCTTTAAGAAAACATGGCCACCAGTGGGCTGAGCTTATTTACCGTTTATGTACACATCAGGCCTCCGGGAAACCAAAAATTGCCGGTCTTAACCGAATTGACCGAATTTTAACTCACCTGAGCGGTTTCAATCTTAAAACTTGTAAAAAAATCGGTCCAGGTATTTCTATAAATCTCACAATATAACACCATGCTATATGTCACTTTGTAAACGAGAACAGAGTTGTCTGTAAACCTTGGAGAGAGTCACTTACTGTGACGTAAACAGGAATATCAATCCAATTAACTTTGATAATTGTGTAAACTGATAGATAATGCCAATCGTAAGTAATACCTTGGTGATGATTGCTTCACCAATGATGGATGATGGAATTACCGAAGAAAATCCCATTGAATGCATGTGGTAATGGTTTCGTGCATCTGATTGGCTGTTGGGGTTATAGGGAATTTCCATAGGTTATGTGACCTTTGTAACCTTCAAGATAGCAACAGTGGCATGGAAAAAGAGATATTTACAAAACGTTTCTTTTCGGAAAAATGAATATGTCAGAAATAGTTAAATCATGGTTATTCCAAAACAACAAAGACATTTTTTAGTAATGTTTTTTTAGCTCACCTATGCACAAAGTGCAAGGTGAGCTTTTGTGATCTCTCACCGTCCGTCGTCGTCGTCGTTATCCGTCCGTTCACATTTTCCTACAAATGACTTCTCCTCCTAAACCAATTAATCAAATTCAAAATAATTTTACAGGAATGTTTCTTTCAAACCTGTTCAAAGAATTCTATTCCATGCAAAACTTTGGCTGCCACGGCAACAAAAAAGGGGAAATTAACCAAAACTTAAAAAATCTTCTTGTACAAAAGTACTGGCCCGATTTGAAAATTATTTTGCACAAATGTTCCTTAAGGTAGCTTCTACCAAGATTGTTCAAATATTTCCGATCCGTTGAAAAACATGGCCGCCAGGGGCCGGATCTTATTTCCCTTATATGTGCATTGTTAAAACTTTAAAAATCTTCTTGTCCAAAAGTACTGGCCCGATTTGAAAATTATTTTGCACAAATGTTCCTTGGGGCACCCTTTGACAAGATTGTTTAAATATTTCCGATCCGTTGAAAAACATGGCCGCTAGGGGGCGGAGCTTGTTCATAGACTCATATAGGGAAAAACCTTTAAAAATCTTCTTGTCTAAGAGTACCGGCCCGATTTGAAAATTATTTCACACAAATGTTCCTTGGGGCACCCTTTACCAAGATTGTTCAAATATTTCCGATCCGTTGAAAAACATGGCCGCCAGAGGGCAGAGCTTGTTTTCCTTATATGTGCATTGTTAAAACTTTAAAAATCTTCTTGTCCAAAAGTACTGGCCTGATTTGAAAATTATTTTGCACAAATGTTCCTTGTGGCACCCTTTGACAAGGTTGTTCAAATATTTCCGATCCGTTGAAAAACATGGCCGCCAGGGGGCGGAGCTTGTTCATAGAGTCATATAGGGAAAAACCTTTAAAAATCTTCTTGTCTAAGAGTAGAGGGCCCAGGCTTTTAATATTTGGTATGTAGCATCATCTAGTGGACCTCTACCAAGATTGTTCAAATTATAGCCCTGGGGTCAAAAATGACCCCTCCCCTGGGGGTCTATTGTTTTACATAGAATCATATAGAGAAACATTTAAAAAAAAAAAAAATCTGAAAGTAGAGTACCCCGGCCTTTGATATTTGGTATGTAGCATCGTCTAGTGGACTTCTACCAAGATTGTTCAAATTATAGCCCTGGGGTAAAAAATGACCCCATCCTGGGGGTCACTTGTTTTACATATACTCATATAGGGGAAAAACTTAAAAAATCTTCTTGTCTAAAAGTAGAGGGCCCAGGCCTTTGATATTTGGTATGTAGCATCATCTAGTGGACCTCTACCAAGATTGTTCAAATTATAGCCATGGGGTAAAAAATGACCCCTCCCCTGGGGGTCACTTGTTTCACATAGACTTGAATAGGGGAAAAACTTAAAAAATCTTCTTGTCTAAAAGCAGGCCTTTGATATTGGGTATGTAGCATCATCTAGTGGACCTCTACCAAGATCTTGTCTAAAAGTTTAATATGTAAAGAATTAAAAAAGCAAATATGTGCGTCATAAAATGCATTTAAAATGAGAGTAACACATTTGCAGAGAAATCGTGATCGTCAAATTCTATTTATAAATACAACGGTATGGGGGGAGGGGAGGGTCTAAAGTGCGGACGCGATCTGCGGACAAATACATTATAGAGGGAAAATGCGGACAAATGCAATATAGAGGGAAAATGCGGACGCTATAGAATATAGAGCAAATCTGCGGACGCTATGATTTGTTGTAAAAAATGTTTAAATAAAGATGGGCAAATGTGTATAATTTGTTACATATGATCATATCCGGGGTTTTCTTTGTAAATATATAATGTGTTTGATTGCTTTTATCAGTGATATAGATTAAACCAAAAATCGAGATCATGCTGAAATGGAATCTCTTTGTAAAGTGTTTTAACGACTTTCATCTTTATATCATATCTATAGATATCAATAACGAGAATTAAACGATTGATTTTCCGACAAGTAAATGTCTTTTGACGCATCTGCAGCGGACGAAATTTGAAAACATTGCAAGAATAAAATAGGTTGCTAGTAACTAGCCATAGATTTTGCTTCAATTATATCTTCTCCTTTACAATCGATTGAAGGGTCATGGGTTCTAGTTATTGTTTGGCCTCTTCATTTTCTACTTTGTAACTTTCAACAGTTTTCCATGTGCCATACTACGAGGCAAATGATCCATGCAACATTCTATTCTGTAGGGTACTTGGAAGGGGCAGAACAATTTAAATAACAAATAAACAATAAGTATATATATTTATATACAACACTTTTAATCTTAATTTGTTTCTAGTAATTATATATATATACAACAATAATACTAATCTATAACAAATAAGTTAAATGTTTTTTTCTTGCTGTGTAAACAGTAGAAAGCAACATATATTGAAAACATTGTGGGAAAAGGAGAATTTGCTTATTTAAACAATTTCTTAATTCCCATAACCTTTCTTTACCGTCTTATAAACCAAATTTGTATTTGAAGGCTGTTATAAGTAAAAAACTTAAATGTTGCCATCACATATCTTATCATTATAATAGCCAAATATTTAACAAAAGTTACAATTAAAGTCCGCATCTGTTGTTGAAATATCCACAGGTGCATTACCACAAGATTTGTGAAACCAATTTGTGCATATATCACATTGTACCATGACGGTATCGACACATCCCGGCAAGTTACAAATACATAAATGTACATGATAGGTTTATTGGGAAAAGGGGTTACATTTATAATTTGTTTGGAATGATACTCGTACACAATGGTAATTAACAGTGTATGGTCACGCATCCTTAATTGATTTACACCGTTTAAAGGAAACAGCGGCCAGCTTAGGTGTATACTGTAGAGTAAAATGGGGACGGCACAGGTATTGGTTTTCTCTGGAGCATTTAATCCTTTTATAATGCAAATGAATTCAAAAGCCTCTGAAGTCTGAAGCATGTTTCTTTTAAAGTGCTCATATAAATATTAGTACTGCCTTTTTCCACAATATTTTCTACATGATTTCAATTACTCTTTCATTTGGATAGATGTTTCTTTTTTAGCTCACCTGAGCACGAAGTGCTGAAAGTTAGTTATTGTGATCTCCTTTTGTCCGGCGTCTGTCGTCCGTCAACATCTTCTCCTCAGTAACGAGTGGGTCAATTGGGATGAAACTTCACAGAAAGCATCCTCTAATTGACCTCACCAGAATTCCTTTAAATGTTTGTGATTCATGCAGAATTATGGTTTCCATGGCAACGAAAATAAAATAACTTTAAAATTCTTCTTCTACCAAACTGGTTGGCAGATTTTCATATTATTTTAAAGAAGTGTTCCTTGGCCCCCAGGGAGCGGGGGCTTTTTTGCCTTATATGGCTATAGTGTAAACTCAAAAAAATCTTCTCCTCCAAAAGTGTCAGGCCGATTTTCAAATAATTTTGTAGAAATGTTCCTAGGGTGACCCTCTATCAGATTCCTTCCAGCCAAGTTGATTGGTCGAAAAACATGGCCGCCAGCGGGCGGGGCTTTTTTGCCTAATATGGCTATAGTAAAAACTTCAAAAATCTTCTCCTCCGAAAGTGTTTGGCCAATTTTCAATTCTTTTTGTAGAAATGTTCATTGGGAGACCATCTATCAGATTCCTCCAAGCCATGTTGATTGGTCAAAAAACATGGCCGCCAGGGGGCAGGGCTATTTGGCCTTATATGGCTATAGTGAAAACTTCAAAAATCTCTTGTTAAGCAGGAAGCTTTTGAGTAAGATTTTAGAAAACCCTTAGTCAATTGTGATTTTTTTTTGTAACAAAAATTGGTAAATACTATAATGAGTGAGTCGGGGCGGGGCCATAATGGTTATCCATTTGTTTTACATGTCTTTTGAAACTTGGAAATTAAATATAATATTCACATGTATGTCTCATGATTTATTTTTATAGACAACTAAAATGGCATTTAATTTTAACGGATGCGTCATTTATTCTTTTACCCAAAGTTGTAATATTTATAAACAATGCATAGTATATAAATCACACATCTATGCAAAGGCAAATGTTTGAACAGTTTTATGTACCCAAACAAATGTGGTGCCTTCAGCGCTTTGATTCAATATAGGGGGTAAAAAATTCTCTGGACAGATTGAGATTTCAAAACTTCCAAAGTCGATATTTTAATTATTGAATATAATTCATATCATTATGGCAAAAGTCTTCTATTAAGTTGAATGTATGTGGCTTTCTCCTTTTCCCGCAATGTTATCCAAAGTCATCCGCTGTAATTGTGTAATAGGTCTGCATTTGTGACAGGGGTAATTACGCAGTAACTTATTATGTCTCCCCCATACATGGGGGTGACATATTGTTTTTGCCAGTTCCATCCTTCCGTCCGTCTGTCACACTTGTTTCCGCTCAATAACTGAAGAACGCTTGGGTGTAGGAACTTCATACTTGGTATGCAGGTTGATCATGACCAGTAGCTGACCCCTATTGATTTTGATGTCAGAAGGTCAAAGGTCAAGGTCATGGTGACCTTGTGAGGTAAAAAATGGTTTCCACTCAATAACTGAAGAATGCTTAAGCCGAGGAACTCCATACTTGGTATGCAGGTTGGCCATGCCCAGTAGAAGACCCCTATTGATTTTGAGGTCAGTACGTCTAAAGTGAAGGTCACAATGACAATGAGCTGAAAAATTGTTTTTGTTTGGGCCCAGGAACTTCATACTTGGTGTGCAGGTTGGTCACCACCAGCAAATGACCCCTATTGATTTTGAGGTCACTAGTTCAAAGGTCAAGGTCACAGTGGTCATGGTCATGTCCGTCACACTTGTTTCTGCTCAATAACTGAAGAACGCTTGGGCGTAGGAACTTCATACTTGGTATGCAGGTTGGTCATGACCAGTAGATGACCCCTATTGATTTTGATGTCAGAAGGTCAAAGGTCAAGGTCATGGTGACCTTGTGAGGTAAAAAATGGTTTCCGATCAATAACTGAAGAACGCTTGGGCCAAGGAACTCCTTACTTGGTATGCAGGTTGGCCATGCCCAGTAGAAGACCCCTATTGATTTTGAGGTCAGTACGTCTAAAATCAAGGTCACAATGACCTTGATCTGATGGGTCACAGTGACAATGAGCTGAAAAAATGTTTTTGCTTAATAACTGTAGAATGCGTTGGCCATGGAAGTTAATCCTTGGTGTGCAGGTTGGTCACCACCAACAGATACCCCTATTGATTTTGAGGTCACTAGGTCAAAGGTCAAGGTCATGGTAACCTTCAGCTGAAAAATGGTCTGCTCAATAACTTAAGAATGCTTATGTTGAGGAACTTCATACCTGGTGTTGTATTGATTTTGTTTGATTTTGAGGTCACAAGGTCAAAGGTCAAGGTCACGGTAACAATGAGCTGAAAAATTGTTTTTGCTTAATAACTGTAGAATGCTTTTGCCATGGAAGTTAATACTTGGTGTGCAGGTTGGTCACCACCAGCAGATGACCCCTATTGATTTTGAGATCACTAGGTCAAAGGTCAAGGTGATGGTAACCTTCAGCTTAAAAATGGTTTCCGTTCAATAACTAAAGTATGCTTATGTCGAGGAACTTCATACTTGGTGTGCAGGTTGGTCCTAACCTGTAGATGACCGCTATTGATTTTGATGTCAGTAGGTCAAAGGTCACGGTGACCTGACCTTGTGCTGAAAAATGATTTCCACTCAATAACTGAAGAATGCTTGGGCCAAGGAACTCCTTACTTGGTATGCAGGTTGGCCATGCCCAGTAGAAGACCCCTATTGATTTTGAGGTCAGTACGTCTAAAATCAAGGTCACAATGACCTTGATCTGATGGGTCACAGTGACAATGAGCTGAAAAAATGTTTTTGCTTAATAACTGTAGAATGCGTTGGCCATGGAAGTTAATCCTTGGTGTGCAGGTTGGTCACCACCAACAGATACCCCTATTGATTTTGAGGTCACTAGGTCAAAGGTCAAGGTCATGGTAACCTTCAGCTGAAAAATGGTCTGCTCAATAACTTAAGAATGCTTATGTTGAGGAACTTCATACCTGGTGTTGTATTGATTTTGTTTGATTTTGAGGTCACAAGGTCAAAGGTCAAGGTCACGGTAACAATGAGCTGAAAAATTGTTTTTGCTTAATAACTGTAGAATGCTTTTGCCATGGAAGTTAATACTTGGTGTGCAGGTTGGTCACCACCAGCAGATGACCCCTATTGATTTTGAGATCACTAGGTCAAAGGTCAAGGTGATGGTAACCTTCAGCTTAAAAATGGTTTCCGTTCAATAACTAAAGTATGCTTATGTCGAGGAACTTCATACTTGGTGTGCAGGTTGGTCCTAACCTGTAGATGACCGCTATTGATTTTGATGTCAGTAGGTCAAAGGTCACGGTGACCTGACCTTGTGCTGAAAAATGATTTCCACTCAATAACTGAAGAATGCTTGGGCCAAGGAACTCCTTACTTGGTATGCAGGTTGGCCATGCCCAGTAGAAGACCCCTATTGATTTTGAGGTCAGTACGTCTAAAATCAAGGTCACAATGACCTTGATCTGATGGGTCACAGTGACAATGAGCTGAACAAATGTTTTTGCTTAATAACTGTAGAATGCTTTGGCCATGGAAGTTAATCCTTGGTGTGCAGGTTGGTCACCACCAACAGATACCCCTATTGATTTTGAGGTCACTAGGTCAAAGGTCAAGGTCATGGTAACCTTCAGCTGAAAAATGGTCTGCTCAATAACTTAAGAATGCTTATGTTGAGGAACTTCATACCTGGTGTTGTATTGATTTTGTTTGATTTTGAGGTCACAAGTTCAAAGGTCAAGGTCACGGTAACAATGAGCTGAAAAATTGTTTTTGCTTAATAACTGTAGAATGCTTTTGCCATGGAAGTTAATACTTGGTGTGCAGGTTGGTCACCACCAGCAGATGACCCCTATTGATTTTGAGATCACTAGGTCAAAGGTCAAGGTGATGGTAACCTTCAGCTTAAAAATGGTTTCCGTTCAATAACTAAAGTATGCTTATGTCGAGGAACTTCATACTTGGTGTGCAGGTTGGTCCTAACCTGTAGATGACCGCTATTGATTTTGATGTCAGTAGGTCAAAGGTCACGGTGACCTGACCTTGTGCTGAAAAATGATTTCCACTCAATAACTGAAGAATGCTTGGGCCAAGGAACTTCATACTTGGTGTGCAGGTTTGTCACCACCAGCAAATGACCCCTATTGATTTTGAGGTCACTAGGTCAAAGGTCAAGGTCACAGTGGTCAAGGTCACAATGACATTGGGCTGAAAGCTGGTTTCCGCTCAATAACTGAAGACTGCTGTGGCCCAGGAACTTCATACTTGGTATACATAATGGTCATGACACCTTGACCTGAAAAATGGTATCCGCTCAATAAATCCTAAAAAAATAATCACTAATCTTGTGCATCTTATGCAATACATCATGTCCACTATTGCCTACGGGTTAATAGGCCAAACTTCAAAGTCACTTCATCTCCAGTCCAAAACTACAAAATTCATCTCCATCATTTCTTTTCCTCCACTACGACCACAAAAATGGGGAGACAAACGCTTTTTCAAAAAAGCAATCTCTAGTTTGATTATCAACCAGTTGACACCGGAAATATCTTACGGCTCCTAGTCGGTCAAACAAAATAACAGACTTTGCACTTTCCTCCATTCAACAAATTTGCCGACAAAATTAAAACATCTTGACAAAAATGTGAAAATCTCTTAAACCCTTTCCCACATACAGATTATTTTTGTTGCAGAAGACTATATATATATATACAGGGTTGCTTCATTGTGTTTGAGACCATAACGCTGTCATTATGACCAATTTCTCTCCTTTTTAAATGCTGTCTGCTCAAGATTTTTTAATATGAAGAGAGGGATTAATGAACTACTCAGGAATTTTGTAAAGGTCATTTTTACTACCTGCCTCAGTAATTTTCTATTTGATTTGGGTGACCGACTCACTGAGCTCGTGTGTGATTTACCCGCGAACAAAATAATGAGGTGTCAAATGAAAACCCACCTTCCGATATTTGGGAATATCCAGATCAATATGCTCCTCTGTTAAGGCTGATTAGGATCATCACTGTTCGTAATATTGTCACACAACAATTTTCGAAGACTAAGGAGAACAAATTCTCGAAGACTTAGGAGAACAAATTCTCGAAGACTTAGGAGAACATTAATGACAAAAGTCCGGCTTTACAATTATGTCAACTGATACTAATTGTCTCATTCAACCTGAATACTGAATTTTGAAACACTACACATGTTTGGATGCTTTTAACTCATAAACTTTAAGCAGTAACACTATGATTTAAAGTCTGAGATCCCTTCGTAAATAATCAAATTGTATGGTGATAAGCTTCTGGTCGACCTTTTCACGAGAAAAATGTACTTTTGAAGATCTCAAAATCCAAAGGCGTCCAAAGTCGCCTATATTGAAATTGATTAGGGGTGTCCTAAAGCCTTTTCATGTAAATCGTGTAGATGTGTTCAAATGCACTTATATCCGGTAAAGGGTTAAATGGCTATAGTGAAAACTTTATAAATCTTCTTCTCAGAAAAAATTTGGCTAATTTCCAAAACAATTTGTAGAAATGTTCTTTGGTTGACCCTCTACAAGATTACTTCAAGGCATGTTGATTGATAAAAATAGAAATTATTTTAGTAGGCATGACAAATCACATTGCATAATTCAGTTGAGTGATTGAGGGCCATCTTGGCCCTCTTATTAGCTTGACTTTTGAAAAAAATGAAAGCTATTGTCATGACCCTGGCGTCGGCGGCGGCGGCGTGGTTGTCCAGTTAAGGTTTTTGTTTAGCTTATTTTTTATTTTTTTTCTCCCTATCAGTCGAGCGTCTGTGCCGTATGCGGTGCTCTTGTTTTAAAGTATACTTATATAAAAATAAAGCTTCATCAATGTTGTTTTTTAAATCACCTTAGCCGAAGGCTGAAGGTGAGCTATTCTGATCACTTTTTGTCCGTCGTCCGTCGTCCGTCGTCCTTCTGGTGTTAGCTTTAAACATCAACTCCTCCTAAACTCCAAGGACAATTTTCGTGAAACATCACAGGACTGTTCCTCTGGTTGGCCTCTTTCAAAGTTGTTCAAAGATTTAAATTCCATTGAGAACTTTGGTTGCTGCGGCATCAGAAAGGGGACAAAATGTCCAAACTTTAAAAATCTTCTCCTCCGAATCTGCCTGTGTCAGATTCAAATATAATTTGGTAGAAATGTTCCTTGGGTGACCCTCTATAAAAATTGTTCAAGCCATACTGATTGGTCGAAAAACATGGCAGTCAGGCGGCATCAAAAAAGGGGCAAAATGACAATACTTTAATAAAGCATCCTTATAAAAGTGCTTGTCTGATTTAAAGATAGTTTTGTAGAAATGTTCTTTCATTGATCATCTACATACTTTGTCAAGCCATATTGATTTGTTGAAAGGCATAGCAACCAAGCAGCATCAGAAAAGGAGTAATTAAACTTTTTGCTTCAAATGACATATGGTTATTAGATTTATGGTCTAAGGGAGGTAACACTTGGCAGAGTATTATGCAAGGGCAATCTCCTTCGCAGAGTTGTCGTTCCTTACACTCACCATACATGTATCAGAACATGAGTAAAACGACCAAACTTTAAAATCCTTTTCCTCCATAATCTGCTTGTCAGACTCCAAGATAATTCAGTAGAAAGAATCCTTAAATGCCCCTCTAAAAAAACTGTTCAAGCCATATTGGTTTATATTAAAAACAGATCAAGAAAGGTGCAAAATGACAAAAACTTAATAATTCATTTCTAATTGAAGTTCTTGTTAGATTTCAAGATATAAATGACCTTTACTTATAAGCTGTTTCTTGAGAAGTGTTCACTCCTTGAAGTTCTAATTGCACTCCTTGATCTTTTTCCCAGATATTTCTACTAATTTACTATCAATCAGGTGATCGATTTAGGGTCATCTTGGCCCTCTTGTTTATACATCCCTGTCTCTCCGATGATCAAAACTGAAAGAACTTTTAAGACAGGATTTAAAAAATAAGTATTTTCACTTATAAACATAAGGTAAGTTCTAAATCACAAATCATCTATGTTAGTATGTGACTAAAATATTCTAACAGTTTAGCTTGAAATGAGCAGATCTAGTAGGATATGGCTTGCTTCTGTTATCCACACTAAAGACATCATGTTGGTTCCTTGTAGTATGACGAAAAGGGTTGAATGTTTGGGGGGCAAAACCCAAAATTATAAATTACTCGATCAATTGAATAACGATATGACTATAGAACATCCAAAGACCTGCATCATACAACAACATGTACATCATGTGTAGGCATGAGGTCACACAGAGCCCAACTATCTGCTTTTAGGAAATGGTAGAATTTAAATGTAAGCATACAATATACGTTTAAAACTGCTGAGGAAGGAATTGCAATCCATGCTTGATGCCAACAAATCAAATCCGTCAACTTAGGAATGGAAACAACTTTCATATGCTTTTAAAGGTGCAAAACAAACAGCTAAAGGAAAACGAATAGAAGTGATAAACAACACTACACTTAATAAGTGAATATTTATATCACATAAATGTAAATAAGAAATAAAGATCAACAATAAGAAGTGGTTTGTAATTTCGGTTTATTAATTAAACAGTGTCCGTAATATTTACATGACTAAAAATATACAATAATAAGAGCTGCGTTTGTAAAAAAGGAAACCTAGGTCTCACAATTTCCCTATAATTTATGTGTCTCTACTTCATTTGAATGATTGTAGATAGTTCTAATGATTTGACGAAGTTCTTATCCGTATTCATTTTTCCGTGTATTTCTTACAACTATCCAATTAAACGCGATGCCAATTGAATACACAATTATGACAAAGGTGTGAAAATTTGACATATTGTTGAAAATTGACTGGAGATAACATTCAAACCCCTATCTGTTTGTCATGTTTTTCTTCATTGACTTCTGATTGCAATGATGTCGCCATTTAAAACAGATTGAAATGGATCAGAGAGAGAACAACCAATTTATTAAAGAAAATTAAGTTTTAATGAATTTAATTTTAACAGATGAAAAACAGAAAAAAATATTTTGATAGCTGGTACTCCGACATCCGATCGAGTACTCGGATTCCCGGTCCCATCCCTAATATATAACCGTTGTTTAACATGTTTTTATGAAGTCACCTATATCATGATTGAATAGCTTAAAAAAGAGAGAAAAGTGAACTAGAGACACCTTCCATTCACAATAGAATTTGTGCCAGGAGAGGTCTCAAAACATTAATTGTATTCCTTAATTCGCAGGGGTCTGTGTCCCCTGACCCTCACTGGGGCATCGCCCCTTGACCCCAGTTAGGGCCTTATGTGGCCCCTTAACCCCTTGCCGTGGACTGATTTTCCTCCCTTCCAGTAAAGGGTCAATCACAGCCCTGGTTAACACTTCTAACCTAGACGACTCTTTTGAGTAGTCACATCATAACATAAAGGACAGATCCGGATTTTAGAACATAAAATACACCTCTTTATATAGAGCTCTTTGTAATTATGCACAAGGTAAGGCTTAATTAAAGGACAATTGGTTATTTTCTGTGTTTGATCTCCATGATTTTTGCTCAACTGAGCAGGAAGTGCTTGGTGAGCTATTGTGATATTCAGACTTATGCGTCATCCGATCATCCATTGTCGTACTTCTGTAAACATTTTCATACAAACAACTTCTCCTCCGAAATCAACGAACCAAATTTAAAAAAAATTCAGAGGATTGTATGTTCCTTAGGTGGTTCTCTTTCAAAGATGTTCAAAGAATTTAATTCCATACAGACCTTTGGTTGCTGCTGCATCATAAAAGGGGAAAAATGCCAAAACCTTTTAGCTCTGGCTCTGTCCGTCGTCTGTCAATATTTAGTTTCATCTTTTTATCCGCTTAGCCAATTTTGATGAAACTTTATTAGGATGTTCCTTTGGTGGTCCCCTTTCAAAGTCGTTTAAAGTATTGAATTCAATGCCAAACACTTGTTGTCATGGCAAGGGAAAGGAAAAACTTTAAAAAGGGGGCTGAGCTTGTTTTCGTTATATGTGTAAAGTGAAAACTTAAAATATCTTCTTGTCCAAAAGTACTGGCTAGATTTGAAAATAATATGGCAAAGATGTTCCTTGGTTTACCCTCTACCAAGATTGTTCAAATTATTTTGATCTGTTGGAGCTTGTTTTCCATATATGTATAAATGGTGGAAAGTTAAAAAATCTTCTTGTCCAAAAGTACTGTCAAGATTTAAAAATTATTTTGTACAAATGCTTGTTAGGTGACCCTCTACGAAGATTGTTCAAAGTGTTCTGATATGTGAAAAAACATGGCCTCCGGAAGGGCGAGGTTTCTTTTCCCTATATGTATAAATGGTGAAAAATGTCCAAAAGTATAGGCCTAATTTGAAATCAATTTGTTCCTTGGGCGACCGACCCTCATTCAGGACTGTTCAAATTATTCTGATCCGTTGAAAAACATGGCCACCACGGGACAGAGCTAATGTTTAACTTAAAAAATGTTCCAAACTCTTAAATAAAACTTAGTACACAATATTCCTAAGAGCAATAATCATGTTTATACCAAGTCACATTAATCTGGCTGTAATAATTATTCGAAATGCACATTTTTAGACTTAAAAAGGACGAGCGTTGGCTTTTGCACCTTGCGCTCTTGTTTAGTAAGAGCATTGAAAAAATATTAGTTATATTAAATCAGGTGAGCGATATAGGACCATCATGGTACTCTTGTTAAACTGAAGGCTATACCAGACGTGAGGAATACCTTACCTGGTGCTCACAAATGAAAATAGAATTATCTCGATTGTACATCTAAGCTGACTGTAATCTGCCGTGGTTAGCGTCGGGGATTTGAAACTGGGCGTCCCGGGTTCTATCTACAGTCGCGGCACGACGGTCATGGTGGAGTGTCCTTAGGCAAGGCTTATTTTCTAGCCTACTACTGGCTTGTTTACCCAGGGATCATAAAAAAGTGAAATGTTGCCATGATATAACTGAAATAATGTTGAAAACGGCGTAAACCCCCAATAAAACGAACAAACATCTAAGCCATCAATGACTATTTATTTAAATGATGAACAACGAGAGGCACAGATCTAAGACAGAAATTTATGACTTAATAATCTCATTCTGAGTAAATCAGGAGGTACGAGAGGAATTATATCTGATCCCCATAACAATAGTATATCATTCCACAACATGTCTGACAATATGACTATAGTGAAAGTGTCAGGCCGATTTTCAAATAATTTTGTAGAAATGTTCCTAGGGTGACTTGACCCTCTATCAGATTCCTTCAAGCCATGATGATTGGTCAAAGACTATGGCTGCAAGGGGGTGGGGCTTATATGGTTAAATTAAAAAAATAAATATCAGGTGAGCGATCGAAGGCTCAAGGTGATTCTGATCAATCTCTGTCCGTCGTAACTTTTAACTTTAAACATCATGAATTTCACATAATGAACATTTTTATTCCCCGCTTTTTCGAATATATGACATTGAGTTTAAATGCATTGTGAATGTGTATAGGATGCACTGGAAATGATTGATTTGATCACTTTTATTATTTTGACTAGTTTGAAAGTGAAAGTAGAGAATGCTTAACACCGGTTTTGTCCGGGCCAGATTTTGTCCAAAATGACGTAACCATTTTCGCCTGGTGAGTTCTTTCTTGCATAATGCATGACCCCACATTTTTAACCAGGTTTTCCGAAGGAAAAATCTGGTTATTAGTTTGGCGAAGTCGGCGGGCGGGCGGGCGGGCGTCAACTTTCCTTGTCCGGACCATAACTTTGTCATGCATAGAGATATTTTCAAATAACTTGGCACAAACATGCACCATATCAAGACGATGTGCCAAATGCAAAACTTCAAGGTCAAAGGTCAAGGTCACAGTGATAAGAAATAGACTTTAATTTAAATTTTCTTGTCCGGACCATGACTGTGGCATAGAGATATTTTCAAATAACTTGGCACAAATATGAACTATATCAATATGATGTGTCACATGCAAAACTTTTGTCTGTAGCTTCAAGGTCAAGGTCACAGTGACAACAAATAGACATCAGTTGAACTTTTCTTGTCCGGACAATAACTTTTTCATCCAGAGATATTTTCAAATAGTTTGGAACAGATATACACCATATCAAGACACTGTGTCATATGCACAATTTATGTGTTTAGCTTCCAGGTCAAGGTCACAGTGACAGAAAATATACTTTACTTGAACTTTTTTTGTTCAGACCATAACTTTACCATGCATATAGATATTTTCAAATAACTTCGCGCAAATATGCTCCATATTAAATAACTTGTCAATTTAAAAGAATATAGCATAGATATGAGTAAGTTTCATAACCTCGGGCCCTGGATCTAGTCTGTTTGCAAAGGCATAAACGCGTTACTATCAAGTAAAGGGTTAAGGCAGATCACTGATTATCAACCTGGCATTAGGGATCCTAAAATGTGGCTGCTTACAACAAAAGGTTGCTTAATATCTGTTATCTATTATATGTTCTTGATAAATGAGGCCATCAACACACGATTGACTGTATTGAACTGATATTTGTTAGATAAAATTGTGATATATTTAATTGACAAAGTAATTATGATTATTCATCAATAGAAATATTCCCTGTTACTTGAATTACTAGCTTTGATTAACTATTAACAGAAAGATTTGACAGATCTGTTAATTCTTAATCAAACACCTTCCATTATAGAAAACCTGGTTTCATGGAATTTTCATGTCTTGTCTGTTGATTGTTTTAAAGCTAGGAGGTAACTCTTTTCAATGATATATGGTGTTCTACATGAGAAAAGCTTAGAAATTGTGACAATTGAGGACTGAAACTGGTTGATATACATGGAAACAAAGAAGGATTTTTTTTGGTGTATTGTAAGCTTTAAGTCATGTTCATTTTGATTTACATTACAGAACATTAAACAATCCAGCTGATCAAATGGATGTTATAGGTGTGGGAGGAATTAACTTTGATAATCAGATTGCCAGGTTCTCATCTCGAGGAATGACAACTTGGGTAAGTCAGTTCAACATATTTATTTTACATTGATTAAGTTCTTACTTAAATTTATCACTCTCGCTGTCTGCTTCCTGGATACTCAAACATTTATAACTCTCGCTGTCTGCTTCCTGGATACTCAAGCATTTATCACTCTCGCTGTCTGCGTCCTGGATACTCAAACATTTATTACTCTCGCTGTCTGCTTCCTGGATACTCAAGCATTTATCACTCTCGCTGTCTGCTTCCTGGATACTCAAACATTTATTACTCTCGCTGTCTGCTTCCTGGATACTCAAGCATTTATCACTCTCACTGTTTGCTTCCTGGATACTCAAGCATTTATAATTATACCCCCAAAAAACAATGTTTTGGGGGGGTATATAGGAGTCACTGTGTCGGGCTGTCGGTCGGTCGGTCGGTTGGAAGCCATTTTTTGTCCGGCCTATTTCATACAAACCACTGGGTGGAATTCAATAAAATTGTACATGAAGCTTCTATACCAAGAGGAGATGTGCATATCCTAAAGGGGTTACAATTGCATCTTATTTTACAGAGTTATGGCCCTTTTACATATTAAGTAAGCCATATTTTGTCCGGCCACTTGGTGGAATTCAATAAAATTTTACATGAAGTTTCTATACCAAGAGGAGATGTGCATATCCTAAAGGGGTAACAATTGCATCTTATTTTACAGAGTTATGGCCCTTTTACTTATTAATTATGGCCATTTTACTTATTAAGTAAGCCATATTTTGTCTGGCCTATTTCATACAAACCACTGGGTGGAATTCAATAAAATTTTACATGAAGCTTCTATACCAAGAGGAGATGTGCATATCCTAAAGGGGTTACAATTGCATGTTATTTACCAGAGTTATGGCCCTTTTACGTATTAATTATGGCCATTTTACTTAGTAAGTAAGCCATATTTTGTCCGGCCTATTTCATACAAACCACTGGGTGGAATTCAATAAAATTGTACATGAAGTTTCTATACCAAGAGGAGATGTACATATCCTAAAGGGGTTATTTTACAGAGTTATGGCCCTTTTACTTATTAAGTAAGCCATATTTTGTCCGGCCTATTTCTTACAAACCACTAGGTGGAATTCAATAACATTTTACATGAAGCTTCTATACCAAGAGGAGATGTGCATATCCTAAAGGGGTTACAATTGCATCTTATTTTACAGAGTTATGGCCCTTTTACTTATTAAGTAAGCCATATTTTGTCCGGCCTATTTCTTACAAACCACTGGGTGGAATTCAATATTATTTTTACATGAAGCTTTTATACCAAGAGGAGATGTGCATATCCTAAAGGGTTACAATTGCATCTTATTTTACAGAGTTATGGCCCTTTTACATATTAAGTAAGCCATATTTTGTCCGACCTATTTCTTACAAACCACTGGGTGGAATTCAATAAAAGTGTACGTGAAGCTTCTATACCAAGAGGAGATGTGCATATTCTAAAAGGGTTACAATTGCATGTTATTTTACAGAGTTATGCCCCTTTTACTTATTAAGTAAGCCATATTTTGTCCGACCTATTTCTTATAAACCACTGGGTGGAATTCAATAAAATTTTACATGAAGCTTCTATACCAAGAGGAGATGTGCATATCCTAAAGGGGTTACAATTGCATGTAATTTTACAGAGTTATGGCCCTTTTGTTGGTCGGTCGGAAGCCATATTTTGAATCAAGGTGCTGTTTTGGGCGTATTTATCATCTTCAATGATAGTTCTAGTTCTCGCTGTCTGCTTCCTGGATACTCAAATATTTATCACTCTCGCTGTCTGCTTCCTGGATACTCAAACATTTATTACTCTCACTGTCTGCTTCCTGGATACTCAAGCATTTATCACTCTCGCTGTCTGCTTCCTGGATACTCAAGCATTTATCACTCTCACTGTTTGCTTCCTGGATACTCAAGCATTTATTACTCTCGCTGTCTGCTTCTTGGATACTCAAAAGCATTTATCACTCTCGCTGTTTGCTTCCTGGATACTCAAGCATTTATCACTCTCGCTGTCTGCTTCCTGGATACTCAAGCATTTATCACTCTCACTGTTTGCTTCCTGGATACTCAACCAGTACTCAGGAGGTCCAAATCTTCGACCCCACTGTCAATGGAATTGTGTCCGAGACCTTTATACATAAGGCTGATCTTCTACTGCTCCAATGTGAGTTGTTTGGGTTATATCTCATTGTTCTTCGTATTAAAGAGATTTTTGCTTGCTAAGTATTTAAGCCCCATTAAACTAGGTCAGTGATATAAGACCATCTTGGTCCTCTTGTCATAATTTTTTATGCCTCCGGAATCACCGATTTGGTGGGCATCTAGTTTTTGGCCTGTCTGTCTGCACGAAAAAAACTTGAACCTTGACCACTACTTTTGAACAATAACAGGTAAGGCTACCATATTTCACATGTGTATTCCTTGTGACATGACCTTTCTGTCAGTACCAAAATTTTTGACCTTGCGACCTTGACCTTTGACCTAGATGTTGCCATTCTTGAAGAAAACTTTAACCTTGACTACTTCTTTTGAACCATAACAGGTACGGCTACCATATTTCACATGTGTATTCCTTGTGACATGACCTTTCTGTCAGTACCAAAATTTTTGACCTTGCGACCTTGACCTTTGACCTAGATGTTGCCTTTTGCCATTCGGGGGCATCAGTGTTTCACAAACACATCTTGTTTAAAAATTGTATAGATTTTTCACTTGTAAGTATAATTAGAAAAAAAGAAATGGGCTCTGAGAGTGAAAAGCAATTTCTTCAGATTTTAGAGCTTGTGTCATGGAGAATTGTCTTGTCGTGTGTGTGTGCGTGCGTGCGTGCGTGCGTGCGTGCATCAACTTTTTGCTTCAAATGACATCTCCCTAACCACTTGGCCAATTGGGATGAAACTTCATAGGAAGCATCGTCTCAATTTCCTCTCCTAAATTCCTTCTACTTTTTTGGACCCATGCAAAATTCTGGCTGGTTTCCATCGCAACCGAAAAAAATCTAGTGAAAACTTAAAAAATCTTCTCCTCCAAAACTGTTTTGCCGATTTTCAAATGATTTTGTAGAAATGTTCCTTGGGTGACCCTCTATCAGATTCCTGCTAGCCATGTTGATTGGTCCAAAAACATGGCCTTATATGGTTATTTTGCATTATATAGCTATAGTTAAAACTTAAAAATCGTCTCCTCCAAAAGTGTTAGGCCGATTTTCAAATAAGTACGTAGAAATGTTCCTAGGGTTACCCTCTATCAGATTCCTTCAAGCCATGTTGATTGGTTGAAAACTATGGCTGCCAGGGGGCGGGGCTATTTTTTAGCCTTATATCGCTATAGTGAAAAATTAAAAAATCTTCTCCTCAGAAAATGTCAGGCCGATTTTCAAATAATTTTGTAGAAATGTTCATAGGGTGACTCTCTATCTGATTCTACCAAGACATGTTGATTGGTCTTAAAATATGGTTGCCAGGGGCCTTATATTGGCTTAAGGGAAGACTTTAAAAATCTTTTCTTTAAAAAAATTAAATCTTTAACTATTAGGCCGATTTCCAAATTATTTTGCAGAAATGTTCCTTGGGTGACACTCTACGAGATTCCTTCAAGACATGGTGATTAGTAAAAAAAACATGGCCACCAGGGGTTGGGGCTGTTAGAGAATTTTTTTTTTGCCTAATGGCAGTGGAGCAATACTGGCCCTCTTGGGCCTCTTGTTTTACTAGATACATATTACAGAGTTATTGCCCTTTGTTACTTTTTCTTGTCCGGAGAATAATTTGAAAACTACTAGGTGGAATCTAATAAAAATTCATACAATGGTAGAGCACAATGAGAAAAAGTGCAGAGAATATTTTTAAAACTACTGGACGGAATTTACTATCATGGCGGCGTTCAGGGGTATTAATTACATTCAGTGATAGCTCTAGTTTGAAGTGTCCTGGTGCATATTTTTTGTACGTGGGAAAGGATTAAATAACATAAATATCAGGTTGTAATAGTTAAATTGCATCTAATTATGGTTCTCTGGTTGAAAAGACCTATCCCCAGTAGCTCAGTTGGAAGCCAGGCAGGCTGTCAGTCTAGTGGTTTTGAGTTCAAGACCAAACTCGGCCAACATTCTTTCTGTCATTGGACAAATGTCAAAAATCATTCATCATTCTTCTTCCACCTGTGAACACTTTATGTGGAAATGCAGCCAGATGCTTGAAAATGTTGTTTGGTGAACTAGTGTAAACAATTTGAAAACATAGGTAAACCTAAAACAATGTGTATCCTCAGTCTTTCAAAGATCTACACTGTTCACATATTACTTACAAAAGCTTGTTAGAAGTTTCTGTCAATTGGAATAAGACAACAGAGATACAGGCTGATCTGAACCAATCCTGTTCAAAAATGCCAACTTGTACCTTCTCCCTTACCTGCACCTATATGACTGAATAAGATATGATTGCAGGAATTACCAGGTGGATATGGAAGAATGAAGCCTGATATTGTAAGCTATGGATCTGCTGTGAGGGGATCTGCTCTTAAGTATGTATATCCCTTTTAACCCTTTCCTACATACAGCAAATCTGCAGCAGAAGAATTTGAAAACATCTAGGTTATAAAATGGAAAATCTATAATTGGAAGTATAATTATCAAAAAAAGTTGAATACATTGTGGCAAAAGGATAATAATTTGACAAGAATGAATGCCAAGTGATCATCAGCCCTATCTTCCTGTATGCGTATAGAAGGTTTTTGTAAAATTGTAAACTATATGATTTAAAAAAAAAAAATTACGAAACATTTGGATGACCCTCAAATTCAAGATAATGTGAGTGGGTATACTGTGTTATTATCCAATCCAAGAATGAGTAAATGGTTTGCTCATAGAATAATTTTCACATAGATAAAATTAACCGAAGACACATCAGGTTTTTCAGACATGTTATTTTGCCTTATATGGCTATAGTGAAATCTTAAAAAATCTTCTCCTCCGAAAGTGTTTGGCCGATTTTCAAATAATTTTGTATAAATCTACCTTGGGTGACCCTCTATTAGATTCTTTCAAGCCATTTTAATTGGTAAAAAAATAAACATGGCCTCCAGAGGGCGGGGTTATTTTTAGCTCTACTGGCCAAAGGCCAGGAGAGCTTATGATGTGGCGTCGTGTCCGTCGTCTTTGCGTTCGTAAACAATTGCTTGTGAACGCGATAGTCTTCAGTTGTCAGTCTTGTATCTCAAAAAAAAAAAATCTTGTTTGAAACAGAAAGTCCCAGCGTTGATTATCATCTACTGGGGACAAATCATGAGTCGCTTCAGATAAGGAAAATTATATTTATATATCTTTACCACAGAGGTGGATGTAGGTCATTGTCGGGTACCAGTGTTGCCTCACCAGTTGTAGCAGGGGCAGTAACTCTACTTTATAGGTATGTGTCCAAAGTTATTGTTCAAAAGCAGATTTCATCAAATGCTTATATAACGAAATCTTGTCTGGATATTGCTGACAAAAAAAACACAAAACATTTAGATTATTTCTTTGGATGAGTCTGTTTACAGTGGTTTAAAGTGTTTAGCTCACCTGAACTTTGCTCAAGGTGAGTTATTGTGATCGCCTTTTGTCCGGCGTCCGTTGTGCGTCAACTTATTCTCCTCAGTAACCAGTGGTCAATTGGGATGAAACTTCACAGAAAGCATCCTCTCAATGACCTCACCAGGACTCCTTCAAATTTTTGGGATCCATGCAGAATTCTGGTTTCCATGTTAACGAAACGAAATAAACCTCTAAAATACTTCTTCTCCCAAACTGGTTTGCAGATTTTCAAATTATTTTGTAGAAATGTTCCTTGGATGACCCTCTATCAGTTCCTTCAAGCCATTATGATTGGTCAAAGAACATGGCCGCCAGGGGGCGGAACTATTTATGGCTATAGTGAAAAACATGGCCGCCAGAGGGCGAGGCTATTTTGCCTTATATGGCTTCAGTGAAAACCGATTTTCAAATAATTTTGTATAAAATTTCCTTGGGTGACCCTCTATCAGATTCCTTCAAGCCATTTTGATTGGTGGAAAAACAAAAACATGGCCACCAGGGGGTGGGCTATTTTGCTTTATATTGCTATAGTGAAAACTTAAAAAATCTTCTCCTGAAAGTGTTGGGCTGATTTTCAAATGATTTTGTAGAAATGGTCCTAGGATGACCCTCTATCAGATTCCTTCAAGCCATGTTGATTGGTTGAAAATCATGGCCGCCAGGGGTTGGACTGTTTTGACTTATATAGCTATAGTGAAAACTTTAAAAATCTTCTCCTGAAAATGTCAGGCTGATTTTCATATTGTTTTGTAGAAATGATCCTAAGGTGACCCACTATCAGATTCCTTAAAGCCATGTTGATTGGTTGAAAAACATGGTCGCCACAGGGTGGGGCTATTTTGCCTTATATGGCTTTAGTGAAAACTTAAAAAATCTTTTCCTCCGAAAGTGTTTGGCAGATTTTCAAATAATTTTGTAGAAATATTCCTAGGGTAACCCTCTATCAGATTCCTTCAAGCCATGTTGATTGGTCGAAAACTATGGTCGCCAGGGTCGGGGCTTATATGGCTAAAGTGAAAAAAAAAAATCAGGTTAGCTATCCAGGGCCATCATGGCCCTCTTGTTGTTAGCTCACCTGTGCACGAAGTGTTACAGGTGAGATATTGTGATCACATTTCGTCTGGCGTCTGTCCATCATGATTCGTCAACAATTGTCCTGTTAACGCTCTACAGCCTATATTTTGCATCCCATCGTCATAAAAATCAGAACATTCATCTCCTTCAAATGTTGGACAAGTTCGAAACAGGGCCATACAATATCAAAAACTAGGTCACTAGGTCAAATTGAAGAAGAATCTTGTTAATCCTCTTGAGGCCGCATGTTTAACTTGAGCATGTCGAAACTTTGTCAGAATGTTTGTCTTGATGATATGCAGTTCAAGTTTGAATATAGGTCATGTCAGGTCAAAAAATAGGTCACTAGGTCAAATTGTAAGAAACTCTTGTTAACACTCTAGAGGCTGCAATTTTTGCTTCAGCAGTTTAAATATGGGTCATGTTGGGTCAGAAACTAGGTCACTAGGCCATATTGAAGGGAAATCTTGTTTACACTCTGGAGGCTGCATTTTTAACTTGAGCATGTTGAAATTTTATCAGAATGTTGGTCTTGATAATATGTAGGCCACATTCGAATATTGTTAATGTCTGTTCAAGGGGACCTTATTTTGGCTTTAGTGAAAACTTTAAAAATCTTCTCCTCCCAAACTATTTGGCCGTTTTTCAAATAATGTTCCTTAGGTGACACTTTACGGAGATTCCATCAAGCAATGGTGATTGGTCAAAAAACATGGCCACTAGGAGGCTGGGCTGTTTGGAGATTTAATTTTTGCCTACTGGCAGTAGAGCGATACTGGCCGTCTTTGGCCTCTTTTATTAGTTAACCTGACCACAAAATGAGTTATTGTGGTTGGCATGACAAATCACATTGCATATATCACATGAGCGATCCAGGGCCATCATGGCCCTCTTGTTTCAGTACCCACAGCTATAGCATAGGGGATCTAGTGTGAAGTAAGTATTTTAGATCATAAGAAATACCCATTATCTAGTGCTCTGATTTTTTTTGTTACGTAATTTGTAGTGCTGTGCTAGACAGAGCAGACATAATAAATCCTGCCAGTATGAAACAAGCGTTGATTGCATCAGCCCGTCGCCTGCCTGATTCTAATGTGAACATGTTTGAACAAGGACATGGCAAATTGGATCTTATTAGAGCTTATCAGACACTTAAGACATATAAACCACAAGCCAGGTAAAACATTTTACCCTTTCCCTCATACGACAATTCTGCAGCAGACAACTTTGAAAACATTTTGTCAAAAAACAGAAAACATTGTGGCAAAAGAAGAAATTGCTCGTTTTGAACAATTTCTTCTTTTGTCACTGTTTTCAAAAAGCCATCTGCCCAGAGGCGTCAGAAAGCGTCTATATGACAGAAAGGGTAAAAGTAAAAAGAATTAAATACTTTCATATTACAATTTTATAATAAATTACAGGTCATACAAATTATGTAATGAAATAAGCAAAAATCTTTGTCTAAAACTGCATTTAGCAAAAAAGTTTTTGTAATTTTATCTTTTTTTCCCCTGTGTATTAACAATTTGATGTGACTGCAACAGAAAACTTTGCCACAATGTTTTCAACTCTATTCTGTTGTAATAAATTATACTTTCATCGATAGGAACTTACCAAATTTTTACCTAGATGTTTCAAAGGCATTGGCAAGAGTTTTGTATGTTTTGAAAGTGATAATGAACTAAGTTTTGAAATTGTTGATCATTGAAAGTTACGTTGAAATCAAAACAAAGGAATATGTTGTCATGTGTAAAACCTTTCCCACATTTATACAACAAATCTGCAGCTGTCTTCTTTGAATATATATCTGTAATTATCTGTGACAATCTATTGACACAAGTTTAAGTGTGAAACCAAGGCATTAATAAAATGATTAATCTGAAGGTTCTGGTCACTTTACCAACCCCATCATTGCTGTGTAGGTTTCTTTTATGGAAAAATTTAAACCTATCAACATGCTGATTTTATGAACTCTCGAAGCCCTTTGGTTAATCTCCTTTAAGAGCTTTTTTCTTATTAATTATTTTTCCTTTTCTTATTTTACTTTTTTTCCCAATATAGTATATAATTGTAATTGAATTGATTATCATTATGTTATGTACCTCTTCAGAAAATGGACGTAATAAAGATGTAAACTGTCTGTATGTGGGAAAGGGCTTATATGTATATTCTAGAATTACTTGTGTTTGGCCTTCCTTTTCCAGGTGACACATAAGGATCCCTTCTCTATCTTCTGTCAATCCGCCTGTCTGTCTGTCTGTCTGTCTGTCATGCTTGCATTTAAAGACTTAATGAAAGGTGTTCCTTTGAACATTCATCTACCTGTTTTATGATTTAGATTACATTAATAATTTCTAAATTTTGTTATCCCTTTCCCACATACATCAATTCTGCAACAGACTACTTTGAAAACATCCTGGCAAAAACATGGGAACTTTCTATAAATGAAAGTTTGGTCATTGAATAGAGTTGAAAACACTGGCAATTTCTACTTTTGCCACAATGTTTACTAAAGTTGTCTGCTTCAGAAGAAGTTTGTATATGGAAAAGGGTTATATATTGATGTTGTGTATTTTACAGTTTAAGTCCGAGCTACCTAGACCTGACGGAATGTCCCTATATGTGGCCTTACTGTTCACAGCCCATTTATTACGATGCTATGCCTATTATTGTCAATGTTACAATATTGAACGGTATGGGAGTGTCCGGTGTAATTGTTGAGAAGGTTAGTTTATTTCAGGGTCCAAAACTATAAAAGTTTAGTCTACACTCGGAACTTGTGTGCAAGTATCTCATTTTTAGCTCCACTGGCTGAAAGCAAGTCAAGCTTATGTCATTGCGAATTGTCCGTCATGCGTGCATGTGTGCGTCCGTGCATGCGTGCGTTAACTTTTTCCTTTAAGCGACTTCTTCTCCCTAACCACTTTGCCAATTTGGTTGAAACTTCATAGGAAGCATACTCTCAATGTCCTCTCTTAAATTCCTTCAATTTTTAGCTCCACTGGCTGAAAGCCAGTCGAGCTTATGTCATGGCGAATTGTCCGTTGTGCTTGCGTATGTGCGTGCATTAACTTTTTCCTTTAAACCACTTATTCTCCCTAACCACTTGGCCAATTTAGTTGAAACTTTATAGGAAGCATCCTCTCAATGTCCTCTCTTAAATTCCTTCAATTTTTTTTGATCCATCCATAATTCTGGTTTCCATGGCAACCAAAAGAAAAAAATAGTGAAAACTTAAAAAATCTTCTTCTCCGAAAGTGTCAGGCCGATTTTCAAATAATTTTGTAGAAATGTTCCTTGGGTGACCCTTTATTAGATTCCTTCAAGAAATGTTGATTGGGCGAAAAGCATGGTTGCCAGGGGGCGGGGCTATTTTGCCTTATATAGCTATAGTGAAAACTTAAAAAATCTTCTTCTCCAAAAGTGTTCAGCAGATTTTCAAATTTTTTTGTAGAAATGTTCCATGGGTGACCCTCTATCAGATTCCTTCAAGCCATGTTGATTGGTAAAAAGACATGGCCGCCAGAGGGCGGGGCTATTTTGCCTTATATGGCTAAAGAAAAACTTTAAAAATCTTCTCCTCCAAAAGTGTCAGGCCGATTTTCAAATAATTTTGTAGAAATGTTCCTTGGGTGACCCTTTAATAGATTCCTTTAGGAAACGTTGATTGGTTGAAAAACATGGCCGCCAGGGGGCGGGGCTATTTTGCCTTATATAGCTATAGTGAAAACTTAAAAAATCTTCTTCTCCGAAAGTGTTCAGCCGATTTTCAAATAATTTTGTAGAAATGTTCATTGGGTGACCCTCTATCAGATTCCTTCAAGCCATGTTGATTGGCAGCCAGAGGGCGGGGCTATTTTGCCTTATATGACCATAGTGAAAACTTAAAAAATCTTCTCCTCCGAAAGTGTTTGGCTGATATTCAAATAATTTTGTAGAAATGTTTCTAGGCTTACCCTCTATCAGATTCCTTCAAGCCATGTTGATTGGTTGAAAAATATGGCTGCCAGGGGGTGGGGCTATTTTGCCTTATATGGCTATAGTGAAAACTTAAAATATCAAATATCCTCTCCTTTTCAAATAATTTTGCAGAAACATTCCTTTAAGCCATGGTGGTTGGTAAAAAAAATAGCCACCAGGGGCCAGGGCTGTTTGGAGATTTTATTTTTGCCTTATGGCCGTGGAGCGATACTGGCCCTCTTGGGCCTCTTGTTTTTTATCCATCCAAAATTCTGGTTTCCATGGCAACCAAAATAAAAAAATAAAAAGAAAACTTAAAAAATGTTCAGGCTGATATTTAATTACACGTAATTCTTGTTAATTGATGAATTAACCCCCAGGTATGCCCTAGAATGCATCACAGACGTTCCCCATTTCAATCTTTTTCCAGGAGGGGTGGGGCTGCACCAGTCTCCCTAGATTGGTGTTCATTACATCAGCTGACCCAAAAATTATCACATGTATGTGATTGTTTACTAGCTCACCTGTCACGTAGTAGTGACAAGGTGAGCTTTTGTGATCGCCCTTCGTCTGTCGTCTGTCCACAATTTCTTTTGAACACAATAAAGTCTTCATTTATGTTTACCCAACTAATTCAGTAGCTAGATATACATGAGAGCTTGGTTTCTTTCAAAAAACAGCCAGATACATTCATGTATGATGGGATTATGGCCCTTTAAAATTGGCAAAATTGTTATAATTGACCTTGTGAACAAGTTATTCATCATTTATTATCTGATGTTTACCAAACTTATTCAGTAACTAGATATCGGTTCCTTTCGAAAACTCCTTGATGATGCAGATATTGAAAACAGAAATTCTACCTTAACATTCGCTCCTGGGGAAGGTCAACGACCTCTCAGTATTTTTCAAGATAAAGATTCAGAATGTTCCTTAACCCTTTACCGGATATAAACGCTTTCTGACGCCCCTACACGATCTCAATATAAACGATTTTCGACGACCCTAATCAATTTCAATATAAACACTTTTCTACGACCCTAATCGATTCTAATCGACTTCAATGTAAACGCTTTTCGACGCCTTTGGATTTTGAATGCTTCAAAAGTATATTTATCGTGTGAATAGGTCCTCCAAAAGTGTATCACCATACAATTTGTTTATTTACAAAGGGATCTCAGACTTTAAATCATAGTGTTACTATATAAAGTTTGTAAGTAAAAAGCGTACAAACATGTGTAGTGTTTAAAAATTCAGTACCGAGGTTGAATGAAATGCGTCGGGGAAATGATAAGCTTGAAAATACCTTATTCCTATGAAAAATATCCATATGATAATATCTGTTTCCATTTGTAATTGTAAAATGTAATTATTTCACAAGGGTTTTCTAAAATTACCACTATGCACCATATAAAGATTGAGTCGCGACACATAAAAATAGACAATCAGTTTTGTTCCAAATCTTAAGACAGCTGGTATCAATTTATATAATTGTAATGCCGGCGTTTGGTCATAACTGTTCTCCAAAGACTTCGATAATTGTTATGTGACGATTTACGAACAGAGATGATCCTAACCAGTCTTAACAGAAGAGCATATTGATCTGAATATTCCCAACTATCGGACGGCGGGTTTTCATTTGACACGGTATTATTATGTGTAAACCACGTGCAACCCAGATCAAATGGAAAATTACTGACGCATGCAGTAAACATGACCTTGACAACAGTGCTTCATTTCTCCCTTTCTTCATATTAAAAAATCTGAAGCAGACGACATTTAAAACGAGAACAAATTGCTCACAATGTTATGATCCCATGCAAACACAATGAAGCAACCCTGTATGAATCTATTCTTCTGCTGTAGAAATTGTCTATACATGAGAAAGGGTTAAATAGTTTGAATTTTTTGTCAAGATGTTTTTAATTTCGTCGGCATATTTGTTGAAAGAGGAAAGGGTTTACTCACACGTGCAAAGTCGGTTCTTTGTTTGACCGATCACATTTCCGGTGTATACCAGTTTTGACAATCAAGTAAGCTACTGGGAAATACCTCTTTCACAGATGTAGATTCATTTTGACGCAACTAAAGCTGACGAATAAACATTGCAGCAAAAGGAGAAAGCCTAAATGCATTAAATTTAATATATAACTTTTGCCACAATGATTTGAATTAATTCAGTAATTATACTTTCCTTTTTTAGATTTTCTTTATTTTTGTCTCGACATTTTCACAATCGTTTGCTGTGATTTGTTGTAATGGGGAAAGGGATGAACAGCTGACATAAGTGGTTATTGTTTTCATCTACACAATTCCGACGGGTCTTTGATTGATTGATCTAGTAAATCAGAAGGGCAATAAAATGGGTCATTTACGGCTGCAGTTATGACACTTCCGCAAAACTGAAGCTGTTTTTTTTTTTTTGGCTTCACCCCGTCTGACATTCAATCAGATATTTCTGATCTGGAAGTTGTTTCCGATGATTGTTCTTCTTCCGACAACAATGTTTTCTCTATAGGAGCTTGGAATAATGAGTTTCAACAACCAAGGGTAAGGAAACAAAGAACTAAATCGTCCTTGAGAATACGGGAAAATACGCAAACATGTATTTACATTCGACTTTTTTTGGGTTGTTAATTTTCTATTGCCGATCTATTTCTTCTAAAAGGAAATGGTTAGAAATGAAAACGTAGGGACATTAGACATTCAAAATATTTATATGGGATGTTTTTACATTTATTCTCGTGGAATCGACTTTGAATCATGACAGGAAGATGGGTCATTTCTCCATTAAGTTTTACTAATTTTACTCCTGTATGTCACAGAGTTGACTTTTGAAAACTTCGTAGAAATTAAGACATATTTCCTTTACGGAGTATCTGGTTTTAAAAAATTCAACTTTTGGCAGAAGGAGAAAAATTGCTCGTTATGCCACAATGTTTTCAACTTTATTCAATAATGGGCCTTTCAATTATAGAAAGTTTCTATATTTTTTTCTGGAGTAATTTCACTTGGTTTTTTTTCGCAATAAAAATATTTGAAAAGGTAGACATGAGCAAAATACATTCATCATTTTCAAGAAAAAATAAAAAATAAAATTGCCCTGCTTTCGTCTCCTGTTTTGCTTCAGTTCTCTTCATGCTGAAATAGTGTATTTTACACCACTGTAAAGGTAATTTAATTTCCCACAATGTTTATACTGACATATAAAAGGTAGTTACAATATTTTATACAGATAGTTGGGATTTAATTAGGACAGGTGTCAAATTCTTATGATTTTCCCAATACCCTGTATGGAGATAGTGTACAGGCTTTTATCAGTAGTTTATTGACTATTGGTTTATCAGATAGATGCCTATATATGGATATAATATAGGTAAATGGGCAGTTGGGCTATCCAGTAAAGGGTTAAGTGACCTACTATCAGATTCCTTCAAGCCATGTTGATTGGTCGAAAAACATGGCCGCCAGAGGGCGAGGCTATTTTGCCTTATATGGCTTCTGTCAAAACTTAAAAAATCCTCTTCTCCGAAAGTGCTAGGCCGATTTTCAAATAATTTTGTAGAAATATTCCTAGGGTGACCCTCTATCAGATTCCTTCAAGCCATGTTTATTGGTTGAAAACTATGGCCACCAGAGGATGGGCTTATATGGCTAAAGTGAAAAAAAATAAAATCAGGTGAGCGATCCAGGGCCATCATGGCCCTCTTGTTTTAAGCTCTACTGGCCAAAGGCCAGAAGAGCTTATGCCGTGGTGTGGTGTCCGTCGTCTGTGCGTCCGTAAACAATTGCTTGTGAACGCGATAGTCTTCAGTTTTGATGGTATCTCAATCAAACTTATACAGTAGTTAAATATCCATCAGAGCTTGATTACTTTCGCAAACCAGCCAGATCCGCCTATGCAAGACTGGATTATGGACCTTAAAATTATCAAAATTTCTATAATAGAGCTTGTCAACATAATAGAGGCTCCATTTACTGTCTGATCTTCACCAAACTTACACAGTAGTTAGGTATCCATGAGAGCTTGGTTCCTTTTGCAAACCAGCAAGATCCAGCTATGCAAGACTGGATTAGGGACCTTGAAATTGTCAGAATTGCTATAATAGAGCTTGTGAACGTGATAAAGTCTTCAGTTTTGATTGTATCTCAATCAAACTTATACAGTAGTTGGATATCCATGAGAGCTCAGTTCCTTTTACAAACCAGCCAGATCCACCGATGCAAGACTGGATTATGGCCCTTGGAATTGTTGAAATTCTTATAATAGAGCTTGTGAACACAATAGAGCCTTTATTTAGTAGTTAAATATTGATGAGAGCTCGGTTCCTTTCGAAAACCAGCAAGATGTGCCATTGCATGAATGGATTATGGCCCTTGAAATTGTCAAAATTGCTATAATACAGCTTGGGAATACTTCATTTACTATCCGATATTCACCAAACTAAGATAGTAGTTAAATATTGATGAGAGCTCGGTTCCTTTTGCAAACCAGCCAGATCCGCCAATGCAAGACTGGATTATGACCCTTGAAATTGTCAAAATTTCTATTATAGAGCTTGTGAGCACAATAGAGTCTCCATTTACTATCCGATCTTCACCAAACTTAGATAGTAGTTAAATATTGATGAGAGCTCGGTTCCTTTCGCAAACCAGCCAGATCCGCCCATGCAGGACTGGATTATGGCCCTTGAAATTGTAAAAATTGCTATAAAACAGCTTGTGAACACAATAGAGCATCCATTTACTATCCTTATATTCACCATACATACATGCTCTGGATTGAAAATTATCAAAGAACCATCCCAGTAGAGCATAGGCCCTCATGGGCCTCTTGTTTATATAATCGCCCCTAGGGCTCTGGTTCCAACTTGTGCCTGATGTCTGATGTCTGTATGTTTGTACATACTCAAGGTGTTCATGTATTAAGACACCTAGGTATATGTTTTAAAGATTATGTTTTGTACACCAATACGTCCACTTATTGTGCAGAAACTTACAATATTGAACTAGGCATTTTTATGCCCCCGGAATCACCGATTAGGTGGGCATCTAGTTTTTGGCCTGTCTGCACGTCTTGTCTGTCTGTCTGTCTGCACGAAAAAAACTTTAACCTTGACCACTACTTTTGAACCATAACAGGTAAGGCTACCATATTTCACATGTGTATTCCTTGTGACATGACCTTTCTGTCAGTACCAACATTTTTGACCTTGCGACCTTGACCTTTGACCTAGATGTTGCCATTCTCGAAAAAACTTTAACCTTGGCCATTACTTTTGAACCATAACAGGTACGGCTACCATATTTCACATGTGTATTCCTTGTGACATGACCTTTCTGTCAGTGCCAACATTTTTGACATTGCGACCTTGACCTTTGACCTAGATGTTGCCATTCTCGAAAAAAACTTTAACCTTGGCCATTACTTTTGAACAATAACAGGTACGGCTACCATATTTCACATGTGTATTCCTTGTGACATGACCTTTCTGTCAGTACCAACATTTTTGACCTTTTGACCTTTGACCTAGATGTTGCCATTCTAAAAAAACACTTTAACCTTCACCACTTCTTTTGAACCATAACAGGTAAGGCTACCATATTTCACATGTGTATACCTTCTGACATGACCTTTCTGTCAGTACTAAAAAATTTCACCTTGCGACCTTGACCTTTGACCTAGATGTTGCCATTCTCGATAAAAACTTTAACCTTCACACCTAGATGTTGCCATTCGGGGGCATCAGTGTTTCACAAACACATCTTGTTTCTAAATAGTGATAAATGTCAATTATATAATGATTGGTCAACAGGCATCAATCAATTGGCTTATCTCATTTGGATGTCCATATACATGATTCAGCTTATGATGTTGGCAGATTGTGACAGCCACTTTCCGACTTTAAGATCTTGCTTCTTGGATTTATTCTACATGGTAAATCTTGTTTTGATACTTGAAAAATAGCAGTTGTGTGAGGCTATTATAATACTTAAATATTTATTTCAAACTTGAAGATTTTTATATACAATAAGTATAAACAGTAGAAGGATAAAATCAGACGAGCGTCCAGCACCCGCAGGCGGTGCTCTTGTTATATCTGGTACTCTCTTTCAACTTAAATTTTACTTTGACAACCTCTGAAAACTTTTTGGTTAACGTTTTCAAAAGCAACTTTGAGTAGAGGCAGTTTTCCCTTATTTCTGTCGAGACTCTTCTTATCCCGTCCTTTAAGAGTACATGCTAAAAATTGTCACCAAAGGCACCAATTAAGTCCTGGGTCATTTCGAGTGGTGAGAGGTCGGGTTGCACATGGATATTGAATGTAATGACCGTTATTTCGGAGTTGTTAATAGTTTAATCACACTTTTATCCATTCTCCTGAGTTAGTGGTAAATCTCATTTTCTAATTTATTTACATGATTGTCCATGGCGGCGAACTGTAGGTCAATATCAACCTTGATGGCTTTTATTTTGTCGTCAATGGTAAATAAATCATCCTTTCTAAAGTTTTCTATTTTACTGTCAAACACTGTTTGAAAATTTCTGAGATTACTGAGCATTTCCATCAATTTGTCCATTTTAGTTGAAATGTTATTTTGTAATGAAGAAATTCAATCACTACTCTCATCATCATTGGTGGCCATTTTTATGCTCCCGGAATCACCGATTCGGTGGGCATCTAGTTTTTGGCCTGTCTGTCTGTCGAAAAAAACTTTAACCTTGACCAATGCTTTTGAACCATAACAGGTACAGCTACCATATTTCACATGTGTATTCCTTGTGACATGACCTTTCTGTCAGTACTAAAAAAAATTACCTTGCGACCTTGACCTTTGACCTAGATGCCTTGACCTTGACCTTGGTTTGTTGATTTTCAAGGTAAAATTGCCGACAATCCGGCCCCACCGTCTTCAGCGGTTTCTTGTTTGACATTCACTTAGTGAAACTAATTATTGAATAGAGTTTGGAACATTTATGAAAAAGGAGAAATTGTACATTGAGTATTTTCTCTGTGCCACAATGTTTTCAAAAAGTCTTCTGCTGCAGATTTATCAAATTGTGTCTGCATTTTGGAATTGGTTTTCTTTTTATATGACCGTTTTTAAGAAACGGTATGTATTATGGTATGGTCATGTCCCTCCGTCCGTCCGTCCGTTCGGGTTTTCCGCACTTTTTTCTTACATACTTTGAGCTATTGAGCTGAAATTTTGTATAAGGCTTTTGATGTGTCACAGATCAAGTTCATATTTCCCGGGATTTTGTCAATTTTTGAATGAGTTATGCCCCTTTTTGGACTTAGAATATTTGTTTTCCGCACTTTTTTTCTACATGCTTTGATGTATTGAGCTGAAATTATGTATATGGCTTTTTAATCAAGTGTCACAGATCAAGTTCACATTTCCTCGAATTTCGTCAATTTTTGAATGAGTTATGCCCCTTTTTGGACTTAGAATATTGGTTTTCCGCACTTTTTTCCTACATACTTTGAGCTATTGACCTAAAATTTTGTATATGGCTTTGTAATCATGTGTCACAGATCAAGTTCACATTTCCTCAGATTTCGTCAGTTATGCCCCTTTTTGGACTTAGAATATTTGTCAATTTCTGCATGAGTTATGCATTTTTCATAGTTTCCCATTATTCTTTAACAACTTATTCCTGAACGACTTTATTAACTTTTTACAAACAAACAATATATCAAAACAAAGAGGAAACTTACAAAGAAGTTCCTGACTGGCGTATTATGTACCGTTTGCGGTACTCTTGTTCTATATTACATTTTTTGTTTCTTTTTTTTTACAGCCTTTTTGGCAGCCCTATTCTCCACAGTTTGGTAATTACATTGATGTTGCATTTACCTATTCTAAAACACTTTGGCCATGGTCAGGTTACATAGCTGTCTCCATCTCAGTAGCTAAGCATGCCGCCAAGTGGGAAGGTATTGCACACGGACAAGTCTCTCTAACTGTAGAGTCGCCACCAGAGGTAGGAATATAGTGACTAGTCTTTCTCTATCTGCTAGATAAGCATGGTCTATTACAAAATGTGCCACCAGACCTGTCTATCTTTTCATATCAATATCTAGATTTGCAGATAACACTGTATGTTATGATCAGCTTAACCCTTTACCACTTTAACAAATCCGTAGCAGACAACTTCAAAAATATCTGTGTAAAAATGTTGAAAATCATTCTTCATGAAAGTGTAATTATTGAATCAAGGTGAACACACCACAAAAAGTATAAATTACTCATTATGAGACATTACTCCTTTTGCCACTATGTTTTCAATAGTCATTTGCTGCAGATGCATAAAAATATGTCTGTAAAGTGTAAGGGTTAACCTTGATTTGCTTTAAGCTCCTTGTGCATATAATATTGTTTTCCTGTCTTTGGAATAAACTAACAACAGCAAAAATATATATATATATATCAGGGCTTCCGAAGACCAGTAAAAGTGCCAGTCCGGACCGGAACTCAAATCATCGGACCGATTGCAATCTTAAAACTTGTAAAAAAATCGGTCCGAGATTTCATGATATTTATAAAATCTCGTTAATACCTACGCTATATATGTCACTGTGTAAACGAAAAACCAATAAAATCCTAGCAAGTACACACGCTCTTTGTTTCTAAAGCGTAGGAGAGAGTCACTTACCGTGACGTAATCAAGATAAGCTGTCCGGTAATCAGTCCAGGAGGTGTGACAATCGGTTATGTAATTACTCCCTTCGGTTTGATAGATAATGCATGGATTAAAGGGTTCTTTAAAAGTGTTTGCTAATTAATAGTTCATCGGTTTAAAATATTTTAATCGGTCCTAGTCCGGTCTGAACGGCTAATTGATATGTTATTTTTATTTTCGTTTCGGACCGTTTGTAATTTTCAAACTGTAACAAACGATCTACGCTGTTTCAAACCATTATGCAACATGTACACGAGAACAGAGTCATCTGTAAACCTTCGAGACTTAAACAGATTATCAATCCAATTAAGTTTGACAATTAATGCCAATCGGAATACCTCGGTGATGAATGGATGACGGAATTACCCGAGAAAATCCCATTGAATGCATTTGATTGGCTGTTGGGGTGGGTCATTAGGGAATTTCCATAGGTCACGTGACCTTTGTAACCTTTCAAGATGGCAGAGAAAAAGAGATATTTACGAAAAGTTTCGTAAAAATAAACATGTCACTGTATATATTATAAGGCAGAAGTTTAAACTTCATTTCATTTAATTTGTCCTTCGATACATTGGAGAAAGGGCTCAACGAAATTTACTTGTGATGTTCAAAAAGTCAAATGATCGGTTCGGCAACGCCAATTATGTTGACAGAGAGAACTTACCTAAAAAATAGCTTTCTCTAATTATTTCAGTCATGGTAATTCCAAAACAACAAAGACATTTTAAGTGGTAATTTTTTTATTTGTATGTAGGCAAAACACAGTTAACCGTACAGATAAGAGAAATGTATCTTCTGTGCGCAACCAATAATTTTCTAGTACGTACGGGTCGAACAATCTTAAGTACGAACAAGCAATGTAAATACACATGGTGGTTATGTTCGTCTGCAAATTTGGTAAATTATGATTTGTAAAGTACTTCTACATTGACATTAACGAGAGATGACACTGTTATGCAACCATCTATGCAAGGTAACCTGCAATTAACATGAAATTTGTGTATATTTGTTTTTAAAAGAGTTGCAATATCATTTTATTTAACGGGGGGGGTGAAAAAAAATCTGGACCGATTGAGATTTCAAAATTTCCGGAGCCCTGATATATATATATATATTAACCCTTTTCCACATGCAGATGCCTTTGCAGCAGACAATTTTTAGCTTATGTCATGGCGAATTGTCCATCGTGCGTGCGTCTGTGCGTGCGTTAATTTTTTCCCTAACCACTTTGCCAAATTGGTTGAAACTTCATAGGAAGCATCCTCTCAAAGTCCTCTCTTAAATTCCTTCAAATTTTTTTTATCCATCCATAATTCTGGTTTCCATGGGAACCCAAAGAAAAAAATAGTGAAAACTTAAAAAATCTTCTTCTCCAAAAGTGTCAGGCCGATTTTCAAATAATTTTGTAGAAATGTTCCTTGGGTGACCCTTTATTAGATTCCTATATGAAATGTTGATTGGGCGAAAAACATGGCCGCTAGGGGGCGGGGCTATTTTGCTTTATATAGCTATAGTGAAAACTTAAAAAATCTTCTTCTCCGAAAGTATCCAGCCAATTTTCGGCAATGTTCATTGGGTGACCCTCTATCAGATTCCTTCAAGCCATGTTGATTGGTAAAAAAAACATGGCTGCCAGAGGGCGGGGCTATTTTGCCTATATGGCTATAGTGAAAACTTAAAAAATCTTCTCCTCCGAAAGTATCCAGCCGATTTTCAAATAATTTTGTAGAAATGTTCCTTGGGTGATCCTTTATTAGATTCCTTCAAGAAATGTTGATTGGTTGAAAAACATGGCCACTAGGGGCGGGGCTATTTGGCCTTACATAGCTATAGTGAAAACTTAAAAAATCTTCTCCTCCGAAAGTGTTCAACCGATTTTCAAATAATTTTGTAGAGATGTTCCTTGGCTGACCCTCTATCAGATTCCTTCAAGCCATGTTGATTGGTAAAAAAACATGGCCACCAGGGTACAGGGCTGTTTGGAGATTTTGTTTTGCCTTATGGCCGTTGAGCGATACTGGCCCTCTTGGGCCTCTTGTTTTCAAATTTGTCTGCTACATATTTTTAGCTCAAATGAACATGAAGTGCTCAAGGTGAGTTAATGTGATCACCCTATGTCTGTTGTCCATGTGTCAACATTTTCTTCTCTGAAATATGTGGGTCCATTTGGGATAAAATTTAACAGCAATTATCCTCTAAATATTCCCACCTGAATTCCTTTAAATTGTTGGGATCGATGCAGAATTCTGGTTTCTATGGCAACAGAAAGAAAAAAACTTAAAAATATTGTCCTCTATATTGACCCTCTGTCAGATTCCATCAAGCCCTGTTGATTGGTGAAAAAACATAGCCACCAGTGGAGGGGGGGGGCTGTTTTGCCTTTTTAGCTCACCTATGCACAAAGTGCAAGGTGAGCTATTGTGATCACATTTTGTGCGGCGTCCGTTCGTCTTCCGTCATGCAGCGTCAACATTTGAGCTTGTTAACACTCTACGGGCTACATTTTGCATCCAATCTTCATGAAAGTTTATCAGAGCATTCATCTCCATAAAATCTTGGACAAGTTCGAAACTGGGCCATATGAGGTCAAAAACTAAGTCACTAGGTCGAATTGAAGGGAAATCTTGTTAACACTCTGGAGGCCACATTTTCAACTTGATCATGTTGACAATTTATCAGAATGTTTGTCTTGATGATATGTAGGTCAAGTTCGAACATGGGTCATGTTGGGTCAAAAAGTAGGTCACTAGGTCAAATTGAAGGAAAATCTTGTTAACACTCCAGAGGCCGCAATTTTTGCTTAAGCAGTTTGAAATTTTGTCAGAATGTTTGTCTTAAAAATATCTAGGTCAAGTTCGAATATGGGTTATGCTTGGTCTAAAAATAATTCACTAGGTCAAATTGAAGGAAAATCTTGTTAACACTTTGGATGCCGCATTTTTTGCTTCAGCAACTTGAAATTTGGTCAGAATGTTTGTCTAAATGATATCTAGGCCAAGTTCAGATAAAAACTAGGTCAATAGGCCAAATTGAAGGGAAATCTTGTTAACACTCTGGATACTGCATTTTTAATTTCAGGCGGAATCCACTGTGGTCGAGTGGTTAGCGGGGATTTCGAAACCGGGTATCCCGTGTTCGATCCCCAGTCGCGGCACTACGGTCATAGTCGAGTGTCCTTGGGCAAGGCACATTTTCTAGCCTAGTACTGGTTTGTTTACCCAGGGATCATGAATAAGTGAACTGTCGCCGTGATATAACTGAAATATTGTTGAAAGCGGCGTAAAACCCCAATAAATAAATAAATAAATTTTAATTTCAGCATGATGAAACTTTATCAGAATGTTTTTCTTGATGATATGTAGGCCAAGTTCGAATATGGGTCATGCTGGGTCAAAAACTAGGTCACTAGATCAAATTGAAGGAAATTCTTGTGAACACTTTGGATGCCACATTTTTTGCTTCAGCCGCTTGAAATTTGGTCAGAATGTTTGTCAGAATTATATCTAGGTCAAGTTCGAATATGGGTCATATTGGATCAGAAACTAGGTCAATAAAGGAAAATATTGTTCAAACTCTGGAGGCCACATTTTTACTTTGAGCAAGTTGAAACTTTGTCAGAATGTTGTCTTGATGATATCTAGTCCATGTTGGAATATGGGTCATATCAGGTAAAAAAATATAGATCACTAGGCCAAATGAAGGAAAATCTTGTTAACACTGTGGAGGTTGCATTCAGAATAATTGTCTTGATGTGTTTTGCATTGCAGTACATTGTATAATTAAGGTGAGCGATCCAGGGCCATCATGGCCTCTTGTTAATTGATATAAGGAAAAGTTTGAAATACTTCTCCGCTGAAAATATCTAGCTGATTTGCAAATGATTGTGTAGAAATGTTCCTTGGGTCATACTCTATGAGTTAAATTCAAGCCATGTTGATTGGTCTAAAAAACAAAATGAGTTATTGTGATTTGCTTAACTTATCACATTGCATCATCCAGGTGAGAGATTCAGGGTCATTTTGGCCCTCTTCTTTGTATGTCGGAAAAGGGTAAGAATTGTTTTGACAGGATAAGAGTAAATTTCACTGAAAGTTTTAGTTTATTGTGTTTCTTACCTTGGTGAGGATTACTTCTCCTTCTTCTGTCCATTAGTTAGTCTGTTGCACTTTGTCTTATTAGTAGATGCCACATGTGTGTTTGTTCAACGCTGTTTTAGTTGGTTAAATACTAATGAATCTTATGAATAGGTAATTTTTAGTAAAATTTATCTTGCATTTAGCAAATACTGATAACTTATCTTTTATAATAATCATTAGAACATGATACATCTATCTTTTTAAGGGAGATGAAACAGAACCCAGAGTTTCCAAACTCAAACTTCCAATTAGAGTGAAAATCATTCCTACTCCACCAAAAAGGTATTTGATATGAATCCTTCCTTTAATGTATATAATAACAAACAGTGTCAGAAACGTTATTTGATAGAAAAAAATAATGACCCCATTAAACAAAGTTGTTCTATCAGTAGAGCATATGACGTTTCAAAGTACTACAGTGAAACCGACAGTTCTGGATCAGTAAATTTGACCGTTTCGGTCGAACTTGCCATTTCCGGGACACATGACAAATGTTTATTTTTGTTATCAGGGCTCATCTCACATAATGGTATGTTCAACAAAACAGCTGGTTTTTAATAAGATACGTGAAGTTAGTTTGACGAGTGACGAACTGTGACATTTTTTAGGTTCGTGAAGTTAGTTTGACGAGTGACGAACTGTGACATTTTTTCTAAAACTTTATTTATTTCCTTTAGATAATGTATCTGGACGTATTGCATGCACGTTAGGCACTATTTCATGTTTCATGGTGATTAGTCAATCAGAAGAGCTACATCAAGTTCGTCAATTTGTCAACACGTCAATTTTGTTGACGAATTGACGAAAAATATATTTTTTCTAAAAACTTTATTTCTGTTTTTAGAAACTGAATCTGAACGTATTCAAAAGAGCTTCATCAAGTTTGTCAATTGGTTGTCTTTTGAATTTCACCATATGGATAACATACAATGAGCCCTGATGTTTGCAACATATAAAACGCACCAAAATAAATGTTGACAAACATCACAACACATTCTTGTTCAGTTAAAAAGATAAATACCTAGGTTTTAGTTGAGATGGCTTTCTGTAAGAGGTAAATGTATTCTGGGGCTAGTCAATGCATGAAATTATCATATATACACTCATACTGGTGAACGGAAGATAACTGAATATATTATATGAAAATCGGTCCTGATTTTTTACTTTGACATATACAGGTTCTAGTTGATGTCATTCTGCATTGGAAAAATTATTTTGAGGCGCACTCACGTATGGAATTATCACATACACACAAACTGGTGAAAAGACCTGCAAAGCAAAACATGCATGAAAATTAGCCCTGATGTTTTTATACGCCGCCGGAGGCGGTCGTATATTGGCGTCATCTTCTCCGTCTGTCCGTCCGTCTGTTCGTCTGTCCGTACGTCCATTTCTTGTGAACGCAACTCCTCCTACGCTTCTGACCGTATCTTTTCAAAACTTGGTCATTGTCATAACTATAATGTGTAGATGTGCATGAAGCGGCGATTTTCCGGTTCATTGATTTTTGCAAGATTTATGTCCCTTGTAACTTAGTCTCTGTAGCTGATTGATATTGCAGCCTTGTGAACGCAACTCCTCCTATGTTTCTGACCGAATCTTTTCAAAACTTAGTCAATGTCATGACTATAATAGGTAGATGTGCATGAAGCGGCGATTTTCCGGTTCATTGATTTTTGCAAGATTTATGTCCCTTGTAACTTGGTCTCTGTAGCTGATTGATATTGCAGCCTTGTGAACGCAACTCCTCCTATGTTTCTGACCGAATCTTTTTAAAACTTGGTCAATGTCATTACTATAATGGGTAGATGTTCATGAAGTGGCGATTTTCAAGTTCATTGATTTTTGCAAGATTTTTGTCCCTTGTAACTTAGTCTTTGTAGCTGATTGATATTGCGGCTTGTGAACACAACTATTCCTACGTTTCTGACTGAATCTTTTCAAAACTTGGTCAATATCATTACTATAATAGGTAGATGTGCATGAAGCAGGGATTTTCCGGTTCAGCAATTTTTGCGAATGCAACTCAAGTTTCCAAATAGGTAGAAGTGCATAAAGCAGGAATTATCCGGTAGAGTGATTTTTGCAAGAGTTATGCTCAGAAGGAAAAAAGGATACATATCGACACTGCCATTTGACCTACTTTCATATCGGAAGCCTCTATAGGGTTCTATCTCTGTTTATATGTATCCTATTTTCTTTAGTTAATACCAAAGTCAGATAGGCTGGTAAGCAGAGTAAGACTTTCAACTCTGAACAAGTGTGGATAAACTGTTTTGCTCAAGGAAACACCCGGCTGCCCCTGCAGGGATCGAACCTACTACCCAGGCAACCATGATCTCGGGTCCCTGTCTCTTCCAGCTAAGCTAACTGGTCTCACAGACTTCATTTTGAGCTTATGTATACAGACATGTTAAAAGCAATAATTAAAAGGACCAATCTTGATCTTTATATTTTGTGGTGGCGTATATTGTGACGGCACTGGCACTCTTGTTCAAGAAATAAAACACAACGAAATATACGTTGACAAACATCACAGCATATTCTTCTTCAGTTGAATCTCTTCATACACAGGTTATTAGCTTTCTGCATAGTGTGTCGATAAGAAAGGGACTGCAGAGCCACACGTTTGTTTTTATTACGTCTTAGTTTGTTTAAGAATGGGTCTTCCGATTTCGGGTTTATTTTCGATGTTGTTTCTCTGCTACATAAATATAGTATTTACAATAGCTTGGAAGACTATTTAGCATATGGTGATTTTCCTAGTAGATATTTTTGGAAACATTGTATTAATACAAAGGTTCGTAACTACTATATACAAGAGTGGAATGTTAGAACGTCTTTGAGACAGTTTGTCTTATACAGAAAACTACAGTATCAGTTCTCTGCTAATCCAGTGTGGGACTACGCTAAACGTAATCCGAATATGCTACATGCTTGTTTTTCTATCGCCCAAATAATTGCATACACAGCATGCACTGATTTCTCCCATTGCTCATGGTGTGGAAAGAGTGATATTAAAAACAAGTTTGACTGAGCATATTCTGATTAACTGTTTTTAGCTCACCAATGCACGAAGTGCAAGGTGAGCTTTTGCGATCGCTCACCGTTCGTCGTACGTCGTGGTCGTCGTCCGTCCGTTCACATTTTCCTACAAACGAAATTAAAACAAAGGGGAAATTGACCAAAACTTAAAAAATCTTCTTGTCTGAAAGTAGAAGGCCCATGCCTTTGATAGTTGGTATGTAGCATCATCTAGTGGACCTCTACCAAGATTGTTCAAATTATAGCCCTAGTCAAAATGACCCCCTCCCCTGGGGGCTATTGTTTTACATAGACTCATATAGAGAAAACACTTTAAAAAACTTCTTGTCTAAAAGAAGAGGCCCCAGGCCTTTGATATTTGGTATGTAGCATCATCTAGTGGACCTCTACCTAGATTGTTCAAATTTTAGCCCTGGGGTCAAAATTTACCCCTCCCCAGGGGTAGCATCATCTAGTGAACCTCTACCAAGATTGTTCAAATTATAGCCCTGGGGTCAAAATTGACCCCTCCTTGGGGGTCACTTGTTTTTCATAGACTCTTATAGGGGAAAGAACACTGAAAACTTTATAAGTTTGATTAAATCAGGTGAGCGATATAGGACCATCATGGTCCTCTTGTTATGTATTCCTTTCAACAAATAACTTATGTCAAATTTGGTAGTAGTACTTTTAATATGCTAGATGGTAAGGAGTATGTTGAAGCTCTATTCGGTTTGAATCCGAACTTGAACAGCGTACTGCTTAAAAATTATGATATGTTTTACAAACATGTGGTACTATTTCTACATAACGTATGAAATAATTACAAGTAGTTTGTCAGTATTATTTTATGTCATTTTTTAGCTCACCTATGCACGAAGTGCAAGGTGAGCTATTGTGATCACATTTTGTCCGGCGTCCGTCTGTCGTCCGTCGTGCGTCGTCAACATTTGAGCTTGTTAACACTCTACGGGCTACATTTTGCATTCAATCTTCATGAACATTTATCAGAACGTTCATCTCCATAAAATCTTGGACAAGTTTGAAACTGGGCCATATGAGGTCAAAAACTAGGTCACTAGGTCGAATTGAAGGTAAATCTTGTTAACACTCTGGAGGACACATTTTCAACTTGAGCATGTCGAAACTTTATCAGAATGTTTGTCTTGATGATATGTAGGTCAAGTTCGAACATGGGTCACATCGGGTCAAAAAGTAGATCACTAGGTCAAATTGAAGGAAAATCTTGTTAACACTTTGGATGCCGCATTTTTAGCTCACCAGAGCACATAGTGCTCAAGAAGAGTTATTGTGATCGCCTTTTGTCCGTCGTTCGTCGTCCGTCGTCAACATTTGCTTGTTACTACTGTAGAGGCAACATTTTGCATCCAATCTTTATGAAAGTTTATCAGAACATATATCTTCATCAACTCTAGGCCAAGTTCGAAACTGGGTCATGTGGGGTCAAAAGCTAGATCACTAGGTCAAATTTAAGGAAAATTTTGTTAACACTCTGTAAGCCACATGTTTGGCTTGAGCATGTTGAAACTTTGTCAAAATGTTTGCCTTAGTGATATCTAGGCCAAGTTCGAATATAGGTCATGTCGGGTCAAAAACTAGGTCACTAGGCCAAATTGAAAAAAATCTTGTTAACACTCTAGAAGCCGCATTTTTGGCTTGAGCATGTTGAAACTTTGTCAGAATGTGTGTGTTAGTGATATCTAGGACAAGTCCGAATATAGGTCATGTCAGGTCAAAAACTAGGTCACTAGGCTAAATTGAAGGAAAATCTTGTTAACACTCTGGAAGCCACATTTTAAACTTGAGCATGTTGAAACTTTGTCAGAAAGATTGTCCTGATGATATCTAGGCCAAGTTCGAATATGGGTCATGTCATGTCAAAAACTAGGTCACTAGACCAAATTTAACGAAAATCTTTGAACACTCTGGAAGCCACATTTTAAACTTGAGCATGTTGAAACTTTGTCAGAAAGTTTGTCTTGATGATATCTAGGCCAAGTTCGAATATGGGTCATGTTCGGTCAAAAACTAGGTCACTAGGCCAAATTGAAGGAAAATCTTGTTAACACTCTGGAAGCCACATTTTAATCTTGAGCATGTTGGAAACCTTATCAGAAAGGTCTTGATGATATCGTGGCCAAGTTTGAATATGGGTCATGTTCGGTCAAAAACTAGGTCACTAGGCCAAATTTAAGGAAACTCTTGTTAACACTCTTGAAGCCGCATTTTAAAATTGAGCATGTTGAAACTATGTCGGAAAATTTGACTTAGTGATATCTAGGCCAAGTTCGAATATGGGTCATGTCATACCAAAAACTAGGTCACTAGACCAAATTTAAGGGAAATCTTGTTAACACTCTGGAAGCCACATGTTTGACTTGAGCATGAGAGAGTTATGTCTTAAATAGCCCATTCTCAGGTGAGCGATTCCAGGCCTCATGGCCCTCTTGTTTGCTTCAGCAGCTTGAAATTCAGTCAGAATGTTTGTCTAAATGATATCTAGGCCAAGTTCGGATATGGGTCATGCCGGGTTAAAAACTAGGTCATGAAGGGTAATCTTGTTAACACTCTGGATACTGCATTTTTAGCTCACCTATGCACGAAGTGCAAGGTGAGCTATTGTGATCACATTTTGTCCGGCGTCCGTCCGGCGTCCGGCGTCCGTCGTCAACATTTGAGCTTGTTAACACTCTACGGGCTACATTTTGCATTCAATCTTCATGAAAGTTTATCAGAACGTTCATCTCCATAAAATCTTGGACAAGTTCGAAACTGGCCATATGAGGTCAAAAACTAGGTCACTAGGTCGAATTGAAGGGAAATCTTGTTAACACTCTGGAGGCCACATTATCAGAATGTTTGTCTTGATGATATGTAGGTCAAGTTCGAACATGGGTCACGTCGGGTCAAATTGAAGGAAAATCTTGTTAACACTCCAGAGGCCGCAATTTTTGCTTCAGCAGTTTGAAATTTTGTCAGAATGTTTGTCTTAAAAATATCTAGGTCAAGTTCGAATATGGTTTATGCCGGGTCAAAAACTAGGTCACGATCAAATTGAAGAAAAATCTTGTTAACACTTTGGATGCCGCATTTTTTGCTTCAGCAGCTTGAAATTTTGTCAGAATGTTTGTCTTAAAGATATCTAGGTCAAGTTCAAATATGGGTCATATTGGATCAGAAACTAGGTCACTAGGCCAAATTGAGGGAAAATCTTGTTAACTCTGTAGAAGCCACATGTTTTGCTTCAGCGGCTTGAAAGTTGGTCAGAATGTTCAGCTGAATGATATCTAGGCCAAGTTCGAATATTGGTCATGCTGGGTCAAAAACTAGGTCACTAGGTCAAATTGAAGGAAAATCTTAACACTTTGGATGCCACATTTTTTGCTTCAGCAGCTTGAAATTTGATCAGAATGTTTGTCTAAATGATATCTAGGCCAAGTTCGAATATGGGTCATGCCGGGTTAAAAACTAGGTCACTAGGCCAAATTGAAGGGTAATCTTGTTAACACTAGATACTGCATTTTTAATTTCAGCATGATGAAACTTTATCAGAATGTTTTTCTTGATGATATGTAGGCCAAGTTCGAATATGGGTCATGCTGGGTAAAAAACTAGGTCACTAGATCAAATTGAAGGAAAATCTTGTGAACACTTTGGATGCATTTTTTGCTTCAGCAGCTTGAAATTTGGTCAGAATGTTTGTCTGAATTATATCTAGGTCAAGTTCGAATATGGGTCATATTGGATCAGAAACTAGGTCAAGAAAGGAAAATATTGTTCAAACTCCGGAGGCTGCATTTTTACTTTGAGCAAGTTGAAACTTTGTCAGAATGTTGTCTTGATGATATCTAGTCCATGTTGGAATATGGGTCATATCAGGTAAAAAAATATAGATCACTAGGCCAAATGAAGGAAAATATTGTTAACACTGTGGAGGATGCATTCAGAATAATTGTCTTGATGTGTTTAGCATTGCAGTACATTGTATAATTAAGGTGAGCGATCCAGGGCCATCATGGTCCTCATGTTTTAATTTTTTTTTTTGTGCTTTTTGTGCTTTTGTATTATTGTATATATTAATTGTTGAGATATGTTGACGTGGGTATATTTCTGCACGTGTTTTGCACTCCCTTCCCTATGAACGATTTTCTCTTCGTTTCGGTCAAGCGTTTCTTTGGTGGGAAGCTATTATCAACAAATGCATTAATTAACTTTTTTTTTGGGATTTTCTTTCACTCTGTCTGTCTGTCTGTCTGTCCATACAATGTATGCAGTTAAACCATATGTTTGCAATAAATTGAAAGTATCGGAAATAAAACATTTTTGTGAAGTACATTGAATTGTTTTAAACCAGTTTAAACATCTGGTTAGTGAGACAATTTGTACAGTCTTTGAAGGAAATTTGTTTTGCGTTTGTCAATTTCACATTGTATGTTGTACCGACCTATCGGACTATATACCTTACCTGTACGTGTTCTACAGTGCAAATGCTGTGATTGTTTGCCACATAATTACCAAAGTTTGCAACGTTCTGGATATCTAAAGAAGACATAGAATGCAATAGCTCACATCCGTACAGTGTAGGGTTGACATATCAAATGTTGTTTACTGCTAGTTAAGAGAACATAAAATCCCGTCCTTTTTCTGTTACCAAGATACAAAACCGTGAAGTTTGGCAAAGAGTCCATTTGAACAAATATAAATTTCAACTTGTTACCACTACTTTAAGCCGTTGTCACACCATACGTAGTTGACCGTAGTGGGGAATGACCGTAGTCGGCCGTAGTTGAACGTGGTTACACGTAGATAACCGTAGTTCAACGTAGTATTGAACGTAGTTTGAACTTATGATTTGCCCGTAGTAAGCACATAATTTTTCAACATGTTCAAAAATTGGTTACGGTTAAGTACGTTGGTGTGACCCTACTGTGACCGTAGTTTGAACGTAGTTTACCTTAGTTAACAGTAATTGACCCTACTTAACCGTAGTGTGTGTCGTAGTTGACCGTAGTACCTGCCAAAACATATAAACACTACAGTTAACACTACGGTCAACTAGGGATCTACTAGGGTTGAACTACGTTTGAAGTATGTTCATAGTATGGATAACTAGGGTCAACTAATAAGAAGTGTTTTTTTAAGGAGTTCCTTGACACGTGGTCCCTAGTCTGCCAAATACATTTCAGGGATACCACACATCTTGTTTTTTAGGATTAAATATTTAACTGCATACGTACACAATGGGTGACAGAGTCAATATTGCGAAGTTTTTGTGTCAGATAAACCTGGAACTTGTGGGTCTGGCAAGAGATCTTGTGGATTTGGAGGACCTAGGGGAACAGGAAAGGAGGGAGAATAGAAGACAAAGGAGATGGTGGACCAGGGACTGGCTGCTGCGTAGACCCATCCACGGTCAGTATGAGGCTCTGATGGCAGAGCTTCAAGTGGAGGACCCCCAGGCCTTCCAGCAATTTATGCGTGTAGATGTTGCCACATTCTATGATATCCTGGCCAGGATTGAGGGAAGGATCACCAAGCAGACTACTATTTTAAGGTGCCCCATCTCTCCTGCACTAAAGCTGGCGTTCACCCTCAGGTATCTGGCCACTGGAAACTACTACCGAGACCTCCGGTTCGTCTTCAGGGTAGCCCACAACACCATGTCAGGCCTTATTGTTGATGTGTGTCGGGCTCTGATTGATGTTCTGGAACCAGTGTTTGTCAAGCTTCCCACAGAACCCGAAGAATGGCAGCAGGTAGTTCGGACCTTTCAGCAAAAGTGGCAGTTCCCACACACCCTTGGTGCTCTTGATGGTAAGCACATCCGAATCAAGAAGCCACGCCACTCGGGTTCTATCTACCAGATATTTAATCATGATAATATCACTAAATATAACTACCAAAATGTGTTACCCACCATCAAAGTCACTCGCCTTCAATGTGTCAGCAAGCTTGTGTCCAGTGAAGTCTGGGTGCCCTTTGCTGTAGAGTTCCTGATGAGACTCTAAAAACTCAAACACTATTTCTTGTTGGTCTAAGTGCAGTCTGAGGGGGGGCCTCTTCTCCTTGGAAGTCCCAGTAGGAGGGTCGTCGTTTGTACCTCGTGTCTCCTTGGCATCAGTTCCTGGAGTCTCCTGAGACTTGTTCACCCTCTCTGGCTCCTCATTATCTATAACTACATCACCCACTGTACATGTCTTTGCAGTAGTTTTCGACGAACATCGTTTTTTCCTAGGCGGCATGGCAGAATACGATCGGTAATGTTGTCTCGTCAACTTCCAAAATCACAATGGCAGTAGTTTACCCGTACTGCGCAGGCGCAGCCACAACGTTTGACCATAGCTTAACGCAGTTGACCCAAATTTATCGTAGTTGTGCGTACTTATGACGTAGTTGCGCGTACTTATGACGTAGTTTATACGTAGTGTAACGTAGTTACCCGTAGTTAGACGTAGTGATACCCTAGTTAACCCTAGCCACTTTGCTCGTAGTTGAATGTAGTTGACCGTACTTACACGTAGTTCAACCTACTTAGACTTTCTTTATTTCCTCTTTTTGCCAATTTTGAACCTACTTCTAACGTACTTCAACCTAGTTGACCGTAGTAACGCTACGGCAGACTACGTTTCAAATGAACTACGGTCAACTACGTGCATGAACGTAAGTGTGACCATGGCTTTAGAGTAATTTAGTTGCAATCCAATCAGCAAGCAAAGTTACAAAGGGATGTTGCGGCATGGATTAAGCTCGCTTAGGTATATAGCTATTCTGATGACTGGTCTTATTTATATTGTACGAACAATATAAAGAAAGGAGCATTCCATAATATAATAAACAAGGGTTTGTCTCTCCAGTTTCTACTAGATTTTTCATCACAAGAGTTAGTTTAATCATAGGACTCGGAAAACACAATCATATTTTTTTTCGTCAATTCGTTGACAAGTTGACGAATTGACGAATCTCTTCTGAATGACTGATGGCCATGAAAATTGAAATAGGGTTTAATTTGCATTCAATATGTCCAGATACATTATCTAAAAGACAGAAATAAAGTTGATGAAGGATGACTGATGACTATGCAATTTGAAAAAGGCCCTAAATTGCATTCAACACGTCCATATACATCATGTTGAATGCAAATTAGGCCCTATTTCATGTTTCATCGCGATCAGTCAATCAGAAGAGCTTCTTCAAGTTCGTCAAATTGTCAATTTTGTTGACGAAATTGACGAAAACACTATTTTTCTAAAAACTATATTTCTGATACATTATCTAAAGGAAAGAAATACAGTTTTGAAAAAAAATGTTTTCGTCAATTTCGTCAACAAATTTGACGAGTTGACGAACTTGAAGAAGCTCTTCTGAATGACTGATGGCCATAACATTTGAAATAGGGCCTAATTTGCATTCAATACGTCCAGATACATTATCTAAAAGCAAAAATAAAGATCTTTAGAAAAATATTTTGTTCAACAAAGTTGATGAATTGACGAAATTCAAGTAGCTCTTCTGATTGACTGATGACCATGAAACATGGGATAGGGCCTAATTTGCATTTAATACATCCAGATACATTAGCTTAAAGAAAGAAATAAAGTTTTTAGAAAAAATGTCACAGTTCGTCACTCGTCAATTTGTCACTCGTCAACCTAATTTCACGGACCTTTTTTTAATAACAATTCACATTTTCATCAAAGAAATATGAACAAGAAAGAACTAAAATATATCACTTGCAATTACCTTTTGCATAAAAAACAGAACAGTAATGGGGCCAACTTTACTGTACACACTTTCATGCATGAAAACTGTTGCATTTCAACCAACTAATAAGTCTATTTTTAACATTGATTTATATCATTAGCATTAAATTATTCTTAAAAAGTTACCAAAATAGTTTTACTAATAAATTGATAATTTTGAGAAATTCCCTTTGGCTGACCCGAAAGTGGCATATGTGAAGTAGGTAAAATTATCGCTGTGACAGGTAAACAAAAATATTGATATTTTGCTTTTGCGGAAAACGATGCAGTCAAGTGTTTCGAGATTACGACATCTGTTCTTGAAATGACAACGGCCGAAATCAAAGTAAAACTAGCCAAGCTAGTGGGAAATATGACTTGATAATCAAATTGTCGAAATACTGTATCATTCTCGAAATAATAAAATAAAAATCAAAATGTGACCCGGAACTGTCAAGTTTACAGTATGCTTTGTATAAAATCACATTTACAGATAGTTCTACGATGTTAATACTAATTATTAAAAAGAGTCGAAAATATTGTGGCAAAATTAGAAATTATGAGCAATTTCTCCCTTTGCCACAATGTTTTCGAAAGTCGTCTGCTGTAGGTGCATCACAATGCAGCTACATGAAGGAATGGGATAAACCATTCATAGCTTCTAATCTATACAATCATTTGGTTGAGCAATGATAGAAGATTGGTCAGTCTCTGTATTTGTTTAGCATCACACTCAGTAATGGAGTCCTCTAGGTGAGTAGTAATAGTAGATTGTCCGGTCTATGTGTTTGTTTACACTTACACCTGGCTATACAGTCATTTGGTTGAGCAGTGATAGTAGAATGGTCAGTCTCTGTGTTTGTTTACCCTTACACCCGGCTATACAGTCATTTGAGCGAACAGTGAATGGTCAGTCTCTGTGTTTGTTTACCCTCACACTGGCTATAGCATCCTATATAGTCATTTAAGTGAGCAGTGATAGTAGAATGGTTAGTCTTTGTGTTTGTTTACCCTTACACCAGGCTATGCAGTCATTTTGTTGAGCAGTGATAGTTGATTGTTCAGTCTCTGTGTTTTTTTACCCTTACACCTGGCTATACAGTCATTTGGTTGAGCAGTGATAGTAGAATGTTCAGTCTCTGTGTTTGTTTACCCTCACACCTGGCTATACAGTCATTTGGTTGAGCAGTGATAGTAGAATGTTCAGTCTCTGTGTTTGTTTACCCTTACACCTGGCTATACAGTCATTTGGTTGAGCATTGATAGTAGAATGTTCAGTCTCTGTATAGCCAAGTGTAAGGTTAAACAAACACAGAGACTGAACATTCTACTATCAATGCTCAACCAAATGACTTGGCTATACAGTCATTTGGTTGAGCAGTGATAGTTGATTGGTCAGTCTCTGTTTGTTTACCCTTACACCTGGCTATACAGTCATTTGGTTGAGCAGTGATAGTTGATTGGTCAGTCTCTGTGTTTGTTTACCCTTACACCTGATATAGATTCCTGTAGGTGAGCAGTGATAGTAGAATGGTCAGTCTCTGTGTTTGTTTACCCTTACACCTGGCTATACAGTCATTTGGTTGAGCAGTGATAGTTGATTGGTCAGTCTCTGTGTTTGTTTACCCTTACACCTGGCTATACAGTCATTTGGTTGAGCAGTGATAGTAGAATGTTCAGTCTCTGTGTTTGTTTAACCTTACACCAGGCTATACATTCATTTGGGCGAGCAGTGATAGTTGATTGGTCAGTCTCTGTGTTTGTTTACCCTTACACCTGGCTATGCAGTCATTTGGTTGAGCAGTGATAGTTGATTGGTCAGTCTCTGTGTTTGTTTACCCTTACACCTGATATAGATTTCTGTAGGTGAGCAGTGATAGTAGAATGGTCAGTCTCTGTGTTTGTTTACCCTTACACCTGATATAGATTCCTGTAGGTGAGCAGTGATAGTAGAATGTTCAGTCTCTGTGTTTGTTTACCTTTACACCTGATATAGATTCCTGTAGGTGAGCAGTGATAGTAGAATGGTCAGTCTCTGTGTTTGTTTACCCTTACACCTGGCTATACAGTCATTTGGTTGAGCAGTAATAGTAGAATGGTCAGTCTCTGTGTTTGTTTACCCTTACACCTGGCTATACAGTCATTTGGTTGAGCAGTAATAGTAGAATGGTCAGTCTCTGTGTTTGTTTACCCTTACACCCGGCTATACAGTCATTTGGTTGAGCAGTGATAGTTGATTGGTCAGTCTCTGTGTTTGTTTACCCTTACACCTGATATAGATTACTGTAGGTGAGCAGTGATAGTAGAATGGTCAGTCTCTGTGTTTGTTTACCCTTACACCGGGCTATACAGTCATTTGGTTGAGCAGTGATAGTTGATTGGTCTGTCTCTGTGTTTGTTTACCCTTACACCAGGCTATACAGTCATTTGGGCGAGCAGTGATAGTAGATTGGTCAGTCTCTGTGTTTGTTTACCCTTACACCTGATATAGATTCCTGTAGGTGAGCAGTGATAGTAGAATGGTCAGTCTCTGTATTTGTTTACCCTAACACCTGATATAGATTCCTGTAGGTGAGCAGTGATAGTAAAATGGTCAGTCTCTGTGTTTGTTTACCCTTACACCTGACTATACAGTCTTTTGGTTGAGCAGTGATAGTTGATTGGTCCGTCTCTGTTTGTTTACCCTTACACCTGGCTATACAGTCATTTGGTTGAGCAGTGATAGTTGATTGGTCAGTCTCTGTGTTTGTTTACCCTCAGACCCAGCTATACATTCATTTGGGCGAGCAGTGATAGTTGATTGGTCAGTCTCTGTGTTTGTATACCCTTACACCAGGCTATACATTCATTTGGGCGAGCAGTGATAGTTGATTGGTCAGTCTCTGTGTTTGTATACCCTTACACCAGGCTATACATTCATTTGGGCGAGCAGTGATAGTTGATTGGTCAGTCTCTGTGTTTGTTTACCTTTACACCTGGCTATACAGTCATTTGGTTGAGCAGTGATAGTTGATTGGTCAGTCTCTGTGTTTGTTTACCCTTACACCTGGCTATACAGACATTTGGTTGAGCAGTAATAGTAGAATGGTCAGTCTCTGTGTTTGTTTACCTTTACACCTGGCTATACAGTCATTTGGTTGAGCAGTAATAGTAGAATGGTCAGTCTCTGTGTTTGTTTACCCTTACACCTGGCTATACAGTCATTTGGTTGAGCAGTAATAGTAGAATGGTCAGTCTCTGTGTTTGTTTACCTTTACACCTGGCTATACAGTCATTTGGTTGAGCAGTAATAGTAGAATGGTCAGTCTCTGTGTTTGTTTACCTTTACACCTGGCTATACAGTCATTTGGTTGAGCAGTAATAGTAGAATGGTCAGTCTCTGTGTTTGTTTACCCTTACACCTGGCTATACAGACATTTGGTTGAGCAGTAATAGTAGAATGGTCAGTCTCTGTGTTTGTTTACCCTTACACCCGGCTATACAGTCATTTGGTTGAGCAGTGATAGTTGATTGGTCAGTCTCTGTGTTTGTTTACCCTTACACCTGGCTATACAGACATTTGGTTGAGCAGTAATAGTAGAATGGTCAGTCTCTGTGTTTGTTTACCTTTACACCTGGCTATACAGTCATTTGGTTGAGCAGTAATAGTAGAATGGTCAGTCTCTGTGTTTGTTTACCCTTACACCTGGCTATACAGTCATTTGGTTGAGCAGTGATAGTTGATTGGTCAGTCTCTGTGTTTGTTTACCCTCAGACCCAGCTATACATTCATTTGGGCGAGCAGTGATAGTTGATTGGTCAGTCTCTGTGTTTGTATACCCTTACACCAGGCTATACATTCATTTGGGCGAGCAGTGATAGTTGATTGGTCAGTCTCTGTGTTTGTTTACCTTTACACCTGGCTATACAGTCATTTGGTTGAGCAGTGATAGTTGATTGGTCAGTCTCTGTGTTTGTTTACCCTTACACCTGGCTATACAGACATTTGGTTGAGCAGTAATAGTAGAATGGTCAGTCTCTGTGTTTGTTTACCTTTACACCTGGCTATACAGTCATTTGGTTGAGCAGTAATAGTAGAATGGTCAGTCTCTGTGTTTGTTTACCCTTACACCTGGCTATACAGTCATTTGGTTGAGCAGTAATAGTAGAATGGTCAGTCTCTGTGTTTGTTTACCTTTACACCTGGCTATACAGTCATTTGGTTGAGCAGTAATAGTAGAATGGTCAGTCTCTGTGTTTGTTTACCCTTACACCTGGCTATACAGTCATTTGGTTGAGCAGTAATAGTAGAATGGTCAGTCTCTGTGTTTGTTTACCTTTACACCTGGCTATACAGTCATTTGGTTGAGCAGTAATAGTAGAATGGTCAGTCTCTGTGTTTGTTTACCCTTACACCTGGCTATACAGTCATTTGGTTGAGCAGTAATAGTAGAATGGTCAGTCTCTGTGTTTGTTTACCCTTACACCTGGCTATACAGACATTTGGTTGAGCAGTAATAGTAGAATGGTCAGTCTCTGTGTTTGTTTACCTTTACACCTGGCTATACAGTCATTTGGTTGAGCAGTAATAGTAGAATGGTCAGTCTCTGTGTTTGTTTACCCTTACACCTGATATAGATTCCTGTAGGTGAGCAGTGATAGTAGAATGGTCAGTCTCTGCGTTTGTTTACCTTTACACCTGATATAGATTCCTGTAGGTGAGCAGTGATAGTAGAATGGTCAGTCTCTGTGTTTGTTTACCCTTACACCTGGCTATACAGTCATTTGGTTGAGCAGTGATAGTTGAATGGTCAATCTCTGTGTTTGTTTACCCTTACACCCGGCTATACAGTTATTTGGTTGAGCAGTGATAGTTGATTGGTCAGTCTCTGTGTTTGTTTACCCTTACACCTGGCTATACAGACATTTGGTTGAGCAGTGATAGTTGATTGGTCAGTCTCTGTGTTTGTTTACCCTTACACCTGATATAGATTCCTGTAGGTGAGCAGTGATAGTAGAATGGTCAGTCTCTGTGTTTGTTTACCCTTACACCTGATATAGATTCCTGTAGGTGAGCAGTGATAGTTGAATGGTCAGTCTCTGTGTTTGTTTACCCTCAGACCTGGCTATACAGTCATTTGGGCGAGCAGTGATAGTAGATTGGTCAGTCTCTGTGTTTGTTTACCCTTACACCAGGCTATACAGTCATTTGGTTGAGCAGTGATAGTAGAATGGTTAGTCTTTGTGTTTGTTTACCCTAACACCTGGCTATACAGTCATTTGGGCGAGCAGTGATTGTAGATTGGTCAGTCTCTGTGTTTGTTTACCCTTACACCAGGCTATACAGTCATTTGGTTGAGCAGTGATAGTAGAATGGTTAGTCTTTGTGTTTGTTTACCCTCACAACCGGCTATACAGTCATTTGGTTGAGCAGTGATAGTAGATTGGTCAGTCTCTGTGTTTGTTTACCCTTACACCAGGCTATACAGTCATTTGGTTGAGCAGTGATAGTTGATTGGTCAGTCTCTGTGTTTGTTTACCCTCACACCCAGCTATACAGTCATTTGGGTGAGCAGTGATAGTTGATTGGTCAGTCTCTGTGTTTGTTTACCCTTACACCTGGCTAAACAGACATTTGGTTGAGCAGTGATAGTAGAATGGTTAGTCTTTGTGTTTGTTTACCCTCACAACCGGCTATACAGTCATTTGGTTGAGCAGTGATAGTAGATTGGTTAGTCTCTGTGTTTGTTTACCCTTACACCAGGCTATACAGTCATTTGGGCGAGCAGTGATAGTTGATTGGTCAGTCTCTGTGTTTGTTTACCCTTACACCTGATATAGATTCCTGTAGGTGAGCAGTGATAGTTGAATGGTCAGTCTCTGTGTTTGTTTACCCTTACACCTGGCTATACAGTCATTTGGGCGAGCAGTGATAGTTGATTGGTCAGTCTCTGTGTTTGTTTACCCTCACACCAGGCTATACAGACATTTGGTTGAGCAGTGATAGTTGATTGGTCAGTCTCTGTGTTTGTTTACCCTCATACCCAGCTATATAGTCATTTGGTTGAGCAGTGATAATAGATTTTGTTAGTAAAACCTATTTGTAATATTTCAGTCAAAGAATACTGTGGGACCAATATCATAATTTGCGGTATCCTCCAGGTTATTTTCCAAGAGACAATTTACGCATGAAGAATGATCCTTTAGACTGGTATGTATTGTCTGACTTTATCTTTCATGTTACTGTGTTAGTTCAGCGGCCTTATGTTTAAATATGTAGGAGTGAACAGGGTCCAGTTCCACCGATCTTACTTGGCGCTTAGTAATACTTAAATACTTAAAAGAACATATCTAGACAAAATATGGCATTTATATGACAATAAATAAATGCAAAACATTTGAATAGTGTTGAAAACATTGTGGCCAAAGGATAAATTGCTCATACTTTTTCTTTTCCTCACAAATGGCTCAAGTCTGATTCAGAATTATACCTGGATGTTTTTTCTGTCATCATATTTTCAAAGTGAATTATGTTAATTGTGAATGTTATTTTGTATGTGTTTAAGTGGAAACTACCCTTTTCATGTAAGATCTCGGCAGCTACTTGCAATGTTAGAATCTTATAACCTTCTCTGTATCAGCATTTACTATCAACTTTGTCAACTTAGGTATTAAATATGTTGTAGGAATGGAGACCATATTCACACTAACTTTAAAGACATGTATCAGCATTTGAGAGCTGCTGGCTACTTCGTTGAAGTACTTGGTATGTAGATGTCTAGTCATTTGTAATATTTTGCTTACAGCTTTTATATACCCCCAACGTAATAAGATTCTGGGCATATATTTATAGTCTTTCTGTGGCAAAGAATATTGAACTTGGGACATAACCCACTTCTGGTCGAAGATTGTCTGTCTGTGGCAAAAATTGGCCATTACTTATGGCTAGTCAAAGACTTTCTGTTTGGCTATCCTTATTGGAAACATTGAACATTGGCCATTACTTCTGGCTTGAAAGAGACTTACTGTTTGTATGTCATTAGTGGAAACATTGAACATTGGCCATAACTTATGACTGGTCAGAGACTTTCTGTGTGTCCGCCTTGGTAGAAACATTGAAAATTAGCCATTACTTTTGACTGGTCAGAGACATTCTGTTTGTCTGTCTTTAGTGGAAAACATTGAACATTGGCCATTACTTATGACTGGTCATAGACTTTCTGCTTGTCTGTCCTTCGTGGATACATTGAACATTTGACATTACATAAGACTGGTTGTTTGTCTGTTCTTAATGGAAACATTGAACATTGGCCATTACTTATGGCTGGTCAAACACTTTCTGTTTGTCTGTCTTAAGTGGACACATTGAACATTGGCCATTACTTATGGCTGGTCAAACACTTTCTGTGTGTCTGTCTTAAGTGGACACATTGAACATTGGCCATTACTACTTATTGCTGCTCAGAGACTTTCTGTTTGTCAGTCTTAAGTTGAAACATTGAAAATTGGCCATTACTTGTGACTGGTCAGAGATAGGCTGTTTGTTTGTCTGTCTGTTGCTTATAAAAGCAAATGGTAAATTATGATAAAATTTAATTGCTTTTACCTTTTTGTCATTGTGTTGACTTATGATGTTTGTAAATTAACTTTTCACAAAGTTCATAGAATGTTTTTGAGCTTTGTCTGACCAATAAATGGGTGTTGTTACATCCCAATGTTGGCACCATATAACTAGTAGAGCTGCATTTTTAGTAATTTTCTTTAAGCTGAATTTACAATTAAGACTCTTCTGAGAGTTGGCAGACAGTTAATGCCCTGCTGAGATTGTATGGATGAACCACGATCACAATATTCCTCTCTTTTCATAGATGCATCAAGAAAGTTTTGCCAGAAATATTTACAAAAACAGGACTGTATTATTTTTTTCTATTGATCTTTGCAGGGGCTCCATTTACATGTTTTGACTCACAGCAGTACAGTAAGTTGAAATCTTTTTAGCTCACCTATGCACAAAGTGCAAGGTGAGCTTTTGTGATCGCCCACCATCCGTCGTCCGTCGTCGTCGTCCGTCCGTTCACATTTTCCTACAAACGACTTCTCCTCCTAAACCAATTAATCAAATTCAAAATAGTTTTACAGGAATGTTTCTTGGGTGGATCTCTTTCAAACTTGTTCAAAGAATTCTATTCCATGCAGAACTTTGGCTGCTACGGCAACAAAAAAGGGGAAATTAACCAAAACTTAAAAAATCTTCTTGTCTGAAAGTAGGAGGCCCATGCCTTTGATATTTGGTATGTAGCATCATCTAGTGAACCTCTACCAAGATTGTTCAAATTATAGCCCTGGGGTCAAAAATGACCCCTCCCCGGGGGTCACTTGTTTAACATAGACTCATTATAGGGGAACAACTTTAAAAATCTTCTTGTCTAAAAGTAGAAGGCCCATGCCTTTGATATTTGGTATGTAGCATCATCTAGTGAAACTCTACTAAGATTGTTCAAATTATAGCCCTGGGGTCAAAAATGACCCCTCCCCAGGGGTCACTTGTTTAACATAGACTCATATAGGGGAAAAACTTTAAAAATCTTCTTGTCTAAAAGTAGAAGGCCCATGCCTTTGATATTTAGTATGTAACATCATCTAGTGAACCTCTATTAAGTTTGTTCAAATTATAGCCCTGGGGTCAAAAATGACCCCTCCCCCGGGGTCACTTGTTTTACATAGACTCATATAGGGGAAAAGCTTTAAAATCTTCTTGTCCAAAAGTAGAGGGCCCATGCATTTGATATTGGGTATGTAGCATCATCTAGTGGACCTTTACCAAGATTGTTCAAATTATAGCCCTAGGGTCAAAAATGACCCCTCCCCGGGGGTCACTTGTTTAACATAGACTCATATAGGGGAAAAACTTTAAAAAACTTCTTGTCTAAAAGTAGAAGCCCCATGCCTTTGATATTCGGTATGTAGCATCATCTAGTGAACCTCTATTAAGATTGTTCAAATTATAGCCCTGGGGTCAAAAATGACCCCTCCCCAGGGGTCACTTGTTTTACATAGACTCATATAGGGGAAATACTTTAAAAATCTTCTTGTCCAAAAGTAGAGGCCCCATGCATTTGATATTGTGTATGTAGCATCATCTAGTGAAACTCTACTAAGATTGTTCAAATTATAGCCCTGGGGTCAAAAATGACCCCTCCCCGGGGGTCACTTGTTTAACATAGACTCATATAGGGGGAAACTTTAAAAAACTTCTCGTCTAAAAGTAGAAGCCCCATGCCTTTGATATTCGGTATGTAGCATCATCTAGTGAACCTCTATTAAGATTGTTCAAATTATAGCCCTGGGGTCAAAAATGACCCCTCCCCAGGGGTCACTTGTTTTACATAGACTCATATAGGGGAATTTTTTTAAAATCTTCTTGTCCAAAAGTAGAGGGCCCATGCATTTGATATTGGGTATATAGCATCATCTAGTGGACCTTTACCAAGATTGTTCAAATTATAGCCCTAGGGCCAAAAATGACCCCTCCCCGGGGGTCACTTGTTTAACATAGACTCATATAGGGGAAAAACTTTTAAAAATCTTGTCTAAAAGTAGAAGGCCCATGCCTTTGATATTTGGTATGTAGCATCATCTAGTTAATCTCTACCAAGATTGTTCAAATTATACCCCTGGGGTCACTTGTTTTACATAGACTCATATAGGGGAAATACTTTACAAATCTTCTTGTCCAAAAGTAGAGGGCCCATGCATTTGATATTGTGTATGTAGCATCATCTAGTGGACCTTTACCAAGATTGTTCAAATTATAGCCCTGGGGTCAAAAATGACCCCTCCCCGGGGGTCACTTGTTTAACATAGACTCATATAGGGGAAAAACTTTTAAAAATCTTCTTGTCTAAAAGTAGAAGGCCCATGCCTTTGATATTTGGTATGTAGCATCATCTAGTTAATCTCTACCAAGATTGTTCAAATTATACCCCTGGGGTCACTTGTTTTACATAGACTCATATAGGGGAAATACTTTAAAAATCTTCTTGTCCAAAAGTAGAGGGCCCATGCATTTGATATTGTGTATGTAGCATCATCTAGTGGACCGTTACCAAGATTGTTCAAATTATAGCCCTGGGGTCAAAAATGACCCCTCCCCGGGGGTCACTTGTTTAACATAGACTCATATAGGGGAAAAACTTTTAAAAATCTTCTTGTCTAAAAGTAGAAAAATGTAGAAGGCCCATGCCTTTGATATTTGGTATGTAGCATCATCTAGTGAACCTCTACCAAGATTGTTCAAATTATAGCCCTGGGGTCAAAAATGTTTTACATAGACTCGATTAGGGGAAATACTTTAAAAATCTTCTTGTCTAAAAGTAGAGGGCCCTGGCCTTTGATATTTGGTATGTAGCATCATCTAGTGGACCTCTACCAACTATGTTCCAATTATAGCCATGGGATAAAAAATTGTTTTACTTAGATAGGGTCACTTGCTTTACTTAGATAGGGAAAAAACTTTAAAAATCTTCTTGTCTAAAAGATATTTAGTATGTAGCATCACCTAGTGGACCTCTACCAAGATTGTTTTACTTAGATAGGGTCACTTGCTTTACTTAGATAGGGAAAAAACTTTAAAAATCTTCTTGTCTAAAAGATATTTAGTATGTAGCATCACCTAGTGGACCTCTACCAAGATTGTTCAAATTATAGCCCTGGGGTCAAATATTACCCCTCCCCGGGGGTCACTTGTTTTTCATAGACTCATATAGGGGAAAGAACACTGAAAACTTTTTAAGTTTGATTAAATCAGGTGAGCGATATAGGACCATCATGGTCCTCTTGTTTATTTTAACCCTTTCCTTCATGCCAAAATTCTACAGCAGTCGACTTTGAAAACACCATAAATTATCTATTAATGAAAGAATAATTTTAAAAAACAGTTAAAAATGCTCATTATGTTTTCACAAATCATCTGAAGCAGATGTGTCAAAATGTTTCTTTTTGTGGAAAAGGCTTAAAACTAGTTATAATTTCAAGTTTTATAATTTATAAAGTAATATTGGTAAATTTTGTTTTCTTCGAAAACTTTGATTATAAACGTCAAGATCTGCTAGAATGCTAATACATTTTTTGTGTCACCTGCCTTGTTAAAGGAATATGCTTGGCTGATGACAACTCGCTTTGAATTGAAAAATATTGACTTAAAGAACATTTATTTACTATGCATTTCATTAACATACAACTAATAATGAAGATATTACTATTTAAAGATGACTATTTGTGCTGATCGGTGCACAGCATGAGCGCGGCCATTGTTTACATATCGCAATGTCTCGAGACATTCTGAAAAGAATCGTGGCGTCATTTACACACTATGTCCCAAACAAAACATAAAAGTAGAGTTAACTAATGAACGACTGCGGTTCTATAAAGGGAATACAAAATATACTTTTTCGTAAGAAAATTAACCCCGGAAGTTTACAAACCTAAACTTCCATTATTCAAAATGGAATTCCAAGCATTACGTCATATTGTTACTAGATCAGCCAATTAGATATATGTGTGTTAACATTTATTTATACAATAATGTCATTCGTTTATATATTTGACAGTTGTTTGTTATGATTTCACAGCTCGTTAGACATAATGAACCGTCGTTTTTTGTACAACAATCAAAGGTCATAGAAACAATTAAATTTCCGCTAGTGGTCGGACGCTACTGTAATAGGATCTGTCGGCGAGTCTTTTGAGCAGACATAATTAGATCCCTTCCCTACATACTCGGCAGTTGACGGTAAAGAGATTTTCCATATTAGTCATCTGCTGAAGATTTGGTGTATGTGGAACAGGGAGACTTGAAATGGTTAATTTTGACCAAATTTCCAAAAGGATTTTTGTTGTAAAACTTTTATATTATAAATTGAAGAAAAGTTCTCAAACCTTCTTAAATATCCCTTTTAATTCCAAATGAAATCGTCCAATTTCTAAAATCGTTACTTGTTTTAAGTTGAATGTATTTTACCACAATTCATTACCTCCAAATACAAGACACGGGAAAGTTTATAAAGAATGAGTACAGCATAGCTTCGGAGGTTTTACACAAATGAGCCACGTTACACACAAATCGCAATTCGGAGGTCATATTGTGAATTTCAAATAAGATCAAATTGCATATTTGTATGGTCGGTTTTTCGTCAGGTTGCGTCTGCAGAGGCTTACTGTACCGCTCAAAAGCAAAAACACTACACTCCACACAACACTACAATCTCTATGACAGCAAATACATGTATAAATAAAGTTGTAAACGTTGTGACAAAATTCACAGATTAATCGAAAATTAAAAACATTGTACCGTTCTTTATTGAGAACCAATTAAATGTCATAAAACCCAATCATATATTCGGTAGCAATCAGACACTACTTATGATCTACCAACAAAGCACCGCCGAGGCTTTGATGCGCTAATCAGAAGCAGCAGCCGACTAGGGGTAATAAACAGCAAGTCAACTAATTAGGGGTAATAAAATAATTAATTGACCATCATGCAAGGCGTAAAATGTTACAGCAGTCAAAAGACGTCAGTTCATTTGAGAACATTCGATTTAGCTTTTCCTATATAATTAATTACTGCAATACTGTTAGTCTTTCACAGCCTTATGTTGAAGTACTGCCCAAAACGTCAGGAATTTGATGATGATCAAATGAAAACAAGGACAGCACTGGCTGTAATCGACCTTGTTCATTCCCTTGGTCGACAACAGCGAAAAGATTTATGTGTTGAAAAGATCTATAAGCAGGCATTTTCAAAACTAACTGGATAGTGGACAGTTAAGCCTGTCTATGAACATAACAACTTCATGTGGGTGTTCGAGTTGATGAAAAAAGTTGTTAAACATTTTCCTGTGGTAGCGGCATTACGATGCAGTTATAGCATGAACAAAAATCCTCTTTAGAAATCGGGACTAGTGCGATGTCCAATTCTTAATACACATTATTCCTTTCCATTTCCAAAAGTTCGATGTCTGAATACGGTGGTTCAAAATTATATGCGATAATCTCGTCTAATTCGTACTCCATAATTAGTCCCCTACCGGCGTGCCGAAGGGGACTATTAGGTTTGCACTCCGTCCGTCAGTCCGTCAGTCCGTCAGTCCATCTGTCAGTCAGTCAGTCAGTCCATCTGTCAGTCAGTCAGTCAGTCAGTCAGTCAGTCCGGCAAATCAGTTTTCCGCACTTTTTTTCTACATGCTTTGAGGTATTGAGCTGAAATTTTGTATATGCCTTTGTAATCATGTGTCACAGATCAAGTTCGCGTTTCCTGGGATTTCGTCAATTTTTTAATGAGTTATGCCCCTTTTTGGACTTAGAATATTCGTTTTCCGCACTTTTTTTCTACATGCTTTGAGGTATTGAGCTGAAATTTTGTATATGCCTTTGTAATCATGTGTCACAGATCAAGTTCCCGTTTCCTGGGATTTCGTCAATTTTTTAATGAGTTATGCCCCTTTTTGGACTTAGTGCAAACCAGTAGGGGACTATGGTATTGCTTGCAATCCAGTTACTTGTTTTAATACACTCTCAAACTATTAATGCAGTTTAAAGAATTATAGTCAAACAGCACGAGATCAAATCTAACACTACTGTTACTTAATAAGAATTATTTTATCCAATGGTGGCCTTTTTTTAATGATAAATTAAATTAACGGCAATTACGTTCTGAAACATCTCTATTATCTAATTCAATAAATTAACGGCAATAACGTTCTCAAACTTCTCAAACTATCTAATTAAGGAAGTTTAAATAAACATTCAAAGCAAACTGTAATCAATTATAACACGGATAAATTTACCGCCCCACTATGATGAATTAATAAACTAAAACAAACATACATGTATACAATATTTACACCATTAAACTTCAAAAAGTGGTCCTTCCTCATTATCGGCCTTTTTGGACCAGACATTTTAGGAAATTGGCCTTTCTATCTGGACCTATAATCGGCCTTTTTGGACTGGCCTTTTACACATTCGGCCATTTTTTACCTATACCTAAGATAAGATAGCGATCAGAAAATTTAGTAATCCATACAGTGATAATCGGAAGGGTGTAACTGACGTCACAGGAAGTTGATTATAAGCAAAGATGGCGGCGCCCATAGGCGATCGATACCGACGTGAAAACACAAATTTTAAAAGCATATATCTTGGTAGTGCAACCTTTTAAAAAAAAGTTAATTACATCAAAATGATACATTACTGTAGTGCTATTTAGTCATATAGTTTTAATCTGAGCAAAGCGTATTCCTTTAAGGTGACATATAGAAGAACAAATGTAAAAAAATCTCTATAAATAAAAAGATGATAATTGAAATGAAAGCATTCTGGCAAACGGAGAAATTGCTCATCATGAGCAATTTCTCTTTTTGCCACAATATTTTCTAATTTAATCTGATGCAGAGGCATGAGAAAACGTTGACATGTTGGAAAGGGTTAACATAGTGGTTCAAAATTTATTGATCATGATAATTGAAGGATATAATGGTAATAGGAATTGAATTACCAGGGACATAGATCTATGTCCCTGGAATTACTAACGGTTTTAGATGTGTGGATAAAATGTTTCAATTTAAAGGTAACTGCATCTTATTTCAGGTACTTTGTTGATTGTCGATGCTGAAGAAGAGTATTTTCCAGAAGAAGTTACAAAGTTAAAAAGGGATATTGATAATGGTCTTTCTATTATTATTTTAGCAGACTGGTATAATGTCTCTGTGATGAAAAAAGTAAAATTTTATGATGAAAATACCAGGTACAGTCCATACATTTCATAGAACAAGATTATTTCCACTGGCTGAAAGTCAGTCGAGCTTATGTCATGGCAAATTGTCCATGTGCGTCAAGATCTTCTTCTCTGTAACCAGTGGGTCAATTGGGATGAAACTTCATAGGTAGCATTCTCTCAATTTCCTCTCCTAAATTCCTTCCAATCTTGCTTCAAGCCATGTTGTGCTGTTTTGCCTGATATGGCTAAAGTGAAACCTTCTATAAGAAAACATGTTTTGAAATATTGCCATGTCTAAATATTTTAAGCTCACCTGATTTTTGAAAGAAATTTGGCATGAATGTTCCTTGGGTGACCCTCTACCAATATTATTATACCCCCCGCAAACAAAGTTTTGGGGGGGTATATAGGAATCACCCTGTCTGTCTGTCTGTCTGTCTGTCTGTCTGTCCATATGTCTTGTAAGCGCAACTCCTCCTTAACGACTAGACTGATTCTGATGAAACTTTACACAGTTGCAGTACACAACTTGAGGATGTGCATGAAGTAAGATTATCCCGGTCGGAAATATATCCGTCTGTCTGTCTGTTCATATGTCTTGTAAGCGCAACGGGGGTATCCTTTTGTTCATTCACAGTTCTAGTTTAAATTGTTCCGATGTTGAAAAACATAACCTACAGTGGATGTCCTGGTCAAAGACTTTAAACGGTCACTTAAAATTCCCCCCAACCAATTATACACTAAACAGTCTTGATCAGTGGTCCCCTTTGTATCGCGGCCAATGTTCACACTTATTGGTATGAAATGTAATCCACATGTGTTCAAGTTTCAAGTGACCCAGATTTGCCAGGTGTAAAATTATTGGTGTTGCTCACAAATGGGTAATCAAGCATGCTGTCACAAACACTATTGGTTTTTAGCTCCACTAGCTGAAAGCATCAGATTTTGACACAAATATGCCACTTTTTTGGACTTAAAAATTTGGTTTTAGTTGTGCATGCAAGGGACTATCATGGATATATCTCAGTAACCACTAATGATATTGACTTGAAACTTCATTCATGTCTTCAGGGGTGTCAGACAATCAATTTAGATAACTCTTGTATTAATTAAGTATAAATTATGGCCCTTGTCTAAATGGTAATTTATTTCATGTATTATTATCTATGTAAAGTAAAACAAGGGCACAAGTTAAGATTAACCGCAACCGCATCTCTGAGTCATTTTCTCACAATATTTGAACAATTCAGGGGGATTTATGATCTCTACTGCTTTTTAGATCACCTGTAAACGAAGTATGTGCGTTGTCAACATTTGCGCTTGATAACACTCTACAGGCTACATTTTGCATTCTATCTTCATGAAAGTTTATCTGAACATTCATCTCCACCAATTCTTGGATAATTCAGAAACTGGGCCATATGAGGTCAAAAACTAGGTCACTAGGTCAAATTGAAGGGAAATCTTGTTAACACTCTGGAGGCCACATTTTCAACTTGAGCATGTTGAAACTTTATCAAAATGTTTTTCCTGATGATAAGTCAAGTTCGAACATGGGTCATGTCGGTTTTAAAAGTAGGTCGCTAGGTCAAATTGAAGGACAATCTTGTTAACACTCGAGAGGCCGCAATTTTTGCTTTAGCAGTTTGAAATTTTGTCAGAATGTTTTTCTTAAAAATTTCTAGGTCAAGTTCGAATATGGGTCATATTGGGTCAGAAACTAGGTCACTAGGCTAAATTGAAGGGAAACCTTGTTAACACTCTAGAGACCACATTTTCAACTTGAGCATGATGAAACTTTATCAGAATGTTTGTCTTGATGATATGTAGGTCTAGTTCGAACATGGGTCATGTCGGGTCAAAAAGTAGGTCACTAGGTCAACTTGAAGGAAAATATTGTTAACACGCTAGAGGCCGCAGTTTTTCTTTCAGCAGTTTGATCACAGCAGTTTTGTCACAATGTTTGTCTTAAAGATATGTAGGTCAAGTACGATTATGGGTCATATTGGGTCAGAATGTAGGTCACTAGGCCAAATTGAAGGAAAATCTTAACTTTGTAGAAGCCGTTTTTTACCTACAGCAGCTTGAAATTTGGTCAGAATGTTTATCTTAATAATATCTAGCCTAAGTTCGAATATGGGTCATGCCGGATTAAAAACTAGGTCACTAGGCCAAATTTAAGGGAAATCTTGTAAACACTCGGGATACTGCATTTTTAACTTGAGCATGATGAAACTATCAGAATGTTTGTCTTGATGATATGTAATTGAAGTTCGAACATGGGTCATGTTGGGTCAAAAAGTAGGACACTAGGTCAAATTGAAGGAAAATCTTGTTAACACTCAGAGACCACATATTTTGATTGAGAAGTTTAAATTTTGTCAGAATGTTTGTCTTAAATATATCTAGGTCAAGTTCGAATATGGGTGGGTCAGAAACTAAGTCACTAGGCCAAATTGAAGAAAAATCTTGTTATCTCTGTAGAAGACGCATCTTTTGCTACAGCAGCTTGACATTTGATGAGAAATATCTCAGCCAAGTTTGAATATGGGAAATGTAGGTTCAAAAACTAGGTCACTAGGCCAAATTGAAGGAAAATCTTGTGAACACTTTGGATGCCACATATTTTGCTTCAGCAGCTTGAAATTTTGTTAGAATGTTTGTCTGAATTATATCTAGGTCAAGTTCGAATATGGGTCATATTGGGTCAGAAACGAGGTCAATCAAGGAAAATATTGTTCAAACTCCAGAGGCCGCATTTTTACTTTGAGCAAGTTGAAACTTTGTCAGAATGTTGTCTTGATGATAGATAGTCCATGTTGGAATATGGGTCATATCAGGTAAAAAAATATAGATCACTTGGCCAAATGAAGGAAAATCTTGTTAACACTGTGGAGGTTGCATTCAGAATAATTATCTTGATGTGTTTTGCATTGCAGTACATTGTATAATTCAGGTGAGCAAACTAGGGCCATCATGGCCCTCTCATTAGTATTAATATAAATAATCTACAAACCTTGAGAAAAATACAGAAAAGCATATTTGTCTTAAATAATGTCCTAGAAAAATATTAGTTCAATTTCACAGACAATGTGGAAAATTTCTCGGGCACAGCATACAATCGACAACAGCTACTTAATATTATTTCCCAGTACTGCAACGACACAGGTTTGGTATAGTCTTTATTTCTCAAGAAGTTGGTAATTGCAATGTATTCTTATATAGTTTCAAACAGCGCATCAAGGACTGTGTTACACAAAATTGGCATGCCAACATAAATGACTCTTCGAGATGCAATACTCATAAATATTTTAAATCCCTACCTAACGCCGAAATATTTTTCAATATTGACCTATCTTTTCAACTATGTAATGCTCTCGCTAGATTTAGCTGCTCTTGTCATAAGATTAATGTCAAATTGGGTCGTCATCATAACACAAATAGAGAGGATTGAATATGCTTTTACTGTTAATTGTCCAAAGATGTTATACTTTTAAAGACAAGTATCACATATTTTTCCTTTTCAACTGGTACAACGGAAATAGAGAACGCGATGGTTTTTATTTCCGACTGCATTAAAACGTGATATATCCAAATTTGATACATGTTTCTGTCTAGACAGAGTTAAATTTAGCTCATCTTGTGGAAAAAAACCGATATATCACTTGGCGTTTGTCATTTAGCATCTATTGATATGTGCTTCAATTTTCAAATGCAAATGATCAATGAATGTTCTTTGGTTGTGTGAAGATTCACACTCCATTCTACATTCCTCTGTTTTTTTAGCTCACCTATGCACTTTGTGCAAGGTGAGCTTTTGTGATCGCCCGTCGTCCATCGTCGTCATCGTCCGTCCGTTCACAGTTTCCTACAAACAACTTCTCCTCCTAAACCAATTAACCAAATTCCAAATAATTTTACAGGAATGTTCCTTGGGTGGATCTCTTTCAAACTTGTTCAAAGAATTCTATTCCATGCAGAACTTTGGCTGCCACGGCAACAAAAAAGGGGAAATTAACTAAAACTTAAAAAATCTTCTTGTCCAAAAGTACTGGCCCGATTTGAAATATTTCCGATCCGTTGAAAAACATGGCCGCCAGGGGGCGGAGCTTATTTTCCTTATATGTGCATTGTTAAAACTTTAAAAATCTTCTTGTCCAAAAGTACTGGCCCGATTTGAAAATTATTTTGCACAAATGTTCCTTGGGGCACTCTTTACCAAGATTGTTCAAATATTTCCAGTCCGTTGAAAAACATGGCCGCCAGAGGGTGGAGCTTGTTTTCCTTATATGTGCATTGTTAAAACTTTAAAAATCTTCTTGTCCAAAAGTACTGGCCCGTTTTGAAAATTATTTTGCACAAATGTTCCTTGGGGCACCCTTTGACAAGATTGTTCAAATATTTCCGATTCGTTGAAAAACATGGCCACCAGAGGGCGGAGCTTATTCATAGACTCATATAGGGAAAAACCTTTAAAAATCTTCTTGTCTAAGAGTAGAGGCCCCAGGCCTTTAATATTTGGTATGTAGCATCATCTAGTGGACCTCTACCAAGATTGTTCAAATTATAGCCCTGGGGTCAAAAAATGACCCCTCCCCTGGGGTCTACTGTTTTACATAGACTCATATAGAGAAAAATTTAAAAAATATATTTTCTGAAAGAAGAGGTCTCGGGCCTTTGATATTTGGTATGTAGCATCGTCTAGTGGACCTCTACCAAGATTGTTCAAATTATAGCCCTTGGGTAAAAAATTACCCCATCCTGGGGGTCACTTGTTTTACATATACTCATATCTATAGGGGAAAAACTTAAAAAATATTTTTGTCTAAAAGTAGAGGGCCCAGGCCTATGATATTTGGTATGTAGTATCATCTAGTGAACCTCTTCCAAGATTGTTCAAATTATAGCCATGGGGGTCATTTTTGACTCCTCCCTTGGGGGTCACTTGTTTCACATAGACTTGTATAGGGGAAAAACTTAAAAAATCTTCTTGTCTAAAAGTAGAGGGCCCAGGCCTTTGATATTGAGTATGTAGCATCATCTAGTGGACCTCTACCAAGATTGTTCAAATTATAGCCATTGGGTCAAAATTATTCGTCCCTGGGGGTCACTTGTTTTACATAGACTCATAAAGGGAAAACAGTTAAAAAAAAATCATCTTGTCTAAAAGAAGAAGGCCCAGGCCTTTGATATTTGGTATGTAGCATCATCTAGTGGACCCCTACCAAGATTGTTCAAATTATAGCCCTGGGGTCAAAAATGGCCCCACCCGGGTCACTTGTTTTACATATACTCGTATAGGGAAAAACTTTATAAATCTTGTCTAAAAGTTTAATATTTGAAATCTAACTTCATCTAGTGGACTTCTACCAAGATTGGTCAAATTATTATAGCCCTAGTGTCAAACATGGTTCCACCCTGGGGATCACTTGTTTTACATAGACTTGTTAAGGTAAACACTTTAAAAATATTCTTGTCCATTTGCCATGAATGTTCTTTGGGTGCCCCTCTACTAAGACTTCAAGTTATTTTGATAGGATGATAAACATGGCCACCAGGGGGTGTTGCTTGTTTTCCGTATATATATGTATAGACAAAGAACAAAGAAAACTTTTTAAGTTTGATTAAATCGGGTAAGCGATATAGTACCATCATGGTCCTCTTGTTTATCGTTTACTCATTATGGAAGCAAAAAAAATGATTTACATATTTAGAAATTTGTGAATACTTGTAGTATGTTGTATTATGGGGTTGAGGTCTTTATTTGCAAAATAAAACTTTAGTACTGCTGTACTTTTGGAAATCTAGTAGGTGAACTGACTGCAATGATATGTCTGAAAATATTGTTGAAAACTGTGTTTAAACTCAAACAATCAATTCTATATTACAGACAATGGTGGATGCCAGACACTGGGGGTGCTAACATTCCAGCTCTCAATGACCTCCTAGCACCACTTGGCATGGCATTTAGTGATCAGGTGTTTGAGGGTGATTTTAGAATAGGTGATCATGACAGTATGTAATCGAAGATCTTATTTTATTACTTTACAAATTTAACATCATACACCTCACCAACATACAGACACTTTGCAATTCTTCTGCAGCAGAAAAACATTGTGACAAAAGAAGAATTTGTTTCTAATTTTTTTCTAAATTAAACCGTCACCTGTAGTGATTTGCTATGCTACAATTTTGTAACAATTGTTTTCAAAGTCATTTGTTGTAGATTTGTTGTATGTTATAAAGGGTTAAAGATATGTATAAGTACTACCTAAATGTATTTAAATCTAATCGAAGCCTTTCATCAATTAACTTCAATTAATTTTCTCCTTTTCACGTAACATTTTTAGCTCACCAGAGCACAAAGTGCTCAAGGTGAGTTTTTGTGATCGCCTTTTTTGTCCCTCGTTCGTCCGTCGTCAACTTTTTCCTTGTTAACACTCTACAGACTACATTTTGCATCCAATCTTCATGAAAGTTTATCAGAACATTCCTCTTCATCAAATCTTGGGACAAGTTCGAAACAAGTCGTAAACTTGGTCACTAGGTCAATTTGAAGGGAAATCTTGTTAACACTCTGGAGACCACATTTTTAGATCAACTGAGCCGAAGGATCTGATCACTCTCTGTCCGTCGTCCTTTGTTAACTTTTAGCTTTAAACATCATCTCCTCCTAAACCACAGGAATAATTTCCAGAAAACATCACAGGAATGTTCCTTTGGTGGCCCTCTTTCAAATTTGTTCAAAGATTTAAATTCCATTGAGAACTTCCATTGGCAAAATGTCCAAACTTTAGAAATCTTCTCCTCCGAATCTGCTTATATGCAATATAATCAAGTAGAAATGTTCCTTGGGTGACCCTCCACAAAAATTGTTCAAGCCATACTGATTGGTCGAAAAAAATGACAGTCAGGCAGCATCAGAAAAGGGGCAAAATGACAAAATTCCACTTTTAGCTCGACTTTTCTTTGCTATATTACTCGCATCAGCTTCGCTGTTGGTGTCACACCTTGGTTAAGGTTTTTGTACCAATTCCGTTTTTGTACCAATTCCGTTTTTTGTCAAAACCATTACAGATATTGCTTTGAAATTTGCAACACTTATTCACCATCATTACCTCCATCAACAGACAAGAGTACATAACTCTATCAAGGTTTTTTGTAAGAATTATGGCCCTTTTTTAGCTCACCTGAGCTTTGCTCAAGGTGAGTTATTGTGATCGCCTTTTGTCCGGCATCCGTCGTCCGTCGTGCGTCGTCCGTCAACTTCTTCTCCTCAGTAACCAGTGGGTCAATTTGGATGAAACTTCACAGAAAGCATCCTCTCAATGACCTCACCAGAATTCCTTCAAATTTTTGGGATCCATGCAAAATTCTGGTTTCCATGGCAACGAAAACCGAAAAAACTTCAAAATTCTTCTTCTCCCAAACTGGTTGGCAGATTTTCAAATAATTTTGTAGAAATGTTCCTTAGATGACCCTCTATCAGATTCCTTCAAGCCATGTTGATTGGTCGAAAAACATGGCCGCCAGGGGGGGCGGGGCTATTTTGCCTTATTAGGCTATAGTGCAAACTTAAAAAATCTTCTCCTCCAAAAGTGTCAGGCCTATTTTCAAATAATTCTGTAGAAATGTTCCTTGGGTGATCCTCTATCAGATTCCTTCAAGCCATGTTGATTGGTCAAAAAGCATGGCCGCCAGGGGGCGGGGCTATTTTGCCTTTTATGGCTATAGTGCAAACTTAAAAAATCTTTTTCTCCATAAGTGTCGGCCCGATTTTCAAATAATTTTGTAGAAATGTTCCTTGGGTGACACTCTATCAGATTCCTTCAAGCCATGTTGATTGGTTGGAAAACATGGCCGCCAAGGGGCGGGGCTTTTTTGCCTTATATGGCCAAAGTGAAAACCTAAAAAATCTTCTCCTCCGAAAGTGTCAGGCTGATTTTTAAATAATTTTGTAGAAATGTTCCTTGGATGACCCTCTATCAGATTCCTTCAAGCCAAGTTGATTGGTCGAAAAACTTGGCCGCCAGGGGAGGCGGGGCTATTTTGCCTTATATGGCTATAGTGAAAACTTAAAAAATCTTCTTCTCCGAAAGTGTCAGGCCGATTTTCAAATAATTTTGTAGAAATGTTCTTTGGATGACCCACTTTCAGATTCCTTCAAGCCATGTTGATTGGCAAAAAAACATGGCCACCAGTGGGCAGGGCTATTTTGCATTATATGGCTATAGTGAAAACTTAAAAAATCTTCCCCTCCAAAAGTGTCTGGCCGATTTTCAAATAATTTTGTAGAAATGTTCCTAGGATTGTTCCTAGATTGGTCGAAAACTATGGCTGCCAGGGGGCGGGGCTTATATAGCTAAAGTGAAAAAAAAAACCAGGTGAGCGATTCCAGGGCCATCATGGCCCTCTTGTTTACTTAGAATTTTGGTTAAGTTTTTTGTACCAATTAACTTTTTTTCAAAACCATTACAGATATAGCTTCGAAACTTACAACACTTATTTACAATCATTACTTCTATCAACAGACGAGAGTACATAACTCTGTCAAGATCTTTTTAAAAAATATGGCCCTTTTTCGACTTAGAATTTTGGTTAAGTTTTTAGCTCACCTGAGCTTTGCTCAAGGTGAGTTATTGTGATCGCCTTTTGTGCGTCGTGCGTCAACTTCTTCTCCTCAGTAACCAGTAGGTCAATTGGGATGAAACTTCACAGAAAGCATCCTCTCAATGACCTCACCAGAATTCCTTCAAATTTTTGGGATCCATGCAGAATTCTGTTTTCCATGGCAACGAAATGAAAAAAACTTCAAAATTCTTCTTCTCCCAAACTGGTTGGCAGATTTTCAAATAATTTTGTAGAAATGCTCCTTGGATGAACCTCTATCAGATTTCTTCAAGTCATGTTGATTCGTCGAAAAACATGGCCGCCAGGTGGGGCGGGCCTTTTTTGCCTTATATGGCTATAGTGAAAACTTGAAAAATCTTCTCCTCCAAAAGTGTCAGGCCGATTTTCAAATAATTTTGTAGAAATGTTCCTTAAGTGACCCACTATCAGATTCCTTCAAGCCATGTTGATTGGTCAAAAAATATGGCTGCCAGTTGGCGGAGCTACTTTGCCTTAAATGGCTATAGTGAAAACTTAAAAGATCTTCTCCTCCGAAAGTGTCTGGCAGATTTTCAAAAAATGTTGTAGAAATGTTCCTAAGGTGACCCTCTATCAAATTCCTTTAAGCCAAGTTGATTGGTCGGAAACTACGGCCGCCAGGGGGCGGGGCTTATATGGCTAAAGTGAAAAGAAAAAAAAATCAGGTGAGCGATCCAGGGCCATCATGGCCCTCTTGTTTGTACCAAATTACTTATTTTTAAAACCATTATAGATATGGCTTCGAAACTTACAACACTTATTTATCATCATTAACTCCATCAACAGACAAGGGTACATAACTCTGTCAAGATTTTTGTAATAATTATGGCCCTTTTTCGACTTAGACTTTTGGTCAAGTTTTTTGTACCAATTCACTTTTTTTCAAAACAATTACAGATATTGCTTTGAAACTTACAAGACTTTTTCACCATCATATAACCTGTATAAATCTGTCAAGGTTTTTGTAAGAATTATTGCCCTTTTTATATCTCCTAGAGCCAAAGGCTCAAGGTGAGCTATTCTGATCACTCTGTGTCCGTCGTCCGTCGTTAACTTTTAGCTTTAAACATCATCTCCTCCTGAACCGCAAGAACAATTTCCACCAAACATCACAGGAATGTTCCTTTGGTGGTCCTTTTTCAAAATTGTTCAAAGATTTAAATTCCATTGAGAACTTTGGTTGCTGCGGCATCAGAAAGGGGACAAAATGTCCAAACTTTAAAAATCTTCTTCTCCGAATCTGCCTGTCAGATTCAAATATAATTTGGTAGAAATGTTCCTTGGGTGACCCTCTATAAAAATTGTTCAAGCCATACTGATTGGTCGAAAAACATGGCAGTCAGGCGGCATCAGAAAAGGGGCAAAATGACAAAATTTGAAAATTCCATTTTTATGAAAGAGCATGTCTGATTTTAAGAAAATATAATACGAATCTTACTTCAATGATCCTCTATTTAATTTGTTTAAGCCGTTTTGAATGGTTACACAATCATAGCAACCAGGCGTCATCACAAAAGGGGTAAATTGAACTTTTAGCTACAAATGACAACCAACTCCTACCATTCCATTAGACCAATTTCCACAAAACATCACGGGAATGTTCCTTTGGTGGTCCTCTTTCAAATTTGTTCAAAGAATAAAATTCCATTGAGAACTTTGGTTGCTGTGGCATCAGAAAGGGGACAAAATGTCCAAACTTTAAAAATCTTCTCCTCTGAATATGCTTGTCAGATTCAAATATAATTTGGTAGAAATGTTCCTTGGGTGACCCTCTATAATAATTGTTCAAGCCATACTGATTGGTCGAAAAACATGGCAGTCAGGCGGCATCAGAAAAGGGGCAAAATGACAAAATTTGAAAATTCCATTTTTATGAAAGTGTTTGTCTGATTTTAAGAAAATATAATACGAATCTTACTGTAATGATCCTCTATTTAATTTGTTTAAGCCGTTTTGATTGGTTACACAATCATATCAACCAGGCATCATCACAAAAGGGGTAAATTGAACTTTTAGCTACAAATGACAACCAACTCCTACCATTCCAATAGACCAACTTCCACAAAACATCACAGGAATGTTCCTTTGGTGGTCCTCTTTCAAAATTGTTCAAAGATTTAAATTCCATTGAGAACTTTGGTTGCTTTGGTGAGAAAATTACCCAAATTTTAAAATCCTTTTCCTCCATAATCTGCTTGTGCGATTGCAAGATAATTTGGTAGAAATGTTCCTTAAGTGACCCTCTAAATAAACTGTTGAAGCCATATTGATTTCGTTGAAAAACAGGGCAGCAAGGCGGCATCAGGAAAGGTGCAAAATGACAAAAACTTTAACTATAATTCCATTCTTATTAAAGTTCTTGTTAGATTTCTAGATATAAATGGCCTTTACTGATAAGCTGTTTCTTGAGAAGTGTCCACTCCTTTCAGTTTCATTTGCACTCCCTGATAAAAATTTCCAGATATTTGCAGTTAAATATTTGCTACTAATTTACTATCAATTAGGTGATCGATTTAGGGCTATCTTGGCCCTCTTGTTTTACATACAATTTTGGTCAATTTTTTTGTACCAATTTACTTATTTTCAAAACCATTACAGATATGGCTTCGAAACCTACAACACTTATTCTCCATCATTAACTCCATCAACAGCCAAGAGAACATAACTCTGTCAAACAAATTGTAAGAATTATGGCCCTTTTTCGACTTAGATTTTCGGTTAAATTTTTGTACCAATTTACTTTTTAGCTCACCTGTCACATAGTGACAAGGTAGTGACAGGTGAGCTTTTGTGATCGCCCCTTGTCTGTCGTCTGTTGTCCATCATCCGTCCACAATTTCTTGTGAACACGATACAGTCTTCATTTATGATCCGATGTTTACCAAACCTATTCAATAGCTAGATATACATAAGAGCTCGGTTCCTTTTGAAAACCAGCCAGATCCATCCATGCATGACGGGATTATGGCCCTTTAAAATTGGCAAAATTGCTATAATTGACCTTGTGAACAAGTTTAAGTCATCATTTATTATCCGATGTATACCAAACTTATACAGTAGCTAGATATACATGAGAGCTCGGTTCCTAAGAATAACCAGCCAGATCCGTTTATGCATGACTGGATTATGGCCCTTTAAAATTGGCAAAGTTGTTATAATTGACCTTGTGAACATGATAGTCATTATTTATTATCAGATGTTTACCAAATTTATACAGTAGCTAGATAAACATGAGAGCTAAGTTCCTTTCGAAAACCAGCCAGATCTGTCATGCATGACTGAATTATGGCCCTTTAAATTGGCTAAATTGTTATAATTGACTTTGTGAACATGAAAAAAATTCATTTATTTGTCAAATGTCCTGACTTTGTGAACATGATAAAAATTCATTTATTTGTCACATGTCCTTTACATCGGCAATATTGACACATTGTTGAAAACTATGGCCGCCTGGGGGCAGGGCTTATATGGCTAAAGTGAAAAAAAATAGAATCAGGTGAGCGATATAGGGCCATCATGGCCCTCTTGTTTTCAAAACCATTACAGATATTGCTTTGAACTTACAACACTTTTTATACGACCGTTTCTTAAAAAACGGTACGTATTATGGTATGGTCATGTCCCTCCCTCCCTCCGTCCGTCCGTTCGGGTTTCCGCACTTTTTTCTTGCATATAGTTCATATTTCCCGGGGATTTCGTAAATTTTTGAATGAGTTATGCCCCTTTTTGGACTTAGAATATTTGTTTTCCGCACTTTTTTTCTACATGCTTTGATGTATTGAGCTAAAATTATGTATATGGCTTTGTAATCAAGTGTCACAGATCAAGTTAACATTTTCTTGAATTTCGTCAATTTTTGAATGAGTTATACCCCTTTTTGGACTTAGAATATTGGTTTTCCGCACTTTTTTATGCCCCCGGAATCTCTGATTCGGTGGGCATCTAGTTTTTGGCCTGTCTGCACGTCTGCACGTCTGTCTGCACGTCTGTCTGTCTGCACGAAAAAAACTTTAACCTTGACCACTACTTTTGAATCATAACAGGTACGGCTACCATATTTCACATGTGTATTCCTCGTGACATGACCTTTCTGTCAGTACCAAAATGTTTGACCTTGCGACCTTGACCTTTGACCTAGATGTTGCCATTCTCGAAAAAAACTTTTAACCTTGGCCATTACTTTTGAACCATAACAGGTATGGCTACCATATTTCACATGTGTATTCCTTGTGACATGACCTTTCTGTCAGTACCAACATTTTTGACCTTGCGACCTTGACCTTTGACCTAGATGTTGCCATTCTCAAAAAAACCTTTAACCTTCACCATTACTTTTGAACCATAACAGGTAAGGCTACCATATTTCACATGTGTATACCTTCTGACATGACCTTTCTGTCAGTACCAACATTTTTGACCTGGCGACCTTGACCTTTGACCTAGATGTTGCCATTCGGGGGCATCAGTGTTTCACAAACACATCTTGTTCTTACATACTTTGAGCTATTGACCTGAAATTTTGTATAAGGCTTTGTAGTGATGTGTCACAGATCAAGTTCATATTTCCTGGGATTTCGTCAATCTTTGAATGAGTTATGCCCCTTTTTAGCTCACCTGAGCTTTGCTCAAGGTGAGTTATTGTGATCGCCTTTTGTCCGGCGTGCGTCGTGCGTCAACTTCTTCTCCTCAGTAACCAGTGGGTCAATTGAGATGAAACTTCACAGAAAGCATCCTCTCAATGACCTTACCAGATTTCCTTCAAATTTTTGGAAACCATGCAGAATTCTGGTTTCCATGGCAACGAAACGAAAAAAACTTCAAAAATCTTCTCCTCCGAAAGTGTAAGGCCGATTTTCAAATAATTTTGTAGAAATGTTCCTTGGATGATCCTCTATCAGATTCCTTCAAGGCATGTTGATTGGTCGAAAAACATGGCCGCCAGGGGGGGGGGGGGGGGGGGGGGGCGGGCTATGTTGCCTTATATGGCTATAGTGCAAACTTAAAAAATCTTCTCCACCAGAAGTGTCAGGCCGATTTTCAAATAATTTTGTAGAAATGTTCCTTGGGTGATCCTCTATCAGATTCCTTCAAGCCATGTTGATTGGTCAAAAAACATGGCCGCCAGGGGGCGGGGCTATTTTGCCTTTTATGGCTATAGTGAAAACTTAAAAAATCTTCTCCTCCATAAGTGTCAGGACGATTTTCAAATAATTTTGTAGAAATATTCCTTGGATGACCCTCTATCAGATTCCTTTAAGCCATGTTGATTGGTCGAAAAACATGGCCGCCAGGGGGGGCAGGGGCTATTTTGCCTTATATGGCTATAGTGCAAACTTAAAAAATCTTCTCCTCCAAAAGTGTCAGGCCAATTTTCAAATAATTTTGTAGAAATGTTCCTTGGGTGATCCTCTATCAGATTCCTTCAAGCCATGTTGATTGGTCAAAAAACATGGCCGCCAGGGGGCGGGGCTATTTTGCCTTTTATGGCTATTGTGAAAACTTAAAAAATCTTCTCCTCCATAAGTGTCAGGCCGATTTTCAAATAATTTTGTAGAAATGTTTCCTTGGGTGACCCTCTATCAGATTCATTCAAGCAATGTTGATTGGTCAAAAAAACATGGCCGCCAGGGGGCGGGGGCTATTTTGCCTTATATCGCCAAAGTGAAAACTTAAAAAATCTTCAACATCTTCTCCTCAGTAACCAGTAGGTCAATTGGGATGAAACTTCACAGAAAGCATCCTCTCAATGACCTCACCATAATTCCTTCAAATTGTTGGGATCCATGCAGAATTCTGGTTTCCATGGCAACGAAACGAAAAAAACTTCAAAATTCTTCATCTCCCAAACTGCTTGGCAGATTTTCAAATAATTTTGTAGAAATGTTCCTTGGATGACCCTCTACCAGATTCCTTCAAGCCATGTTGATTGGTTGAAAAACACGGCCGCCAGGGGGGCGGGGCTATTTTGCCTTATATGGCTATAGTGCAAACTTAAACAATCTTCTCCTCCAAAAGTGTCAGCCCGATTTTCAAATAATTTTGTAGAAATGTTCCTTGGATGACCCACTTTCAGATTCCTTCAAGCCATGTTGGTTGGTCAAAAAACATGGCCACCAGTGGGCAGGGCTATTTTGCATTATATGGCTATAGTGAAAACTTAAAAAATCTTCTCCTCCAAAAGTATCTGGCCGATTTTCAAATAATTTTGTAAAAATGTTCCTAGAGTGACCCTCTATCAGATTCCTTCCAGCCAAGTTGATTGGTCGGAAACTAAGGCTGCCAGGGGGCGGGGCTGATATAGCTAAAGTGAAAAAAAATTAAAAAATCAGGTGAGCGATTCAAGGGCCATCATGGCCCTCTTGTTTGACTTAGAATATTTGTTTTCCGCACTTTTTTTCTACATGCTTTGATGTATTGAGCTGAAATTATGTATATGGCTTTGTAATCAAGTGTCACAGATCAAGTTCACATTTCCTCGAATTTCGTCAATTTTTGAATGAGTTATGCCCCTTTTTGGACTTAGAATATTGGTTTTCCGCACTTTTTTCCTACATACTTTGAGCTATTGACCTGAAATTTTGTATATGGCTTTGTAATCATGTGTCACAGATCAAGTTCACATTTCCTCGGATTTCGTCAATTTTTGAATGAGTTGCCCTTTTTGGACTTAGAATATTTGTCAATTTCTGCATGAGTTATGCATTTTTCATAGTTTCCCATTATTCTTTAACAACTTATTCCTGAACGACTTTATTAACTTTTTACAAACAAACAATATATCAAAACAAAGAGGAAACTTACAAAGAAGTTCCTGACGGGCATATTATGTACCGTTTGCGGTACTCTTGTTAGCTCATCTATGCACAAAGTGCAAGGTGAGCTATTGCGATCTAATTTTGTCCGGCGTCCGTCTGTCGTGCGTCGTCGACATTTGTGCTTGTTAACACTCTACAGGCTACATTTTGCATCCAATCTTTATGAAAGTTTATCTGAACATTCATCTCCACCAATTGTTGGACAATTTAGAAACTGGGCCATATGAGATCAAAAACTAGGTCACTAGGTCAAATTGAAGGGAAATCTTGTTAACACTCTGGAGGCCACATTTTCAATTTGAGCATGTTGAAACTTTATCAGAATGTTTGTCTTGATGATATGTAAGTCAAGGTCGAACATGGGTCATGTCGGGTCCAAAAGTAGATGACTAGGTCAAATTGAAGGACAATCTTGTTAACACTCCAGAGGCCGCAATTTTTGCTTCAGCAGTTTGAAATTTTGTCAGAATGTTTGTGTTGAAAATTTCTAGGTCAAGTTCGAATATGGGTCATATTGGGTCAGAAACTAGGTCATTAGGCCAAATTGAAGGGAGATCTTGTTAACACTGTAGAAGCCACTTCATTTGCTTCAGCGGCTTGAAATTTCGTCAGAATGTTGAGCTGAATGATCTTGTTAATACCCTAGAGGCCGCAATTTTGTTAACTCTGTAGAAGCTGCTATTTGGCTACAGCAGCTTAAAATTTGGTCAGAATGTTTATCTAAATGATATCTAGGCCAAGTTCGAATATGGGTCATACCGGGTTAAAAACTAGGTCACTAGGCCAAATTGAAGGAAAATCTTGTTAACACTCGGGATACTGCATTTTTAGGTCACCTATGCACGAAGTGCAAGGTGAGCTATTGGGATCACATTTTGTCAGGCGTCCGTCCGTTGTGCGTCGTGCGTCGTCAACATTTGAGCTTGTTAACACTCTACAGGCTACATTTTGCATCCAATCTTCATGAAAGTCTATCAGAACGTACATCTCCATAAAATCTTGGACAAGTTCGAAACTGGGCCATATGAAGTCAAAAACTAGGTCACTAGGTCGAATTGAAGGCAAATCTTGTTAACACTCTGGAGGCCACATTTTCAACTTGAGCATGTTGAAACTTCATCAGAATGTTTGTCTTGATGATATGTAGGTCAAGTTCGAACATGGGTCACGTCGGTTCAAAAAATAGGTCACTAGGCCAAATTGAAGGAAAATCTTGTTAACACTTTGGATGCCGCATTTTTTGCTTCAGCAGCTTGAAATTTTGTCAGAATGTTTGTCTTAAAGATATCTAGGTTAAGTTAAAATATGGGTCATATTGGATCAGAAACTAGGTCACTAGGCCAAATTGACGGAAAATCTTGTTAACACTTTGGATGCCGCATTTTTTGCTTCAGCAGCTTGAAATTTTGTCAGAATGTTGAGCTGAATGATATGTAGGCCAAGTTAGAATATGGGTCATGCCGGGTCAAAAACTAGGTCACTAGGTCAAATTGAAGTAAAATCTTGTTAACACTTTGGATGCCTTATTTTTGCTTCAGCAGCTTGAAATTTAGTCAGAATGTTTGTCTGAATGATATCTAGGCCAAGTTCGGATATGGGTCATGTCGGGTTAAAAACTAGGTCACTAGGCCAAATTGAAGGGTAATCTTGTTAACACTCTGGATACTGCATTTTTAATTTCAGCATGATGAAACTTTATCAGAATGTTTTCTTGATGATATGTAGGCCAAGTTAGAATATGGGTCATGCTGGGTCAAAAACTAGGTCACTAGATCAAATTGAAGAAAAATCTTGTGAATACTTTGGATGCCACATGTTTTGCTTCAGCAGCTTGAAATTTGTTCAGAATGTTTGTCTGAATTATATCTAGGTCAAGTTCGAATAGGGGTCATATTGGATCAGAAACTATGTCAATAAAGGAAAATATTGTTCAAACTCCGGAGGCCGCATTTTTACTTTGAGCAAGTTGAAACTTTGTCAGAATGTTGTCTTGATGATATTTAGTCCATGTTGGAATATGGCTCATATCAGGTAAAAAAAATACAGATCACTAGGCCAAACGAAGGAAAATATTGTTAACACTGTGGAGGTTGCATTCAGAATAATTGTCTTGATGTGTTTTGCATTGCAGTACATTGTATAATTAAGGTGAGCGATCCAGGGCCATCATGGCCCTCTTGTTAATTTGAGCATGATGAAACTTTATCAGAATGTTTGTCTTGATGACATTTAAGTCAAGTTTGAACATGGGTCATATTGGGTCAAAAAGTAGGTCACTAGGTCCAGTTGAAGGAAAATCTTGATAACACTCTAGAGGCCGCATTTTTTGCTTAAGAAGTTTGACAATTGATGAGAATGTTTATCTAAATGATATCTAAGCCAAGTTCGAATATGGGTTATGTAGGGTCAAAAACTAGGTCACTGTCAAATTGAAGGAAAATCTTGTTAATACTTCGGATGCCGCATTTTTAGATCACCTTAGCCGAAGGCTGAAGGTGAGCTATTCTGATCACTTTTTGTCCGTCGTCCGTCGTCCGTCGTCCGTCGTCCGTCGTCCGTCCGGTGTTAACTTTTAGCTTTAAACATCAACTCCTCCCAAACTCCAAGGACAATTTTCGTGAAACATCACAGGACTGTTCCTCTGGTTGACCTCTTTCAAAGTTGTTCAAAGATTTAAATTCCATTGAGAACTTTGGTTGCTGCGGCATCAGAAAGGGGACAAAATGTCCAAACTTTGAAAATCTTCTCCTCCGAATCTGCCTGTCAGATTCAAATATAATTTGGTAGAAATGTTCCTTGGGTGACCCTCTATAAAAATTGTTCAAGCCATACTGATTGGTCGAAAAACATGGCAGTCAGGCGGCATCAAAAAAGGGGCAAAATGACAATACTTTAATAAAGTATCCTTATAAAAGTGCTTGTCTGATTTAAAGATAGTTTTGTAGAAATGTTCTTTCATTGATCATCTACATACTTTGTCAAGCCATATTGATTTGTTGAAAGGCATAGCAACCAAGCAGCATCAGAAAAGGAGTAAAATTAACTTTTTGCTTCAAATGACATATGGTTATTAGATTGATGGTCTAAGGGAGGTAACACTTGGCAGAGTATTATGCAAGGGCAATCTCCTTCGCAGAGTTGTCGTTCCTTACACTCACCATACACTATCAATCAGTTGATCGATTTAATGTCCAAACTTTAAAAATCTTCTCCTCCGAATCTGCCTGTCAGATTCAAATATAATTTGGTAGAAATGTTCCTTGGGTGACCCTCTATAAAATGTGTTCAAGCCATACTGATTGGTCGAAAAACATGGCAGTCAGGCGGCATCAAAAAAGGGGCAAAATGACAATACTTTAATAAAGTATCCTTATAAAAGTGCTTGTCTGATTTAAAGATAGTTTTGTAGAAATGTTCTTTCATTGATCATCTACATACTTTGTCAAGCCATATTGATTTGTTGAAAGGCATAGCAACCAAGCAGCATCAGAAAAGGAGTAAAATTAACTTTTTGCTTCAAATGACATATGGTTATTAGATTGATGGTCTAAGGGAGGTAACACTTGGCAGAGTATTATGCAAGGGCAATCTCCTTCGCAGAGTTGTCGTTCCTTACACTCACCATACACTATCAATCAGTTGATCGATTTAATGTCCAAACTTTAAAAATCTTCTCCTCCGAATCTGCCTGTCAGATTCAAATATAATTTGGTAGAAATGTTCCTTGGGTGACCCTCTATAAAATGTGTTCAAGCCATACTGATTGGTCGAAAAACATGGCAGTCAGGCGGCATCAGAAAAGGGGCAAAATGACAAAATTTGAAAATTCCATTTTTTATGAAAGTGTTTGTCTGATTTTAAGAAAATATAATACAAATCTTACTGTAATGATCCTCTATTTAATTTGTTTAAGCCGTTTTGATTGGTTACACAATCATATCAACCAGGCGTCGTCACAAAAAGGGTAAATTGAACTTTTAGCTACAAATGACAACCAACTCCTACCATTCCAATAGACCAATTTCCACAAAACATCACAAGAATGTTCCTTTGGTGGTCCTCTTTCAAAATTGTTCAAAGATTTAAATTCCATTGATAACTTTGGTTGCTGCGGCATCAGAAAGTGAGAAAAATACCCAAATTTTAAAATCCTTTTCCTCCATAATCTACTTGTGCGATTGCAAGATAATTTGGTAGAAATGTTCCTTAAGTGACCCTCTAAATAAACTGTTGAATCCATATTGATTTCGTTGAAAAACAGGGCAGCAAGGCGGCATCAGGAAAGGTGCAAAATGACAAAAACTTTATAATTCCATTCTTATTAAAGTTCTTGTTAGATTTCAAGATATAAATGGCCTTTACTGATAAGCTGTTTCTTGAGAAGTGTCCACTCCTTTGCAGTTTCATTTGCATTCCCTGATAAAATTTTCCAAGATATTTGCAGTTAAATATTTGCTACTAATTTACTATCAATTAGGTGATCGATTTAGGGCCATCTTGGCCCTCTTGTTTGCCTCAGCAGCTTGAAATTTTGTCAGAACGTTTATCAGGTAAAAAAATATAGATCACAAGGCCAAATGAAGGAAAATCTTGTTAACACTGGAGGTTGCATTCAGAATAATTGTCTTGATGTGTTTTGCATTGTAGTACATTGTTTAATTAAGGTGAGCGAACTAGGGCCATCATGGCCCTCTTGTTTGATTAAGAATATTGGTCAAGTTATTCATACCAAATCAAATTTTTTCAAACAATTAGAGATAAAGCTTAAACACTTACAAAAATATTTTTACCATCATTACCTCCATCAACAGCCAATATTGCATAATTCAGTAAAGGTTTCTGTAAAAGTTATGACCCTTTTTCGACTTATAAAGTAAATTGCTTATAAATAATATGATAAAAGTACTTGGTTATGTTTTCTGTACCACCCAAAAAAGTTTTGTTTCCGCATTTTTTGCCTCAGCAGCTTGAAATTTTGTCAGAATGTTTATCAGGTAAAAAAATATAGATCACAAGGCCAAATGAAGGAAAATCTTGTTAACACTGGAGGTTGCATTCAGAATAATTGTCTTGATGTGTTTTGCATTGTAGTACATTGTTTAATTAAGGTGAGCGAACTAGGGCCATCATGGCCCTCTTGTTTGATTTAGAATATTGGTCAAGTTATTCATACCAAATCAAATTTTTTCAAACAATTAGAGATAAAGCTTAAACACTTACAAAAATATTTTTACCATCATTACCTCCACCAACAGCCAATATTGCATAATTCAGTAAAGGTTTCTGTAAAAGTTATGACCCTTTTTCGACTTATAAAGTAAATTGCTTATAAATAATATGATAAAGTACTTGGTTATGTTTTCTGTACCACCCAAAAAAGTTTTGTTTTATTTGCAAGCACAAAAATGTTGAGTGTGCTGTCCTCACACAGCTCTTGTTATGAAAGTGCTTTTCTGATTTTAAGAAAATTGAATAGTAATCCTACATCAGTGATCCTCTTCTTAATTTGTTCAAGCCAAATCGATTGGTAAATTAAATCGAAGCACTGAAAGTGCTGATGGCCTAGTGGCTGCAGGAAGGTTGGAGAAGTAGGGAAATGTGAAAGGAAATAATCTATTGTTGAGAAGTTTATCAATTCAAACATTCTGACAAAGTTTCAAGCTGCTGAAGCAAAGAATGCGGCCTCCAGAGTATTAACAATATTTTCCTTCAATTTGGCCTAGTGACCTTATTTTTTCCCCGGCATGACCCATATTCAACCTTGGCCTAGATATCATTAAAAAAACAAAAAGTTGCTTCTAGTGTTGACAAGATTTTTTAGTTTTTAGCTCCACTGGCTGAAAGCCAGTCGAGCTTATGTCATGGTGAATTGTCTGTTGTGCGTGCGTCTGTGTGGCTTATATGGCTAAAGAGAAAACTTAAAAAATCTTCTTCTCCGAAAGTGTCTGGCTGATATTCAAATAATTTTGTAGAAATGTTCCTAGGCTGACCCTCTATCAGATTCCTTCAAGCCATGTTGATTGGTTGAAAAACATGGCCACCAGGGCGCAGTGCTGTTTTGCATTATATGGCCTCTTGTTGAACAAACATGCATGTTCGAATATGGGTCATATCAGGTAAAAAGAAAAAAGGTCACAAGGCCAAATTGCATTTTGAATATTTGTCAGAATAATTGTCTTGATGTGTTTTGCATTAGTAATCACATTACATAATTCAGGTGAGTGATTTAGGGCCTTCTTGTTTGCATGTTTATACCACTTGATGTGCGACTTTCCATGAAGAGGGAGACACCCCCAGGCTTTGTTAGACTTCAATTTCACTCTGTTTTGAAAAAGGTTAGCATTTTCCCATCTGTAGACACATTATGATGCCTTTGATGCAGACACCTTTGAAATCACTGATGCAAAAGAAGAAATTGCTTGTGATTCTTACTTGATTCAAGGTCATCTGCTTCAGATTTTATGTAAAAATTCCTGACTTGTGAGACACCTTTTTCCTGAATGCATTTCTACTTCCCAAGTCCTATGTATGTGGGAAAGGGTTAAACTCAGCTTTGTATTGTTGAGATGAAAAAAAGATTGTGTGTCACTCTATATGATTTCTGAATCTATTTCAGTGTATTATGCCTCTGGGACTAGCATAGCGAAGTTTCCTCAAAATGGAACTGTACTCACTAAAACATTAAAAGACCAAGGTAAGGCCAGAAGTTTAGAATATATTATAATTGTTTCTAGCCATTTAAACTCGCCTCTGCATGCTCAAGGTGAGTTATTGTGATTGCCCTTTGTGCAGTATTCGCTTAAAGTCATGTTGATTTGTTGAAAAACATGGCCACCTTGAGACAGGGCTGTTTTGCAGTAAATGGCTTTAGTGAAAATTTAAAAAATCTTCTTCTCAAGAAGTATCTGTATGATATCCAATTGATTTTGTAGAAATGTTCCTCTGTTGACCCTCTATCAGAATCCTTCAAACCATGTTGATTGGTTGAAAAACATGGCCACCAGGGCGCAGTGCTGTTTTGCATTATATGGCCTTAGTGAAATCTTTAAAAATCTTCTTCTCCAAAAGTATGTGGCCAATGCTGAATAATTTTGAAGAAATGTTCCTTGGAAATATGTGGTCCCAATGAATGGGGCTGTTTTGCCTATGATTATATTGGACACCTTAAAAGTCTTCCTCTCCAAAAGTTTCTGGCCAATTTCCAAATAATTGTGTAGAAATGTTTCTTGTGTGACCCTCTACAAGATTACTTCAAGGCAAGTTGATTGGTAAAAAATCTGTTAATTTGGTAGGCATGACAAATCACATTGCATAGTTCAGGTGTGCGATCCAGTGTCAAGCTCTACTGGTCAGAAGATCTGTCATTAAAGCCAGATTGTTTTAAAACAGATTGTTATCAATGAGAGCTTAAAGCTTTTAAAGCAAAGTCTGTTCATAACTTTATTAATAAAATCCTTGTAAAGGTTAAATGTTGTTTGTGAACTGGAGAGGCCAAAGATTTCACAGGATTCATCAATCTTGCACAGATGGTTTGCTTTCTTGTATTTTGTTTGATGGCTTTGATTTAAATTAAGCAATTTGACTCTCATAACTCCTCAAATAGCCTGAAAGACTTAAAAGTTCTTAATGTTTCATTAATACGACTTCTTTTTTGCAGGGAACGAAGTAATAAATTCTGTGACAAAAGAGGTTGATAAAGTTCCAGTATTAGGTTTATATCAAACAAGAGAGAAGAGAATCAGTGGTCGTGTAGTGTTGTATGGAGACTCCAACTGTCTGGATAATAGTCATTTACAAAAAGGTACTCTACTTCATTTGAGTCCTGTTCTAGGAAATCCAATCATATTTATTACATCACAACCAAAATTAACCCTTTCCCACATTCAGCAAATCTGCAACAGACAACTTTGAAAACATTTAGGCAGAATTATGGAAAAATCTTCATAATGGAAATTGTAATTAATGAAAAGAGTTGAAAACATTGTGGCAAAAGTCAGTTGCTGCAGAGGCATCAGAAAGCATCTGTATGTGGGAAATAGTTAAGACAACATATTTATTACAAGTGTATATACAGATCTGTTTACGCATCTATGCTATATGATCAAAATGTACACTGTTTGTCTGAGACTTCTTAAATTCTTCTGAGCTTTATAAACTTGCAGTGCAAATTCCAGATTAAACTCGGTGATCTATAATTATATTAGTTGCAGATGCCCTATTGTTGGATTTTCTAGAGGTTTTTCTCTCAAAGCCGTCTAAAACAAACTTCTTTAGACATTTGTGAGGGCCTACTTTTGAAAACATTGTTGGAACGGGAGACATTAGCCAAGGACAGAGTACAGACTAAGGTGTTGTTCTTTCAAGCATAAGCAGTTTAGCTTAACTAAAAAAAAAATCTCTCAAAAAGTGCAAGAGCTTTAAAACTTGGATCACAGTAATATTTACATTGTATGCGAAAGAGGGTAAGTGTCACCTATTTTCTTTGATATAAAACTTGAAGTTTGCTGGATTTGTGAATTAGGCGTAACTTCTTCATTCAAATGTTGTCTTTGTCACTTGAATTGATGGTGAAAGATGATGACAGCTAGTCTTGTATAATAAACCGTAAATATAATTATGTTTCAGTTTATTTGTAAACAATAATGGAGACAAACTGGAAGGAATCGGTTTCCAAATAACATCCTATATTTCTGACAACATACCAGCTTACAGGAATATAAGTCTAACTATAAATATGCATGATGCATTGATTTAAATCTTTTCCACATACAACAATTATGCAGCAGACAACTTTGAAAACATCTGGTTAAAATATGGTAAATCTCTATAAGTAATGGTTTAATCATTAAATAGAGTTGAATACATTATGGCAAAAGGAGAAATTATTTCTCATTATGAGCAATTTCAACTTGTGGCACTATGTATCAGGGCTACGCAAAGCGGATAAATTGCCGGTTTAAACCGATTTTGAACTCGGCGGACCGATTTCAATCTTAAAACTAGTAACTAAATCGGTCCAGGATTTTTTATAAATTAAAACTAATATAAAATCAGTCCAGGAATTTCTATAAAGCTACTTATAAAACACCTCCGCTACAGGTCCGTACACCTTCGAGATAGTCACTTAGCGTGACCATAAACAGGATTATCGATCCAATTAAGTTTTACAATCGTGTAAACTGATAGATAATGCCAATCGGAATACCTCGGTGATGAATGGATGACGGAATTACCCGAGAAAATCCCATTGAATGCATGCGGTAATAATTTCATGCATCTGATTGGCTGTTGGGGTTATTAGGGAATTTCCATAGGTCACGTGACCTTTGTAACCCCTTTCAAGATGGCATGGAAAAAGAGATATTTACGAAACGTTTCGTAAAAATAAATTTGTCACTGTATATTTTATAAGGCAGAATTTTAACTTCATTTCATTTAATTTGTCCTTCGATACATTAACGAAATTTACTTGCGATGTTCAAAAAGTCAAATGACAGGCTTGGCAACGCAAATCATGTTGACAAAGAGAACCGGGTCAAACCGGTTCATAATTACTCAACTGGGTAAATGTACTTACCTAAAAAATGGCTTTCTCTAATTATTTCAGTCATGGTAATTCCAAAACAACAAAGACCTTTTTTGTAGTAAATTTTTTATTTTTATGTAAACAAAACAAAGTTAACTGTACAAATAAGAGAAATGTATCTTTTGTGCGAAACCAATAATTTTCTAGTACGTACGGGTCGAACAATCTTAAGTACGAACGAGCAATGTAAACACACATGCTTTAGAAAAATCTCTTTAATTGAATGGATAACCTACGACTAAAATTGGAAAACATTGTGGCAAAAGGAGAAATTGCATGTTTTGTGCTTTATGTTCGTCTGCAAAGTTTGGAAAATTATGATTTGTAAAGTACTTCTACAATGACATTAACGAGCGATGACACTGTTATGCAACCATCTATGCAAGGTAACCTGCAATAAACATGAAATTTGTGTATATTTGTTTTTAAAAGAGTTTCAATGTAAAAAAACATAACAGGGGGGATTGAAAAATATTCTGGACCGATTGAGATTTCAAAATTTCCGGAGCCCTGCTATGTATTCATAAGATGTATGCTGCAGTGGCATCAGAAAGCATCTGTGTTTAGGAAAGGGTTTATATTCATGCTTGATTTTGGCAAAATTAACTTTTCCCTGATAAATTTGTAAATATTATGAGAAAAGGAGAAGTTGCTCAAAACAAGCCATTTCTTCTTTCCCACAATGTTTTCAACTTCTTTATACTGTAAACTTCCTTTTTTTAGCTCTACTGGCCAAAGGCCAGAAGGGCTTATGTCGTGGCGATTCGTCCGTCGTGCGTCCGTCCGTAAACAATTTCTTGTTAACACGATACAGTCTTCACTTTTTAGCTCACCTGAGCTTTGCTCAAGGTGAGTTATTGTGATCGCCTTTTGTCCGGCGTCCGTCGTCCGGCGTCCGGCGTCCGGCGTCCGTCGTGCGTCGTCCGTCGTCCGTCGTGCGTCAACTTCTTCTCCTCAGTAACCAGTGGGTCAATTGGGATGAAACTTCACAGAAAGCATCCTCTCAATGACCTCACCAGAATTCCTTCAAATTTTTGGGATCCATGCAAAATTCTGGTTTCCATGGCAACGAAACCGAAAAAACTTCAAAATTCTTCTTCTCCCAAATTGGTTGGCAGATTTTCAAATAATTTTGTAGAAATGTTCCTTGGATGACCCTCTATCAGATTCCTTCAAGCCGTGTTGATTGGTCGAAAAACATGGCCGCCAGGGGGGGCGGGGCTATTTTGCCTTATATGGCTATAGTGAAAACTTAAAAAATCTTCTCCTCCGAAAGTGTAAGGCCGATTTTCAAATAATTTTGTAGAAATGTTCCTTGGGTGACCCTCTATCAGATTCCTTCAAGCCATGTTGATTGGTCAAAAAACATGGCTGCCAGGGGGGGCGGGGCTATTATGCCTTATATGGCTATGGTGCAAACTTAAAAAATCTTCTTCTCCAAAAGCGTCAGGCCGATTTTCAAATAATTTTGTAGAAATGTTCCTTGGGTGATCCTCTATCAGATTCCTTCAAGCCATGTTGATTGGTCAAAAAACATGGCCGCCAGGGGGCGGGGCTATTTTGCCTTTTATGGCTATAATGAAAACTTAAAAATCTTCTCCTCCATAAGTGTCAGGCCGATTTTCAAATAATTTTGTAGAAATGTTCCTTGGGTGACCCTCTATCAGATTCCTTCAAGCCATGTTGATTGGTCGAAAAACATGGCCACCAGGGGGGGGGGGGGTGCGGGCTATTTTGCCTTATATGGCTATAGTGCAAACTTAAAAAATCTTCTTCTCCAAAAGTGTCGGCCCGATTTTCAAATAATTTTGTAGAAATGTTCCTTGGATGACCCACTTTCAGATTCCTTCAAGCCATGTTGATTGGTCAAAAAACATGGCCGCCAGTAGGCAGGGCTATCTTGCATTATATGGCTATAGTGAAAACTTAAAAAATCTTCTCCTCCAAAAATATCTGGCCGATTTTCAAATAATTTTGTAGAAATGACCCTCTATCAGATTCCTTCAAGCCAAGTTGATTGGTCGGAAACTATGGCTGCCAGGGGCGAGGCTTATATAGCTAAAGTGAAAAAAAAAAAAAAAAAATCAGGTGAGCGATTCAAGGGCCATCATGGCCCTCTTGTTATTGTATCTCAACCAAACTTATACAGTAGTTAGATATCCATGAGAGCTCAGTTCCTTTCGAAAACCAGCCAGATCTGCCCATGCATGACTGGATTATGGCCCTTGAAATGGTCATAATTGCTATAATAGAGCTTGTTAACACGATACAGTCTTTATTTTTAGCTCACCTGTGCACGAAGTGCTCAGGGTGAGTTATTGTGATCGCCCTATGTCCGGCGTCCGGCGTCCGTCGTCCGTCAACATTTTCTCCTCTGTAACCGGTGGGTCAACTGGGATGAAACTTCACAGAAAACATCCTCGCAATGTCCTCACCAGAATTCCTTAAAATTTTTGGGATCCATGCAGAATTCTGGTTTCCATGGCAACGAAATGAAAAAAACTTCAAAATTCTTAAAAAAATCTTCTCCTTCCAAAGTGTCAGGCCGATTTTCAAATTATTTTGTAGAAATGATCCTTGGGTGACCCTCTATCAGATTCCTTCAAGCCATGTTGATTGGTCGAAAAACATGGCCGCCAGGGGGGGCGGGGCTATTTTGCCTTATTAGGCTATAGTGCAAACTTAAAAAATCTTCTCCTCCAAAAGTGTCTGGCCGATTTTCAAATAATTTTGTAGAAATGTTCCTAGGGTGACCCTCTATCAGATTCCTTCAAGCCATGTTGATTGGTCAAAAAGCATGGCCGCCAGGGGGCGGGGCTATTTTGCCTTTTATGGCTATAGTGAAAACTTAAAAAATCTTCTTCTCCATAAGTGTCGGGCCGATTTTCAAATAATTTTCTAGAAATGTTCCTTGGGTGACCCTCTATCAGATTCCTTCAAGCCATGTTGATTGGTCGAAAAACATGGCAGCCAGGGGGCGGGGCTTTTTTGCCTTATATGGCCAAAGTGAAAACTTAAAAAATCTTCTCCTCCGAAAGTGTCAGGCTGATTTTTAAATAATTTTGTAGAAATGTTCCTAGGGTGACCCTTTATCAGATTCCTTCACGCCAAGTTGATTGGTCGGAAACTATGGCTGCCAGGGGGCGGGGCTTATATAGCTAAAGTGGAAAAAAAAAACAGGTGAGCGATTCCAGGGCCATCATGGCCCTCTTGTTTATTGTATCTCAACCAAACTTATACAGTAGTTAGATATCCATGAGAGCTTGATTCCTTTCGAAAACAAGCTAGATCCGCCCATGCATGACTGGATTATGGCCTTGAAATGGTCAAAATTGCTATAAAAGAGCTTGTTAACACGATACAGTCTTCACTTTTGATTGTATCTCAACCAAACTTATACAGTAGTTAGATATCCATGAGAGCTCGGTTCCTTTCGAAAACCAGCCAGATCTGCCCATGCATGACTGGATTATGGCCCTTGAAATGGTGAAAATTGCTATAATAGAGCTTGTTAACACGACACAGTCTTTATTTTTAGCTCACCTAAGCACGAAGTGCAAGGTGAGCTTTTGTGATCACTCAGCGTCCGTCGTAGTCGTCGTCATCGGTGTCTGTTAACAATTTCCTACAAATGACTTCTCCTACTAACCAACGGACAGATTTCAAAATAACTTCACAGGAATGATCCTTAGGTGGTCCTCTTTCAAATTTGTTCAAAGAAATTAATTCCAAGTAGAACTTTGGTTGCTGCGGCATCAGAAAAGGGGAAAATTGCCAAATCTTAAAAAATCTTCTTGTCCAAAAGTACTGGCCTGATTTGAAAATTGTTTTGCACAAATGTTCCTTGGGTTACCCTCTACCAAGATTGTTCAAATATTTCCGATCCGTTGAAAAACATGGCCGCCAGGGGGCGGACCTTATTTTCCTTATATGTGCATTGTTAAAACTTTAAAAATCTTCTTGTCCAAAAGTACTGGCCCGATTTGAAAATTATTTTGCACAAATGTTCCTTGGGGTACCCTTTAACAAGATTGTTCAAATATTTCCGATCCATTGAAAAACATGGCCGCCAGGGGGCGGAGCTTGTTTTCCTTATATGTGCATTGTTAAAACTTTAAAAATCTTCTTGTCCAAAAGTATTAGCCCGATTTGAAAATTATTTTGCACAAATGTTCCTTGGGTCACCCTTTACCAAGATTGTTAAAATATTTCCGATCCGTTGCAAAACATGGCCGCCAGGGGCCAGAGCTTGTTTTCCTTATATGTGCATTGTAAAATCTTTAAAAATGTTCTTGTCAAAAAGTACTGGCATGATTTAAAGATAATTTGACACAAATCTTCCTTGGGGGACCTTCTATCAAAATTTTTCAAATTAAAACAATCCATTGAAAAACATGGCCGCCAGGGGCGGGGCTTGTTTTCCTTATATGTGCATTGTAAAATCTTTAAAAATCTTCTTGTCCAAAAGCACCTGCCTGATTTAAAAATTATTTGGCACAAATGCTCCTTGGTTAACCTTCTACCAAGGTTGTTCAAATTAATCCGATCCGTTGAAAAACATGGCCACCAGGGGGTTGCTTGTTTTCCTTATATGTATAGAGTAAAAAACTTTGAAAACTATTGAAGTTCTATTAAATTAGGTGAGCGATATAGGGCCATCATGGCCCTCTTGTTTATTGTATCTCAAACAAACTTATACAGTAGTTAGATATCCATGAGAGCTTGATTCCTTTCGAAAACAAGCTAGATCCGCCCCATGCATGACTGAATTATGGCCCTTGAAATTGTCAAAATTGCTATAATAGGGCTTGTTAACATGATACAGTCCTTATTTTTGATTGTATCTCAATCAAACTTATACAGTAGTTAGATATCCATGAGAGTTTGGTTCATTTCTAAAAAACGGCCATATCTACCCATGCATGGCTGGATTATGGCCCTTGAAATTGTCAAAATTGTTATAATACAGCTTGTGAACACAATAGAGCTTTCATTTATTATCTGATCTTCACCAAACTTAGATGGTATTTGAATATTGATGACATATTGGTTCCTTTTGAAACAAGCCAGATCAATGCCAGTAGAGCATAGGCCCTCATGGGCCTCTTGTTCAAATGTTGCTTTTTTTCATCTGAGATTTTCAAAGCAGACACCTCAGATAATAGCATATGATATGAACAGTCAATAAATAAAGACAACTTTTTCCATATGTATTTTGTTACTTAACCCTTTCCCACACATAGTGGCTTTCTGATGTCTATGCAGCAGACAACTTTTAAAAATGTTAAGGCAAAAGGAGTTATTGCTCATTAGTCTGCTTCAGTATTTTATAAATTCATTTGCATATGGGAAAGGGTTAAGAAATTCAATTTTTCATCTATGATAATTGACTCTGTTTTAAAGTTTACCTTCATCAGATACATAAGCTGCAGAAAAGTCAAAATTCATCTGCTGCTGATTTGTATTTGGTGATAGCTGTCTTGGAACTTTTCTGTAGAAAATGTTTGTACTTATTTAGATTGTTTCTGGATGTTGAGCGCGCTGTTGGAGTATACAGCACACAACATAACATCACCAGTCTTCTGCAACATAGGGGAGGTTATCCTGCCTGCTACTACTCAACTGCCTGAAAGGATGGATGGTAGGTCCAGTTACGTTTTCATTGATTGTAAAAGCCAGTAGTTAAACCCCTCACAAACAAAGTTTTTTATTTGGGGGGGGGGGGGGGGGGGGGGGGTTATATAGGAAATAGGAATCACCCTGTCTGTCTGTCCATATGTCTTGTAATGGCAACTCCTCCTTAACGGCTGGACCTATTCTGATGAATCTTTACACAGTTGCAGTACACAGCCTGAGGATGTGCATGAACTAAGATTATCCCATTTCGGAAATATTTCAAGGGAGTTAATTGCCATTACTAAGTCCAATATTGCAATATCGCGACGGGGTATCCTTTTGTGAGTTCACTCACAGTTCTAGTTTTAACTTAACTATATTACATTGATCCTGATCTTTGTTCAACAATAGATATGATGTTAATTAAAACTTGTGGTATTTAAGTGAATATACATTACAATACAATATATATTGGAGAAAGGTGAGGATCAGGTGTTCCCTTTCCCTCGTACGGACGCTTGCTGTGTGACAGCTCTGCAGCTGACCACTTTTGAAAACATTTAGGCACAAGAAGAAATGAGCAATTTTTACTTTTGCCACAATGTTTTCAACTATCTAATTACTCTACATTCATGTATAGAGATTTTTCATATTTTTAGATCACCTGATAAAGGGGATCTATTCTGATCACTCTCTGTCCGTTGTCGTTAACATTTAGTTTTAGACAACATCTCCTCCTGAACCACTGGACCAAATTCAATTTATTTTCACAGGAGTGTTGTTTTGGTGGTCCTCTTTCAAAATTGTTCAAAGATTTAAATTCTATGGAGAACTTTGGTTGCTGCGGCATCAGAAAGAGTGGGGGAAATGGCCAGTCTTTAAAATTCTTCTTCTTTGAATCTGCTTGTCTGATTCATATATAATTGAAAGAAATGTTCCTTGGAAGTCCCACTACAAAAAGTGTTCAAACCATACCGCTAAGTTGAAAAACATGGCAACTAGACAGCGTCAGATAAGCTGCAAAATTTAAAAATTCTGTTATTATGAAAGTACTTGAATGATTTTTAGCTCCACTGTCATGGCGAATTGTCCGTCGTGCATGTGTGCGTCCATTAACTTTTTGCTTCAAACGACTTCTCCTCCCTACCCACTTGGCCAATTCTGATGAAACTTCAAGGGAAGCATCCTCTCAATGTCCTCTCCTAAATTCATTCAAATTGTTTGGATCCATGCAAAATTTCCAAGGCAACCGAAAGAAAAAAATAGTGTAAACTCAAAAAATCTTCTCCTCCAAAAGTGTTAGTCCGATTTACAAATAATTTTGTAGAAATGTTCCTTGGGTTACCCTCTATCAGATTCCTTCAAGCCAAATAGATTGGTCGAAAAGTATGGCCACCAGGGGGCAGTGCTATTTTGCTTTATATGTCTAAAGTGAAAACTTGAAAAATCTTCTCCTCCGAAAGTGTTTGGCCAATTTTCAATTTTTTTAGTAGAAATATTCCTTGGGAGACCCTTTATCACATTCCTTCAAGCCATGTTGATTGGTCGAAAAACATGGCCGCCAGAGGGCGTGGCTATTTTGCCTTATATGGCTATAGTGAAAACTTAAAAAATCTTCTCCTGAAAGTGTCAGGCCGATTTTCAAATAATTTTGTAGAAATGTTCCTTGGGTGACTCTTTATCAGATTCCTTCAAGCCAAGTTGATTGGTCAAAAAACATGACCACCAGGGGGTGGGGGCTATTTTGCCTTATATGGCTATAGTGAAAACTTAAAATATCTTCTCCTCCAAAAGTTTCGGCAACTTTTCAAATAATTTTGTAGAAATGTTCCTTGGGAGACCCTCTATCAGATTCCTTCAAGCCATGTTGATGGGTTGAAAAGCATGGCCGCCAGAGGGCGGGGATATTTTGCCTTATATGGCTGTTTGGAGATTTAATTTTTGCCTAATGGCCGTGGAGTGTTACTGGCCCTCTTGGGCCTCTTGTTTTTGGATCCATGCAAAATTCTGGTTTCCATGATAACCAAAAGAAAAAAATAGTGAATTCTTATAAAATCTTCTCGCACGAAAGTGTCAGGCCTATTTTCAAATAATTTTGTAGAAATGATCCTTGGGTGATCTTCAATCCTTGAAGCATTGTTGATTGGTCAAAAAACATTGCCCCCAGAGGGCGGGAATATTTTGCTTTATATGGCTATAGTGAAAACTTAAAAAATCTTCTCCTTGGAAATTGTGGGGTCGATTTTCAAATATTGTTGTAGAAATGTTCCTTGGGTGACACTCTTTCAGATTCCTTCAAGCCATGTTGATTGGTTGAAAACTAGGGCCGGCAGGGGCCGGGGCTATTTTGCCTCATATGGCTACAGTGAAACTTAAAAAATCTTCTCCTCCGAAACTGTCAGGCCAATTTTCAAATAATTTTACCTACAAATAAACAGTAAAGACACCATTAGCATTAAAATAGTTTTGTTTAATTATTTCCCACACAGAGCAAATGTGCAACAGATAACTTTCCAAATATTTAGTAATAAACATGGAAACTTTCTATAAATATATAAACAATTATTGAATAAAGTTGAAAATTTGCTCATTATGACCAATTTGTTATTTGCTCTGTAGAATATAAATTATTAGATGATAGTTAGACCTTTGACCCTCATGTAGCATCGTCTGCCTTTTTAGCTTACCAAAGCACGAAGATCACAAAAGATCACTCACCATCTGGCATCTTTATTGTCTGTACGTCTCTGTTAACAATTTCCTACAAATGACTTCTCCTACTAAACCAATGGACTGATTTCAAAATAACTTCACAGGAATGTTCCTAAGGTGGTCTCTTTTAAAGATGTTCAAGGAATTTAATTCCAAGTAGAACTTTTTAGTTGCTGCAGAAAAAGGGGAAAATATCTCAAAAATCTTCTTGTTCAAAAGAACTGGCCCGATTTGAACATTATTTTGCCAAGATGTACCTTGGGGCACCCTATACCAAGATTGTTCAAATATTTTTAATCCGTGGTCTAGTAGTCCTCTACAAAGATTTTTCGAATTACGCCCCTGGGGTCAAAATTGGACGCGCCCTGGGGATCACCTGTTTTTCAATGAGTGTATAGGGAAAAAATTTGAAAATCTTCTTGTCTGAAAATGAAAGGCCTAGGGCTTAGATATTTGGTGTGTAGCAAAGTCTGGTAGTCCTCTACGAAGATTGTACAAACTATGCCCCTTGGGTCAAAATTGGCCCCCTCCTTGGGCCACTTCTTTTACATAGAGATATATAGGAAAACCTTTGAAAATCTTCCTTGTCTGAAACTGAAAGGCTTAGAGCTTCGATATTTAATGGGTAGCATTGTATACTGGTCTTCTACAAAGATTGTTCAAATTATGCCCCTGGGATCAAAATTTGCCTGTTTTACATAGAAATATATATGGAAAAACTTTGAAAATCTTCTTGTCTGAAACCAAAAGGTCTTTAGCTTCGATTTTTATTGTCTAAAATTGTCTAAAAGTCTTTACGAAGATTGTTCAAATTATGGCCCTGGGTTCATGAATCACCTGTATTACATAGAGATATATATAGGGAAAACCTTTGAAAATCTTCTTGTCTGAAACCGAAAGGCCTAGAGCTTAGATATTTGGTGTGAAGCATCTAATTGTCCTCTACTAAGATAATTCAAATTATGCCTCTGGGGTCAAAACTGGCCCCAACCCAGGGGTCAACTGTTTTATAAAAAAGACATATAGGGAAAGATCTTCTTGTCTGAAATGAAAAGGCCTAAAGCTTAGATATATGGTGAGTACAATAGTCTAGTGGTCTTCTACCAAGATTGTTCAAATTATACTCCTGGGGTCAAAATTGGCCCTGTCCTAGGGGTTACCTGTTTTACATATATAGGGAAAAATATTCTTGTTAAATACTAACTGTACATAAACATTTCTTGGGTGACCTTCTTAGTCATGTTAACTTGACAACAAACTGGCAACCTAGGGTGTGGTTTTTAGCTCGACTTTTGAAAAAAACCGAGAGCTATTGTCATGACCCTGGCGTCGGCGGCGGCGGCGTGGGCGTCCGGTTAAGGTTTTTTGTTTAGCTAATTTGGTGGGCATCTAGTTTTTGGCCTGTCTGCACGTCTGTCTGTCTGCACGAAAAAAACTTTAACCTTGACCATTACTTTTGAACCATAACAGGTACGGCTACCATATTTCGCATGTGTATTCCTTGTGACATGACCTTTCTGTCAGTACCAACATTTTTGACCTTGCGACCTTGACCTTTGACCTAGATGTTGCCATTCTCGAAAAAAAACTTTAACCTTGGCCATTACTTTTGAACCATAACAGGTACGGCTACCATATTTCACATGTGTATTCCTTGTGACATGACCTTTCTGTCAGTACCAAAATGTTTGACCTTGCGACCTTGACCTTTGACCTAGATGTTGCCATTCTCGAAAAAAACTTTAACCTTGGCCATTACTTTTGAACCATAACAGGTACGGCTACCATATTTCACATGTGTATTCCTTGTGACGTGACCTTTCTGTCAGTACCAACATTTTTGACCTGGCGACCTTGACCTTTGACTTAGATGTTGCCATTCGGGGGAATCAGTGTTTCACAAACACATCTTGTTTTTAGCTCACCTGAGCTTTGCTCAAGGTGAGTTATTGTGATCGCCTTTTGTCCGTCGTCCGTCGTCCGTCGTGCGTCGTCCGTCGTCCGTCAACTTCTTCTCCTCAGTAACCAGTGGGTCAATTGGGATGAAACTTCACAGAAAGCATCCTCTCAATGACCTCACCAGAATTCCTTCAAATTTTTGGGATCCATGCAAAATTCTGGTTTCCATGGCAACGAAACCGAAAAAACTTCAAAATTCTTCTTCTCCCAAATTGGTTGGCAGATTTTCAAATAATTTTGTAGAAATGTTCCTTGGGTGACCCTCTATCAGATTCCTTCAAGCCATGTTGATTGGTCGAAAAACATGGCCGCCAGGGGGGGCGGGGCTATTTTGCCTTATATGGCTATAGTGAAAACTTAAAAAATCTTCTCCTCCGAAAGTGTAAGGCCGATTTTCAAATAATTTTGTAGAAATGTTCCTTGGGTGACCCTCTATCAGATTCCTTCAAGCCATGTTGATTGGTCGAAAAACATGGCCGCCAGGGGGGGCGGGGCTATTTTGCCTTATATGGCTATGGTGCAAACTTAAAAAATCTTCTCCTCCAAAAGTGTCAGGCCGATTTTCAAATAATTTTGTAGAAATGTTCCTTGGGTGATCCTCTATCAGATTCCTTCAAGCCATGTTGATTGGTCAAAAAAACATGGCCGCCAGGGGGCGGGGCTATTTTGCCTTTTATGGCTATAATGAAAACTTAAAAAATCTTCTCCTCCATAAGTGTCAGGCCGATTTTCAAATAATTTTGTAGAAATGTTCCTTGGGTGACCCTCTATCAGATTCCTTCAAGCCATGTTGATTGGTCGAAAAACATGGCCGCCAGGGGGGGGGGGGGGGCGGGCTATTTTGCCTTATATGGCTATAGTGCAAACTTAAAAAATCTTCTTCTCCAAAAGTGTCGGCCCGATTTTCAAATAATTTTGTAGAAATGTTCCTAGGGTGACCCTCTATCAGATTCCTTCAAGCCAAGTTGATTGGTCGGAAACTATGGCTGCCAGGGGGCGAGGCTTATATAGCTAAAGTGAAAAAAAAAAAAAAAATCAGGTGAGCGATTCAAGGGCCATCATGGCCCTCTTGTTTGTTTTTTTTCTCCCTATCAGTCGAGCGTCTGTGCCATATGCGGTGCTCTTGTTTTTATCTGTGGTCCTCTTGGGTCTCTTGTATTGGCTTACCTGACTGCAAAATGAGTTATTGTGGTTGGCATGACAAATCACATTTCATGACTCATGTAAGCTATCCACAGCCATCATTGCCTTCTTGTTTTTAATTTGGAACTGTACTTATATTTACTTATAATTAAATGATATTTTTTTTTCAATACATCCATGCTACTATACAATAGCTTTTACTTTCATATTACCTAAAGGAAAACAAGAAATAATGTTGTTTAATATATTTAGAATCAATTAAAAGTTTTTTCAAGCTTGCAAAAACGTGTATTTTTATCTCATATAAATGATTGAAAATATATAATTTCTGACAAAGCTTAGGCTTTATCATTTGAATGTTTTAATATGTGCAAGTTTATATATATACATTGTATATTCTTTTTATTTTAGGTAACCATTTGCATCGATATTCAAAGGTTATAGAAGGTCATCTTGGGACCCCAAGGTCAAAGCCTTTACCAGCATGCCCTAATGTGATGTGGGCAAAACCATTCCCATTAAACATTTCAGTTCCTTCGTAAGCATTATTTATCTCTCTTGTACTTACAGCAGACAACTTTTAAGAATAATTTTGCTAAAGCAGATTTTGTGATTTTTTCTCTAACCACAATGTTTTAATCTCTTATCAATACATATATACTTTTATCACATAAATTGCACTCCAGGAGTGACATAAAGCAGTGACATAAATATCATATGTAACTAGTTACATAAATAGCCGACTCGCAGCAGGTATGTGACGTTACTCCAGTGTGACGTCACTTTAAATGACAGCATATTGTTTACAATTGTTCTGAATTTCGGCATTTATTAAAAATATTGTTTAAAGAGATTAAATCTCGATAAATGAAATGTTATAAGTGCCTTGTTGCTAATTTTTAGCTCTACTGGCCAAAGGCCAGAAGGGCTTATGTCGTGGCGATGTGTCCGTCGTCCGTGCGTCCGTGCGTGCGTGCGTCCGTAAACAATTTCTTGTTAACACGATACAGTCTTCACTTTTGATTGTATCTCAACCAAACTTATACAGTAGTTAGATATTCATGAGAGCTCGGTTCCTTTCGAAAACCATCCAGATCCGCCCATGCAAGACTGGATTATGGCCCTTGAAATGGTCAAAATTGCTATAAAAGAGCTTGTTAACACGATACAGTCTTCACGTTTGATTGTATCTCAACCAAACTTATACAGTAGTTAGATATCCATAAGAGCTCGGTTCCTTTCGAAAACCAGCCAGATCCGCCCATGCATGACTGGATTATGGCCCTTGAAATGGTCAAAATTGCTATAAAAGAACTTTTTAACACGATACAGTCTTCACTTTTGATTGTATCTCAACCAAACTTATACAGTAGTAAGATATCCATGAGAGCTCGGTTCCTTTCCTAAACCAGCCAGATCCGCCCATGCAAGACTGGATTATGGCCCTTGAAATTGTCCAAATTGCTATAATTGAGCATGTGAACACAATAGAGGCTCCATTTACTATCTGATCTTCACCAAACTTAGATAGTAGTTAAATATTGATGAGAGCTTGGTTCCTTTTGAAAACCAGCTAGATCCGCCCATTACTGGATTATGGCCCATGAAATTGTAAAAATTGCTATAATACAGCTTGTGAACACAAAAGAGCCTCCATTTACTATCCGATCTTCACCATACATACATGCTCTGGATTGAAAATGACCAAAGAACCATACCAGTAGAGCATAGGCCCTCATGGGCCTCTTGTTTATAAAATCAAATGGTTATTGATAGGGACTACTTTTAACAGTGGAAGTATGCATTAGAACTTTGGGGTGAACTTTGGTCACTGTTTATATGAGGATGAAGAAAGATTGATTTAAAGATTGAAAACAATCTTTTTATGGTGTTATGTGATAAATAGAATCTTACATTCGTGCTTATTAGTCCCCTACCGGCGTGCCGAAGGGGACTATTAGGTTTGCACTCCGTCCGTCAGTCAGTCAGTCAGTCCGGCAAATCAGTTTTCCGCACTTTTTTTCTACATGCTTTGAGGTATTGAGCTGAAATTTTGTATGTGCCTTTGTAATCATGTGTCACAGATCAAGTTCGCGTTTCCTGGGATTTCGTCAATTTTTTAATGAGTTATGCCCCTTTTTGGACTTAGAATATTCGTTTTCCGCATTTTTTTTCTACATGCTTTGAGGTATTGAGCTGAAATTTTGTATATGCCTCTGTAATCATGTGTCACAGATCAAGTTCGCGTTTCATTGGATTTCGTCAATTTTTTTATGAGTTATGCCCCTTTTTGGACTTAGAATATTAACCGGTAGGGGATTATGGTATTGCTTGCAATCCTACAGTTACTTGTTTGATATTGTTTTTATGAAACTCGTCGACTGAAACAAATATGACGCTCGGCAGAGCCTCGCGGACAAGGACAAATTACACTTACTTCTCTGGTACATCAGTCAATCAAATTTGCTACTATACTATCACTCAGGTGATCGATTTAGGGCCATCTTGTTTAATTGTAATTTTTAGCTCACTTGAGCACAAAGTGCTTTAGTAAGCTATTATGATCACTCAACTTCCAGCATCTGCTGTCCACACTTTCTTTAAACATCTCTTGAAACTTCACATGAATGTTTTTTGGCTGGTCCTCTGCTGTGGAAATCTTGTCCAAAAGTACAGGTACTGGACCAATTTGAACCTTATTTGGCACAAATGCTTCTTGGGTGACCCTTCAGGGAATTGGGCTTGTTTTCCTTAGATGGTATATAATAGTAAAGGCTCAAACATTCTTCATGTCGAAAATGTTTCTTAAATGATCTTCTATCAAGTTTGTTTGAACTATTCTGATGGCCACATGGGGCGATGGCTTTTTTACCTTATATGGATATAAGTAAGAGACTTCTTATCCAAAATGCCTCACTGCGTGATCAAAATCTTACCTCCGGAATCCATGACTAAATCTAACATACAGACAGAATCGTTTAGACACTGTTTCTAGAATCATGGCTTGAACATCTAAAGTGTATTTTATTCAATTGCGAGTATTTTAAATGACACTGAATGACTTTCATGTACTGATAAGTCAATGTCAAAATGTTTTGGGCCAGTATTTGTTAAATGCCTTTAACATAGTTACGATTTCTCTATACGCATGTGAGAAATGAATATGATTTTTTTTTGAGCACATAGGAATTGAATCAAACAATATTTATAAATGGTGCCAGCAACATATATGCCATGATAAAGAAATAAAAGCCTTTTTCCTGAAACTATTTAAACGCCCCTCGTAGCTTTGAACAAACTTCAAGCATAAATACACTCGGACATAGTTTTGACCATGCCAAACTGCCAATCAAATACCTTTGGTATGTTTGAAATTGGTCATAACTTGGATGCTTATATGATAATTAGGTGAAAAGCAAATACCCAGATCAGACTGCTAAGATGTACAGGCTGTACTGAATCTTTACTGATCACCTAGACCACAGAAGGGCAGGTTTGACATGGCTCATTTCTCCTCAGTCACTGAAGTGTTTTGTGAAAGGGAAAACATAATTAGCATTTTAATATCATATTTAATTCAAACACTTTGATTCTGTTCAATTGGAATTAAACCATTTCCACAAGATGATGTGAAAACAATTTTAGTAAAAAGGGGAAATTGCTTTAGCTCTTTCCTACAATTAATACATGTGCTGCAGAGGACTTTGAAGCCATCTGAGCAACAAAAAGGAAAATCTGTATAAATGAAAGCTAAATGATTCAATAGAGTTGGAAAAAAAACATAGTTGCAAAAGTTGTCTGGGAAAGGGTTTACAAACGCAATGTTTTCAACTCTATTTCAAAATGTTAAAGTTTAACACAAAGAAACATGTCTACATATGTTTTGAAGGCTGATGTGTCGTTAACAAATTATTATATCAGGGAAAGGGTTGAATAATGCTGAAATATGTTATCCTCTGCTTTTCAGAAATGTATATCAACCCCAAAAACTATTGTCAATAAATGGTTTAGAAGCTCCACATTTAATTCCTCACGCTGATGTCAATGACCATCTGTTTGAGGAGCCTGAAAGTGCAATCAAAGACAATCCTGGCATTCTGAAAGAAGAGAATGAGTCTGGACTCGGTTACCCTCAGGACGTTGATAAATCGGCCGTGTTTCCCGCAGTGGCTTTCATTGGAATGTTGTTGGTGCTTCTCTTCCTTCTAAATCAATATTATAAAGGCAGATCAAAGCCAAAACGAAAACGTTCCAGAATGAAGAAACTTCAAAATGTTATATATGGATTTAAACATCCAACTGTGTGAGGGTCATTATAAGTTACTGTCTTTGTTATAACTCTGATATAAACACCTTTCCTACTTTTGATATATTTATAGGAAAAGGAGAATCTGCACACTTTGAGAACATTTTCATTTTCCCACAGTACTTTCACCTATGTATGGAAAATGTTATTTTCTAGATGTTTTGTATTTTAGACATCTAACTCTAAATTTGTTTATCAAGGAAAGTTTTAACCATTTCTGATTTGTCAATGTGCAGGTTAACATTCTTCTTCGAAAGTAAAGGAGAAAGAAATGGTAACGTCTTGAAAATTAAATGTGTTCTTTTAATGCAGTGAGGATAAATATTGTGGGAAAATAAGAAATTGTTTAACCATTTAATTTCGATATTTTTAAAAAAGCCTCTACAATTATCCATATCTGGTAAAGGGTATGTTTTTATCAACACTTTTTTCATTTTAAGCTCCACTGGCTGAAAGTCAGTCAAGCTTAAGTCATGGCGAATTGTCCATCGTGAATGCGTGCTTTTAGCTTAAAACTACTTCTCCTCCCTAACCACATGCCAATTAGGATGAAACTTCATAGGAAGCTTTCTCTCAATGTCCTCTCCTAAATTCCTTCAAATTCTTTGATACCATGAAAAATTCTGGTTTCGATCGCAACCGAAAGAAACAATTTTAAAATTCTTCTCCTCCACAACTGTTTGGCCGATTTTCAAATAATTTTGTAGAAATGTTTCTTGGATGACCCTCCATCAGATTCCTTCAAGCCATGTTGATAAGTTCGAAAAACATGGCAGCCAGGGCGCGGGGCTATTTTGCCTTATAAGGCTATAGTGAAAACTTAAAAAAATCTTCTCTGAAAGTGTCATGCTGATTTCAAATAATTTTGTAGAAATGTTCTTTGGGTGACCCTCTATCAGATTCCTTCAAGCCATGTTGATCGATCGAAATAAAAGGCCGCCAGGGGGGGGCGGGTATATTTTGCCGTATACAGATGAGAGAGAAGTGGTCCCTAAGTACTTATCGGTCTGCCAAAATAACAACTGATGCTTTTATTGATGATTGTGAACATTTGTATATATTAGCGGTTATGTTTCGGTAATCAGTCTGTTGCATCATTATGTATATACGAAGAGACCTTTAGGTAAAAATTATGTTTAAAAATGTTGTTACAATTTCTGATGTGCTCTAGGAATTTAATTTGTTATTCTATTAATTAATCTCAGATAGATCATGAAGAACTGAAGTGCTGGTAAAATACTGCAGCATAATAGTAATTAAAATTGTTTATGTGCAATATGTGTTTATCCTTTTCCCACAAGCACACCATAGCGTATGGATTTTGACAATATTGTTGGCAAAAGATGAAATTTATTGTAATACGCAATATCCCACAATATTTTAAAAGAGTTACTTTCTATAATAGAAAGGTTCCATAATTATGTTTCTGTAGAAGTCTTCAGAGCTGTCAGCTTTTGTTGTATGTTGGAAAGGGTTGAATAAGAATCCTTTTATTGTGCAAAAAAGTAATTTTACATTTTTGAAGTGAGATGTGTTTTAAATTCCACAATAAATTAATTTTAACTTTTGCCCTTTTCTGATGCCTCTACAGCAGTTGACTTTCGAAAAAGGCAAGGGAAAAAGAGGAGAAAATGCTCAAAACAGAGCTTTTCTCCTTTTACATGAAAGATTTCAGAAGGTAAATGGTTAAAAGAAAAGAAATTAAGGCGAGATATATTCAGACTTGAAAAATGATCAAATTTATAACCATTCAAGTTTGTATCAACTATTAAATAGTGACAGTTACTCCTTTCTCTTATACATAAGCAAATACGATTATGGAAGATCTCCATTAATGAAAGGGCAATTATTGAACCAAGTTTAAAACAATGTAAGAAAAGTATAAATTGCCCTTCATCAGGAATTTCTCCTACAATGTTTTCAAAAGATATCTGCTGCAGATGCAACAAAAAATTTGTCTTAATATGGGAAAGGGTTATTTATTCTGATAGACCATTTAAGCATAATCTGCTTTGAAAACAAATAAAGAGCAAAGTGACTGTATTACCAAGTGTCGAATTAAACAAATCCAGAAGACAATGGTGACACGTACTTTAGAAATCCTGTTAAAAGTAGTTTCTCAATGTATAATTTTTAGCTTGACTATTCAAAACATATGAGAGCAATGGTACTCACCCAGGTGTGGGCGTCACACATTGGTTAAACACACCTATGTACATAATCAAGTGAGATAACCCTTTTTTTAACTTGGAAATTCTGGTTAAAGTTTTGTGTGCAACAACATTAAGCTACTTGATGCATTGCATTGAAACTTTATAAATCCCTCCCAACCAACACACCTATGTAAAAAATCAACTCGATCCTGCAGATTATGCAAATTATGGCCATTTTTAGCACATGTGCTCAAGGAGAGTTATTGTGATCGCCCTTTGTCTAGTGTCAGGCTTGTGTCCATCATCTTCTCAATAATCAGTGGGTCAATTGGGATAAAACTTCGCAGAAAGCATCCTTTCAATGGCCTCAACAAAATTCTTTCAATTTGTTGGATCCATGCAGAATTCTGGTTTCCATTGCAACCAAAAGAAAAACTATTAAAAAACATTTTCCTCCCAAACTTGTAGCCCGATTTTCAAATAATTTTGTAGAAATTTTTCTTAGTTAACTTTCTATCAGATACCTTCAAGCCATGTTGATTGAATGAAAAACATGGCTGCCAAGCCTTATATGGCTTTTATATAGTGAAAACTTTAAAAAACTTCTTTTCCAAAAGTATCTGGCCGATTTCCAAATAGTTCTGTAGAAATGTTCCTTGGGCGACCTTCTTTCTGATTCCTTCAAGCCATGTCAATTGATTGAAAAACATGATCTAAAGGGGGAGGGCTGTTTTTGCCTCAAATGGCTTTAGTGAAAACTTAAATAATTACTCATCCGAAAGTTTTTTTTTTGCCCGATTCCAAATAATTTTGTTGAAATGTTCCTAATCTATCAGATTCCTTAGGTTATGTTGATAGGTTGAAAAACATGGCAATCAAGGCCTAGGCGGTTTTGCCTTATATGGCTATAGTGAAAACATTAAAAATCTTCTTCTCCGAAAGTATGGGTACAAAATGTTCCTTGGGCGACCTTCTACAAGATTACTTCAAGCCATGTTGAATGCTAAAAAAATTGTTGTTGTTGACATGACAAATCTCGATGCATTACTCAGGTTAGCGATTGTTTTACTAGAAGTTCTGGTTTAAGTTTTACGTGCAACTACAGCAACTTGATCAAGAGTCCATATCTGTAATACATCTAAACTTTTTACAGCCCTTCCCATCCATTGCACCTATGTAAATCATCAAGTTTTATAACTCCTGCTATAATGCAAATAATTGCCCTTTTTTAACATAGAAACTGTGATTAAAGTGTTGTATGCAACTACATAAAGAGACCATATATAGTGACTCATAAGCGGTGGATTAGTCCAGCGCTTTCTTATGGACAGCTCTGGTTATTTTTCCATTTCTGTAAATAAAGTGGGGTTTACCTGTGATTTAACCTCCTGAATTAATGTTTTATAAGAAAGTTTTTAAGAATGGTTGCTCTTTAGTTTCATTTTATTTGTTAGTGTTATCACTGTGTATATATCACTCTATGTTTTTTAGTCAAGATGCATTTTAACAGACAGTTGAAAACCTGGCTAGAGGAGAATTTGCAAACAAGTCAAAATGTGTCTGCTTGCGAGATCGGGTTATCACTTTCTCACATACAGCTAATCTGCAGCAGACACTTGAAAGCATCTAGGCAAAAATATGGAAAATTTCTATTAATGAAAATATAGGTTTGAGGAATTACTTCTTTTGTAACAATGTTTTCAAAACTGCTGCAAACATGTAAAAGTGCATCTGCATGCATGAAAGATTCAACATACAGATATTATTGTGCATCATTTTGATATTTTTGTCTTTCATTTCAAGCTGGACTTTTCACAGAAAAGTGCAATAGTACATGATCATATAGTAAAAGTTGTCTTGAAATATTAAAATCATAATTTGATTTTCCAGTACAATAAATATCTCCATATTGATTGTGTATGCTTCATTTTTACAGGGTTGACATACCCAGTAAGCCAAATTTCGTACATTTTCATGACTTTAAATTGATGATTTATGAACACTTACCCTCAAAATAGTTTTGAACTATTTATTACTTCCTTCTTTGTCACTATTGGCAATATTTGCTGAAGTTTCAACATTTCAAATTTTGATCTCCATCTGGAGTTCATCGCCTTTAACAGGTTCATATGTTGCGAGATCTTTTAATAAAGGTTATATATCGTATACAAGGAAAAGCAGCATTTTAAGACTGCAAATGTACTGGCTTCCTCGAGTCTCAACTATGGGAAAACACCTTTTTTTTGGCCCAATATTGCTTTTAAATTTTACATGTTCCAGAACAGAAATTTGCTCATGTAATTGTTAACAGCTATCTTTGTATATTATGTGATATTTACATACTTGGTGTTGCGATAATTGATTGACCAGCGACACATGAATATATTAATTTGAAGCCTGTGCTCACAAATAGGTAGATAAAGTATGTTGTTTGAGATTTAATGAACATTCACCAAGGTACAATTTATAACTTTTAACCCTTTCCCTCATATAGACACTTTCTGAAGCCTCTGCAGCAGACAGCTTTTTGAAAACATGGTGACAAAAGAAGAAATTGCTCAAAACAAGCAATTTCTCCTTTTGTCAACATGTTTTCATTTCTATTCAATTATTGTACTTTCTATTTAAAGGGAGTTTCGAATTTCTTCCGGTTATGTTTTCAATCTGCTGCAGATTTGCTGTGTAGGAAAGGGGGTTAAGTGCAGTAGTCCGAATAATGTACATGTATTCTATGTCCCTAGTCAATTTAGTTTTCACAATGTATGTGTTGGAGCTTAATATTGTTAGAATTTTGTGGCTCTGAATTTTAGTAAGAATTTTGAATGATATCTGGGATAATTAAAAATGGATATTTTACTGTCAATTAAAGATTATTATTCTGTCCTTCAAACTCCTCATAATCTGGTATCTGGCATACTATATAGTAAACTAGAAAGGTTGTTTTTATGAAAAAACATATGTCTCCCCATTGCAGTTTGTCAATGACTATTAAGATATTGAACAAGGGGAGATAACTTTGCAACGAAGTAGTCCAGAGTTATAATTCTTGCAAGGTGCACAACTTCACATTGCCATCTATCTATATTCCAAGTTTCAATAAATTCCTTCAAGTAGTTTCTGAGTTCTGCTCTGGACAAAGTTTACACTATTAAAATATTGAACAAGGGGGAGATAACTCATAATTAATGCAAGGTGCACAACTTCACATTGCCATCTATTTATGTTCCAAGTTTCAATAAATTCCTTCAAGTAGTTTCTGAGTTCTGCTCTGGACAAAGTTTACACTATTAAAATATTGAACAAGGGCAGATAACTTTGCAACAAAGTGGCCCAGAGTTAGATAGATGGCAATGTGAAGTTGTGCACCTTGCAAGAATTATATGTTCCAAGTTTCAATAATATCTGACCATTCGTTCACAAGATATCGCTCGGACAAAAATTTGGATAGGAGAAAAAGAATAAAGAATAATAATAACAAGTACTGGTTGTGATTGCAAGCAAGTCACATCATATCCCCAAAACCGGCAAATTGTCGCCACGGGATAAAATTTGATATCGGAAATGAACTCGCCACATCAAAATCTATTTTTTAAATCAAATTGCGATGAAATCGGACAACGTTCAAGTTTTCCCGCCTTTTTGGCGGCCATATTGAAAGCCGCACGCGAGGATAAAATTTCGATACCGGATTTTAACTCGCAACATCTATATCTACCTTTAAACCAAATTTCATCGAAATCGGAGCACTTTGCGCTTTTTTGAGGTTTCGCCCCGTCGGCTGCCATTTTAAAATGGCAACTATTTTGAAAAATCCAAAATTCAAACGCGCATCTATGAGTGGTGGCCTATCTTTGTGCAAAGTTTCATTAAGAGCGGTTCAAGCATCTCCGAGTAAATCACCGGACAAAGGTGAATGGAAAGAAAAATAAGAAAAAAATAATAATAACTAGAGATTGTAACTGAGGCAACAGTTACGAACGATTCCCTTGACAGATGAGTCAAGTCTCTTACTTCTTTTGGAGCTTGGTCTTTTTCGAAATAGACGGGCTGATATGTTCCATTTTCATTTTGTGTCCAACCGTTTAATCGTGGATCAGGTAGGTCTATGACAGGCAAATGGCTATGACACCATATATATGCCTGATAAAAAGCTCTTAACGCATGTTGATAAAATGCATCGTCAGTTGGTGGAAGAAGGGATGCTGATTTGTCCGATGTTGTCGCAATCAAGTATCTCATTTCATCCAACGTTTTACACTCTTTAAGAAGTTTCTTATTACCATACTAATACATGGCTAATTTCTAGGCACGGCAAATATTGACAATTCTCTGAGATCTTCAATATGGCATTCCAGAATTTTAAATGCTGACCTTTTGCCAATACGAAATAGAGAACTTGTTGTATCGCAACCAGTTAATGCATGGAACGCCGGAAGGCACCTACAAATTGATTTTCCGATGACTTCAACCATCAAATGAACAGGTATGTATCTTTCTCTATTTGTGGTCTTAACAACATGACCAGCATGCATGTATATCTCTCCCGTCAGATACACCGATGCCCGATAGTACAACAACAACACCAATACATCTGTGTCATCGCATCGTATGATAATGCGTTGATGTGTTTTGGCTAGATCTATCGCATGTAAAATCAAACGAGTATCAGCTTCTTCTTGGTTAGATGATAACATTGGCAATTCTTGTATATCCGGGCATCTAACTACTTTGACGATGTCCGTATTAACGGCACCACCCACAATATATACAGCTTTTGAAGACCCTAATTTGTCTTGAATATTGTTTTCAATGTAAGACGAAACGAACACAATAAGGACTGACTTGTTGGATGTATTGCTTAAAAATCGTCTGTAGTTTGGAACAACACGAGTACCTGAAACAATGTATGAAGGTGCGGACTCTCCAGCAGTCCGTCCATCTCGTTCAAAATCTTTGACTGAATTCGGAAGGTATTTATCAAAAACCAGCGCAACCGACTCTATTCCTATTTTACTATTGAGAAGCTTGACTAACTTGTTTAAAACAACTTCCCCGAGGTCATTAAATGTCTTGAACATTGAGTCGTTTAGAGCTTGAATTAATGCCATAGCATCAATAAGATATGCAGTATTAACTGTGTTTTCAGGGAGGGAGATGTAATTGTCTTTGATGTAACCTTCAATTTTTTTCGCTAAGTCCGATTTGACTGTTTTTCTGATTGACCCGTCGTCATTGAACAAGGATGGTGGAACTGCAGCAAGTTCATGTTCAAGTACACGTTTAAGGCTTACCTCTCGAGTTCTTGATACAGACAACAATCGTCTAAATAGTACCTCGGAATCGATTTTCAATTTAAGGTATTTGGTCTTCACGGCCTTTTTTTATGTCTGCAAAAGTTCGAATTTTAGGCCTCGCTTGTGGTTTCCAAAAACTGAAAGATTTTTCTTTTTCATCAAGTCTTTCTTGGATGAACTTTTCATGATCTCTTCGTCCCTTTTCTACACAGTTAACCAAATCCTTTTCTATTTCTTTCGTGGCTTTCAACCCTGTTGCTATATTTACTAGGTCACTACATTCAGGCGATAATTCAAATGGATTTTGAAATTGTTCTTCAAGTACAGAAACAATTTTTCCAACATCTTTTTGATCTCTTGATGTACTGCTGAATCCACTTAAGCAATTGTTATCGGTATTTCCAACCTCACATAGATTAGGCAATCTATTACAATATTCGCCGGTCACATGCCGTGTTGTTAACCATCTTGTTAATGCCCCCTTCCTCATAGTGAAACCTATAACGCCTCCTACGCTTTTACCTTCTCTGTTGATTGTCTGTTCGAGAGCTTGGTCCGTCGAAACAGAATTAAACGTATTACGAGACGATCTCTTGACGACAAATCCTCCACTTTCAAGATGTTTATATGAACGGTTTTGGGTAACCTTTAGTTTTTTCATTTCGCCAAGATAAACTGGTGTGAATTTGGCATATTGCAATCTGCCTGCAGCTCGGAACCAAGGAAGTGTATCTGCAACAGCACTTAGATGGAGCTCAAAGTTACCTGAGCGTTCAGCCCGAATTAACTGGAGCAGCAATTGAACTGCATCTAGAAAATTCATCCAGTATGCAAATGTTTGTGATTTAGCTCTTCCAATCTGTTCAAATTGACAAAGCAGTGGTTGAATGCCGTCAAAAGCTACTTCTAAGTCTTTGTACGAACTCAAAACTTGTTCGGAATTACTTTCAGCAAATGCTGCATTTAATTTGTCAATGTACCCTTACGATTGGTCGATTTTGTGCCTCCATCCAGCTACAGAATGTTTTCATGAACATCATATAGAGAGCTTCCATTGCAAGTTTCAATCCACGGACAGCTCTTGATAGCTGCTTTCCTTCAAGCATTTGACAAGCAGTTGCAGGAGCGTACACGTCTGAATCAGTAAGCATAGACATTAAACCTCCATCTTTATAAAGTTTCCCAATGCTTGCAATGAAGACCATCAGATGGTGCATTCCACCTATTCTCATTGTTACCTTCTGTTTCAGGTCAATTTGTTGATTCCATAATATCTCTTGTGCTTTAGAATAAATTGACATATCTGCGGTTACCATGATGTGAGATTGCCCAAGACTTTCTGCCACATAAACAAGTCGAAGCAATGATATTATTACGCTGATATATGAAGCAATTGATTTCAGATAAATTCATTTAATACAAGAGGCCCATGAGGGCCTATGCTCTACTGGAATGGTTCTTTGGTCATTTTCAATCCAGAGCATGTATGTATGGTGAAGATCGGATAGTAAATGGAGGCTCTTTTGTGTTCACAAGCTGTATTATAGCAATTTTTACAATTTCATGGGCCATAATCCAGTCTTGCATGGGCAAATCTGGCTGGTTTTCAAAAGGAACCAAGCTCTCATCAATATTTAACTACTATCTACGTTTGGTGAAGATCAGATAGTAAATGGAGCCTCTATTGTGTTCACATGCTCAATTATAGCAATTTGGACAATTTCAAGGGCCATAATCCAGTCTTGCATGGGCGGATCTGGCTGGTTTACGAAAGGAACCGAGCTCTCATTGATATCTTACTACTGTATAAGTTTGGTTGAGATACAATCAAAAGTGAAGACTGTATCTTGTTAACAAGCTCTTTTATAGCAATTTTGACCATTTCAAGGGCCATAATCCAGTCATGCATGGGCGGATCTGGCTGGTTTTCGAAAGGAACCGAGCTGTCATGGATATCTAACTACTGTATAAGACTATCGTGTTAACAAGCTCTTTTATAGCAATTTTGACAATTTCAAGGGCCATAACATTCTCTCAGCGACGCGTATCGGTAATAGACCTACCGGAAAACCCAGGATGGTGATAGTTAAGTTCGAGAACTTCAATGATAAATTGAAATTGTTCAGTAGCCGCGAATCATTAAGGGAAAAGGGTATCAGAATTTCGAACGATCTAAGTTATACACAACGTCAAATGATCAAGAGTGCATACGATCAGGGGTTTAACGCTCATTTCAGGAATGGGAAACTCATCAAAGAACCAATATTGAATAACAGGGAACATCGGCGTGGTGTACGCACTCTTGATGATAGAAATCGGCAATACTTGAGAGCAAATAATAATAGTGTTGATGTACTTACTGAATGTAGTGAAACACCTAATAACAATGCAACAAGTGAACCTACTGCATAGGAGACTGGCCAACGCCCTACACAAACAAATAACGGCGTTTCATTTGTAACATGGAATATCGAAGGCGTCGTTAATAAATTGTGTTCGGAGCTTACCACTTTTCTAGAAACATTTGACATAATTGGGCTCCAGGAGACTTGGTTGATAGATGAGATTGACTATAGCAACTTTTTTCCAAATTATATATCCTATATGTGCAAAGCAAAAAGGTCAACCTCTGGGGGTCGATCTATGGGTGGTGTTATAGTTTATGTGCACGACCGGTTCAACCATTTAGTCAAGCGGATTTGTCCAGATTTTGAGTATGGGATTATTCTTATTTTAGATCATAAACTACTAGGTGTTGACCGAGACTGTGTTTATATTTCTGTATATATACCCCCGGATGGTTCACCTTTTTATGAGCGAGGTAATACGTGTGGGCCGAATGTTGTCGAAAACATAGTCACTAGTCAGAATCTTAAAGATTACTTTATCATTCTGAATGGAGACTTAAATGCCAGAACGGGAATCAATGATGATACCATTATAAATACCGAAAATGTACCTGAACTGGCAGATTATCAGGACATATTAAACAGAGATGAAGGCATTGATAGAGTTAATTCTGATAAAAAGGTGAACAAATTCGGTCGGCAACTTTTAAATTTATGTAAGGCCTATGCCTGCTCAATTGTTAATGGACGATTCGGCAAGGACGTTAACAAAGGTGAATTTACGTTTATTAATCACAATGGTTGTAGTGTTATTGACTACTTTATCGTGTCCAATGAACTTATAAATCATATAAATGATTTTGAAATATTATCATACCCTGATAGTGCACATATGCCACTTATGTTGCAGTTAAGCAGTCCATATATGTCACGATCAAAGAATAATGCTGAACATTGTCATCAGAACGTTGCAAAATATAACATCAATGTCGACAGTTGTGATGATTATGTACAGACATTGGCAAATGATATAGATAATAATTGCTTCCATGTATTTGAAAATAATGTTAATAATTATGATGTACCTATTGATATTGTGATAGATGAATTTGAAAATGTATTACTTGCAAGCTCATCTGGGTTTAAGAGAATTATGAAGCCAAACTCGCGTGTTATACACAGAGATTGGTTTGATAACGAATGTGTAGTACATAAGAAAAAATCAAAAGCAAGCTTAAACAGATATCGGACCAGCCGAAATGTAAATGATTTGAATGTATATTTAGATCATAAAGCAGCGTACAAAGTAATTTGCAAAAGAAAACGACGCTTATATAACAAAAATAAAATTAATAATATTGAGAATTCTATCAAAGATAGTAGTAAATTCTGGAAAGAAATACGAAAACTCACAAGCAAACCAAAAGCAACAAATGATATATCATTGAACGACTGGTATGATTATTTTCGTAAATTGTTCGCCAGTGACAGTTGTCAAGAGACAAACAATGTAGACGAAACGCGTACTAATGAGACTCTGGACGAAATTGAAAGTGTTCTTTTTAACTCACCTATAGATGATAGTGAGATATTAAGTACAATTCAAAGTTTAAATGTTAACAAAGCATTTGCTTGTAGTATTACACCTCAACATATGAAATTCGGAATTCCTGTGTTGTTACCTTTTATCAACATGTTATTTAATAGGTTGTATATTACTGGTGAATTTCCTTTGAATTGGTCTAAAATTCTGTTAATACCTGTTTATAAGAAAGGTAATGTTCGTGAACCTACAAATTATAGAGGCATTGCTCTTATGGATATATTAAGTAAGGCATACATATCTGTATTAACTAAGCGCCTGACCTTCTATGTCGATGCATATGACAGGTTGACAGAGTCGCAGGCCGGATTCCGAGCAGGATATAGTACCGTCGACAATGCCTTTGTTTTAAATTCAATAATTTCAAAATGTCTATCGATGAAAAAGAAATCTGTTTACGTTGCCTTTATTGATTTTGAAAAGGCGTTTGATTCCGTTAGCCGACCACTGCTGTATAATGTTTTAATAAAACATGGTATCAAAGGTTTTTTATTTAGAGCAATACAATCAATCTATAGCAGTGTTAAGGCCTGTGTAAGATCTGATGATGGTATAAGTGATGTTTTTTCTTGTCCAATCGGACTCCGTCAGGGATGTTCTTTAAGTCCAATTTTATTTTCCCTGTTTATTAATGAACTTGATGACGTAATGAAAAATAGTGACATCAGAGGAATCCAATTATTTCCGGATTTTACGTCAGTTTTCATGCTTATGTTTGCGGACGATATAGGATTAGTTGCAAACACTATTGGTGGTCTACAAAAAGAACTAAATCTATTGAATTCATTTTGTAACAATTATAAGCTAAAGGTCAACATAGCTAAGACTAAGATTGTGGTTTTTAAAAAGGGAGGTCAATTGTCTAAGAAAGAACACTGGTCATTCAATGGTAAAGCTGTTGAAGTCGTTTCTAGTTTTTCTTACGTTGGTATTCATTTTACAAATAGATTGTCATTGTTTAAAATGGCAGAAATGTCCTCGGTTAAAGCCAAAAAAGTATTAATGTATATATTCAGTTCTTTTGTTAAACTACCATATATTCCAGTTAACATATTCTTTAAAGTATTTGATTCTAAGGTATGTCCAGTTATGCTATATGGATCTGAGATATGGGGTCTCCAGTATATGAACTGTATCGAGCAAGTACAACTATATGCATGTAAACGTTTGCTAAATGTAGGTTTAGAAGCATGTAATCTTTCCATTTTGGGTGATACGGGTAGATATCCTGTCCAAATCATGTCCTCTAAAAGAGTAATAAAGTATTGGTTACGCATCCTTAAATTACCACAATGTAGACTTGTTAAGCTTTCGTATAACATGTTATTGCATTTTGATAATCTCGGATATATTAATTGGGTAACTTATATAAGAACACATTTGTACAGAAACGGTTTTGGGCAAGTTTGGGAAAGTCAATATGTGGAAAATGATAAACTTTTTATTTTTAATTATACCCAGCGCCTTAAGGACCAGTATATACAAGAATGGAGGACTGGGTGTTCTTACAATGCTAAATTAACATCTTACTGTGGATATAAACAATTCTTTGGACAGGAGTCATATTTAAATATCATTGATGTTAGTAAATTTAGATCTTGTTTAGCACGATTTAGAAATGCATCTCATTCGTTAATGATTGAAAAGGGTAGACATTATGGAATACCCAGAGAGTATCGCTTTTGTGTCTATTGCGAATGCGTTATAGAAAATGAGTTGCATTTTCTTTTTCTCTGTCCATTATATAAAGACATACGAGATAAATTCATTGATCAGAAATTCCTTACTATCCCAAATGAAATGTCATTTTGCAATATCATGTCTAGTAACAAGAGGCCCAAGAGGGCCAGTATCGCTCCACGGCCATAAGGCAAAAATAAAATCTCCAAACAGCCCTGCCCCGTGGTGGCTATTTTTTTTACCAACCACCATGGCTTAAAGGAATCTTGTAGAGTGTCACCAAAGGAATGTTTCTGCAAAATTATTTGAAAATATGCCCGACACTTTCGGAGGAGAAATTTTTTTAAGTTTTCACTATGGTCATATAAGTCAAAATAGCCCCGCCCTCTGGCGGCCATGTTTTTCGACCAATCAACATGGCTTGAAGGAATCTGATAGAGGGTCACCCAATGTACATTTCTACAAAATTATTTGAAAATCGGCTGAACACTTTCGGAGAAGAAGATGTTTTAAGTTTTCACTATAGCTATATAACGCAAAAAAGCCCCGCCCCCTGGCGGCCATGTTTTTCGCCCAATCAACATTTCTTGAAGGAATCTAATTAAGGTTCACACAAGGAACATTTCTACAAAATTATTTGAAAATCGGCCTGACACTTTTGGAGGAGAAGATTTTTTAAGTTTGCTCTTTAGCCATATAGGCAAAATAGCCCCGCCCTGTGACGGCCATGTTTTTTTACCAATCAACATGGCTTGAAGGAATCTGATAGAGGGTCACCCACGGAACATTTCTACATAATTATTTGAAAATCTGCTGAACACTTTTTGAGAAGAAGATTATTTAAGTTTTCACTATAGCTATATAAGGCAAAAAAGCCCCGCCCCCTGGCGGCCATGTTTTTCGCCCAATCAAAATTTCTTGAAGGAATCTAATAAAGGGTCACCCAAGGAACATTTCTACAAAATTATTTGAAAATCGGCCTGACACTTTCGGAGAAGAAGATTTTTTAAGTTCTCACTATTTTTTTCTTTCGGTTGCCATGGAAACCAGAATTTTGAATGGATCAAAAAAAATTGAAGGAATTTAGTAGAGGACATTGAGAGGATGCTTCCCATGAAGTTTCAACCAAATTGGCCAAGTGGTTAGGGAGAAGAAGTCGTTTAAAGGAAAAGGTTAACGCACGCACGCACGCACGCACGCACGCACGCACGCACGCACGGACAATTCGCCATGACATAAGCTCGACTGGCTTTCAGCCAGTGGAGCTAAAAACGAAACTGTTATCCGTAATCTAGCTATGTACCTATTTTATGCTTTCCGAATAAGAGAAGTCTATATAAACGAACAAGAAAACTGACTAGCTATTTCTTCAATGACATTACTTTAATTGTATGTACTTTTAGAAAAAATGATTGTCATTGGATATGTATACCTCTTACACATGTACCTATACTTGTATATTGTATGTAATGAATATTTTTTGTGTATGGGCCGGTGGCCCTTTAATACAATAAAACTTGAATTGAATTGAATCCAGTCATGCATGGGCGGATCTGGCTGGTTTTCGAAAGGAACCGAGCTCTCATGGATATCTAACTACTGTATAAGTTTAGTTGAGATACAATCAAAAGTGAAGACTATCGTGTTAACAAGAAATTGTTTACGGACGGACGCACAGATGCACGGACGGACGCACGCACGCACGACGGACACATCGCCACAACATAAGCCCTTCTGGCCTTTGGCCAGTAGAGCTAAACAAGAGGGCCATGATGGCCCTGGAATTGCTCACCTGATTTTTTTTTTCACTTTAGCTATATAAGCCCCGCCATCTGGCGGGCATAGTTTCCAACCAATCAACTTGGCTTTAAGGAATCTGATAGAGGGTCACCCTAGGAACATTTCTACAAAATTATTTGAAAATCGGCCTGACACTTTTGAAGGAGAAGATTTTTTAAGTTTTCACTATAGCAATAAAAGGCAAAATAGCCCCGCCCCCTGGCGGCCATGTTTTTTGACCAATCAACATGGCTTGAAGGAATCTGATAGAGGGTCATCCAAGGAACATTTCTACAAAATTATTTGAAAATCGGCCCGACACTTTTGGAGGAGAAGATTTTTTAAGTTTGCACTATAGCTATATAAGGCAAAAAAGCCCCGCCCCCCCCCCTGGCGGCCATGATTTCCGACCAATCAACATGGCTTAAAGGAATCTGATAGCGGGTCATCCAAGGAATATTTCTACAAAATTATTTGAAAATCGGCCTGACACTTTTGGAGGAGAAGATTTTTTAAGTTTTCACTATAGCCATATAAGGCAAAAAAGCCCCGCCCCCCCTGGCGGCCATGTTTTTGACCAATCAACATGGCTTGAAGGAATCTGATAGAGGGTCACCCAAGGAACATTTCTACAAATTTATTTGAAAATCGGCCTGACACTTTTGGAGAAGAAGATTTTTTAAGTTTGCACTATAGCCATATAAGGAAAAATAGCCCCGCCCCCCCTGGCGGCCATGTTTTTCGACCAATCAACATGGCTTGAAGGAATCTGATAGAGGGTCACCCGAGGAACATTTCTACAAAATTATTTGAAAATCGGCCTGACACTTTCGGAGGAGAAGATTTTTTAAGAATTTTGAAGTTTTTTCATTTCGTTGCCATGGAAACCAGAATTCTGCATGGATCCCGACAATTTTAAGGAATTCAGGTGAGGACATTGAGAGGATGCTTTCTGTGAAGTTTCATCCCAGTTGACCCACCGGTTACAGAGGAGAAAATGTTGACGGACGACGGACAACGGACGCCGGACATAGGGCGATCACAATAACTCACCTTGAGCACTTCGTGCACAGGTGAGCTAAAAACTGTATTAAAATTGAGCATTCAGAACGATCATACTATATGTGCTTAACGATAAGTAAACTGTTAATTAGACAATGTTATGTACACATTTTAAATTGCTTTAAACGCCGATTACATAGATTCATTCGCATGTTTACAAACACAATCATTGATAAATTCAATACGTTAAACGTCTTTAATAAAACAATAACAATAAACCTTATAAATCATATACTTTTGGAAGATATCCGAAACATACGTATTATCCGAATTACTCTTCTTTACTTTCACTTTCCTATATAAAATAAAGGAAAACTTTCCTAGTTCGAAGCGTTAATAACTTTTTCTGTGAGAGACGGATTTCTATGCGATTTATTTTGGTAAACATGTACATCTATACCTTCCGGAAAATATCAATATCGCTTTGTTATACTTCCGGTAGAACCTTTGAAAAAAACCAACCCGTTTTCTACAGGCCTACAATACGATTCCTAACTTTGTTGGGGAATCGTAATAATAAGAAACGGAGTAAAAACAATATATCCCCAAACTATGCTTTGGGGATATAATAAGAAACAGAGTAAAAACAATATATCCCCAAACTATGTTTTGGGGATATAATAATAAGAAACGGAGTAAAAACAATATATCCCCAAACTATGTTTTGGGGATATAATAAGAAACGGGGCAAACACAACATATCCCCCAACTTTGTTGTTGGGGATATAATAATAATAAGAAACGGAGTAAAAACAATATATCCCCAAACTCTGTTTTGGGGATATAATAAGAAACAGAGTAAAATCAATATATCCCCAAATTATGTTTTGGGGATATAATAAACTAGAGATTGTAACTGTAGCAACAGTTACGAACGATTCACTTGCCATTCTGTTTAACAAGGGCAGATAACAGAAACGAGTATTCGGTCATGCGCTAATACACTTGAGAAAGTAGTACTACTTGATTAGAAACACATGTACTAAGTTTCAAGTCTCTATCACTAGTCGTTTTTGAGTTATACAAGTCCGAAAAATCGACCAATCAGAAGCGAGTATTCGGTCATGCGCAAATACACATGAGAAAGTAGTATCACTTGATCGGGAACACTTGTACTAAGTTTCAAGTCTATAACACTTGTCGTTATTGAGTTATAAATGTCTGAAAAATCGACCAATCAGAAACGAGTATTCGGTCATGCGCTAATTCACTTGAGAAAGTAGTACTACTTGATTAGAAACACATGTACTAAGTTTCAAGTCTCTATCACTTGTCGTTTTTTAGTTATACATGTCCGAAAAATCGTCCAATCAGAAACGAGATTTCGGTCATGCGCTAAACACTTGAGAAAGTAGTACTACTTGATTAGAAACACATGTACTAAGTTTCAAGTCTCTAACACTTTTCGTTATCGAGTTATACAAGCTCAAATCACCCAATTATTAAAATATTAAAAAAGGGGAGATAACTTTGCAACAAAGTGGCCCAGAGTTATAATTCTTGCGTCTTGCACACCTTCACCGTGGCATCTATCTATGTTCCAAGTTTCAATATTATCTGACCATTCGTTCACAAGATATCGCTCGGACAAAAATTGATTTAAATATTGAAAGGGGAGATAATAAAGAGGCTCAGAGTTATAATTCTTGCCTCTTGCACAACTTCACATTGCCATCTAATTATGTTCCAAGTTTCAACAAGCAAATTCAGAGAATTATGGTCCCCCGCCAGGGTCAAGGTCACAAGGTCAAAAAAATTGGTATTGATGAAAAGTGAAGACTGTATCGTGTAAACAAGCTCTTTTATAGCAATTTTGACCATTTCAAGGGCCATAATCCAGTCATGCATGGGCAGATCTGGCTGGTTTTCGAAAGGAACCGAGCTCTCATGGATATCTAACTACTGTATCAGTTTGGTTGAGATACAATCAAAAGTGAAGACTGTATCGTGTTAACAAGCTCTTTTATAGCAATTTTGACAATGGAAAGGGGTTGTCACAAGGAATACACATGTGAAATATGAAAGCAGTACCTATTACGGTTCAGAAGTTATGACCAAGGTTAAAGTTTTTGTGACAGCGTGACGGAGGGACCGACGGACTGACGGACTGACGGACGGACTGACGAATGAGAAATAATAGTCCCCACGCTTTCGCTAAGCGGGGGACAATAATATCTGACTGTTAGTTCATGAGATATCGCTCGGACAAAAATTTTGATAGGAGAAACAAAATAATATAATAATAAACAAGAGGCCCATGAGGGCCTATGCTCTACTGGTATGGTTCTTTGATCATTTTCAATCCAGAGCATGTATGTATGGTGAAGATCGGATAGTAAATGGAGGCTCTTTTGTGTTCACAAGCTGTATTATAGCAATTTTTACAATTTCATGGACCATAATCCAGTCTTGCATGGGCGGATCTGGCTGATTTTCAAAAGGAACCAAGCTCTCATCAATATTTAACTACTATCTAAGTTTGGTGAAGATCAGATAGTAAATGGAGCCTCTATTGTGTTCACATGCTCAATTATAGCAATTTAGACAATTTCAAGGGCCATAATCCAGTCTTGCATGGGCGGATCTGGCTGGTTTACGAAAGGAACTGAGCTCTCATGGATATCTAACTACTGTATCAGTTTGGTTGAGATACAATCAAAAGTGAAGACTGTATCGTGTAAACAAGCTCTTTTATAGCAATTTTGACAATTTCAAGGGCCATAATCCAGTCATGCATGGGCAGATCTGGCTGGTTTTCGAAAGGAACCGAGCTCTCATGGATATCTAACTACTGTATCAGTTTGGTTGAGATACAATCAAAAGTGAAGACTGTATCGTGTTAACAAGCTCTTTTATAGCAATTTTGACAATTTCAAGGGCCATAATCCAGTCATGCATGGGCGGATCTGGCTGGTTTTCGAAAGGAACCGAGCTCTCATGGATATCTAACTACTGTATAAGTTTGGTTGAGATACAATCAAAAAAGAAGACTGTATCGTGTTAACAAGCTCTTTTATAGCAATTTTGACCATTTCAAGGGCCATAATCCAGTCATGCATGGGCGGATCTGGCTGGTTTTCGAAAGGAACCGAGCTCTCATGGATATCTAACTACTGTATAAGTTTAGTTGAGATACAATCAAAAGTGAAGACTGTATCGTGTTAACAAGAAATTGTTCACGGACGCACGGACGCACGCACAGACGACGGACAAATCGCCACGACATAAGCCCTTCTGGCCTTTGGCCAGTAGAGCTAAAAACAGTAGAAAAACAAAACGATTTGGGGAATCGTAAAAACAATAGAAAAATAATACGATTCCCAACTTTGTTGGGGAATCGTAATAATAAGAATAAACAAGGGCACCGCAAAGCGGATGCATCCCCTCGGCTTTCAATCATCACATTGAGTTCTCTTGTGATCTAAATATTTAAGTCCAATTTTTGACTTCGATCTTTGACCTATGACCTTGAATCAAAAGGCTTCAAAATATTGTCACAAACTAACTGTATGCCAAGTTTGGATAAGATCTGTCAAGGAATGGTCAGTGTAGAGTGGTGACAAGGTTGCCACAGCTGAGATATATTGTAAGTTCAATCAAGTTCATTTTTGGGCATGACCTTTGACCTATGACCTTGAAAACCAATAGGCTTCAAGACATATCATAAACTAACTGTATAATAAGTTTTATTAAGATCGGTCAATGAATGGTCAGTGTAGAGTTGTGACAAGGCTGCCACAGCTGAAAATATTGTAAGTCCAATTTTGGGCTTGACCTTTGACCTATGACCTTAAAAATCAAAAGGCTTCAAGATGTTACCATATACTTACTTTATACCTAGTTTGGTCAAGATCTGTCAAGAAATGGTTAGTGTAGAGTGATGACAAGGTTTGTTACGGACGGAAAATATTGCAAGTCCAATTTTGGGCTTGACCTTTGACCTATGACCTTGAAAATCAATAGGCTTCAAGATGTTACCATATACTTACTTTATACCAAGTTTGGTTAAGATCTGTCAAGAAATGGTTAGTGTAGAGTGATGACAAGGTTTGTTACGGACAGAAAATATTGCAAGTCCAATTTTGGGCTTGACCTTTGACCTATGACCTTGAAAATCAATAGGCTTCAAGATGTTACCATATACTTACTTTATACCAAGTTTGGTTAAGATCTGTCAAGAAATGGTTAGTGTAGAGTGATGACAAGGTTTGTTACGGACGGAAGGACACACATACATACATACGGACGGTCCCGTTACTATATCCCTTTCTCGCTTACTTCGTAACCGAGGGGATAACAAGAGGCCCATGAGGGCCTATGCTCTACTGGCATTGATCTGGCTTGTTTCAAAAGGAACCAATATGGCATCAATATTCAAATACCATCTAAGTTTGGTGAAGATCATATAGTAAATGGAAGCTCTATTGTGTTCACAAGCTGTATTATAGCAATTTTGACAATTTCAAGGGCCATAATCCAGCCATGCATGGGTAGATATGGCCGTTTTTTAGAAATGAACCAAACTCTCATGGATATCTAACTACTGTATAAGTTTGATTGAGATACAATCAAAAATAAGGACTGTATCATGTTAACAAGCCCTATTATAGCAATTTTGACAATTTCAAGGGCCATAATTCAGTTATGCATGGGGCGGATCTGGCTTGTTTTCGAAAGGAATCAAGCTCTCATGGATATCTAACTACTGTATAAGTTTGGTGGAGATACAATAAACAAGAGGCCCATGAGGGCCTATGCTCTACTGGTATGGTTCTTTGGTCATTTTCAATCCAGAGCATGTATGTATGGTGAAGATCGGATAGTAAATGGGGGCTCTTTTGTTTTCACAAGCTGTATTATAGTAATTTTTACAATTTCATGGGCCATAATCCAGTCTTGCATTGGCGGATCTGGCTGGTTTTCAAAAGGAACCAAGCTCTAATCAGTATTTAACTACTATCTAAGTTTGGTGAAGATCAGATAGTAAATGGAGCCTCTATTGTGTTCACATGCTCAATTATAGCAATTTGGACAATTTCAAGTGCCATAATCCAGTCTTGCATGGGCGGATCTGGCTGGTTTTCGAAAGGAACCGGGCTCTCATGAATATCTAACTACTGTATCAGTTTGGTTGAGATACAATCAAAAGTGAAGACTGTATCGTGTTAACAAGCTCTTTTATAGCAATTTTGACAATTTCAAGGGCCATAATCCAGTCATGCATGGGCGGATATGGCTGGTTTTCGAAAGGAACCGAGCTCTCATGGATATCTAACTACTGTATAAGTTTGGTTGAGATACAATCAAAAAAGAAGACTGTATCGTGTTAACAAGCTCTTTTATAGCAATTTTGACCATTTCAAGGGCCATAATCCAGTCATGCATGGGCGGATCTGGCTGGTTTTCGAAAGGAACCGAGCTCTCATGGATATCTAACTACTGTATAAGTTTAGTTGAGATACAATCAAAAGTGAAGACTGTATCGTGTTAACAAGAAATTGTGCACGGACGCACGGACGCACGCACAGACGACGGACAAATCGCCACGACATAAGCCCTTCTGGCCTTTGGCCAGTAGAGCTAAAAACAGTAGAAAAACAAAACGATTTGGGGAATCGTAAAAACAATAGAAAAATAATACGATTCCCAACTTTGTTGGGGAATCGTAATAATAAGAATAAACAAGGGCACCGCAAAGCGGATGCATCCCCTCGGCTTTCAATCATCACATTGAGTTCTCTTGTGATCTAAATATTTAAGTCCAATTTTTGACTTCGATCTTTGACCTATGACCTTGAATCAAAAGGCTTCAAAATATTGTCACAAACTAACTGTATGCCAAGTTTGGATAAGATCTGTCAAGGAATGGTCAGTGTAGAGTGGTGACAAGGTTGCCACAGCTGAGATATATTGTAAGTTCAATCAAGTTCATTTTTGGGCATGACCTTTGACCTATGACCTTGAAAACCAATAGGCTTCAAGACATATCATAAACTAACTGTATAATAAGTTTTATTAAGATCGGTCAATGAATGGTCAGTGTAGAGTTGTGACAAGGCTGCCACAGCTGAAAATATTGTAAGTCCAATTTTGGGCTTGACCTTTGACCTATGACCTTAAAAATCAAAAGGCTTCAAGATGTTACCATATACTTACTTTATACCTAGTTTGGTTAAGATCTGTCAAGAAATGGTTAGTGTAGAGTGATGACAAGGTTTGTTACGGACGGAAAATATTGCAAGTCCAATTTTGGGCTTGACCTTTGACCTATGACCTTGAAAATCAATAGGCTTCAAGATGTTACCATATACTTACTTTATACCAAGTTTGGTTAAGATCTGTCAAGAAATGGTTAGTGTAGAGTGATGACAAGGTTTGTTACGGACAGAAAATATTGCAAGTCCAATTTTGGGCTTGACCTTTGACCTATGACCTTGAAAATCAATAGGCTTCAAGATGTTACCATATACTTACTTTATACCAAGTTTGGTTAAGATCTGTCAAGAAATGGTTAGTGTAGAGTGATGACAAGGTTTGTTACGGACGGAAGGACACACATACATACATACGGACGGTCCCGTTACTATATCCCTTTCTCGCTTACTTCGTAACCGAGGGGATAACAAGAGGCCCATGAGGGCCTATGCTCTACTGGCATTGATCTGGCTTGTTTCAAAAGGAACCAATATGGCATCAATATTCAAATACCATCTAAGTTTGGTGAAGATCATATAGTAAATGGAAGCTCTATTGTGTTCACAAGCTGTATTATAGCAATTTTGACAATTTCAAGGGCCATAATCCAGCCATGCATGGGTAGATATGGCCGTTTTTTAGAAATGAACCAAACTCTCATGGATATCTAACTACTGTATAAGTTTGATTGAGATACAATCAAAAATAAGGACTGTATCATGTTAACAAGCCCTATTATAGCAATTTTGACAATTTCAAGGGCCATAATTCAGTTATGCATGGGGCGGATCTGGCTTGTTTTCGAAAGGAATCAAGCTCTCATGGATATCTAACTACTGTATAAGTTTGGTGGAGATACAATAAACAAGAGGCCCATGAGGGCCTATGCTCTACTGGTATGGTTCTTTGGTCATTTTCAATCCAGAGCATGTATGTATGGTGAAGATCGGATAGTAAATGGGGGCTCTTTTGTTTTCACAAGCTGTATTATAGTAATTTTTACAATTTCATGGGCCATAATCCAGTCTTGCATTGGCGGATCTGGCTGGTTTTCAAAAGGAACCAAGCTCTAATCAGTATTTAACTACTATCTAAGTTTGGTGAAGATCAGATAGTAAATGGAGCCTCTATTGTGTTCACATGCTCAATTATAGCAATTTGGACAATTTCAAGTGCCATAATCCAGTCTTGCATGGGCGGATCTGGCTGGTTTTCGAAAGGAACCGGGCTCTCATGAATATCTAACTACTGTATCAGTTTGGTTGAGATACAATCAAAAGTGAAGACTGTATCGTGTTAACAAGCTCTTTTATAGCAATTTTGACCATTTCAAGGGCCATAATCCAGTCATGCATGGGCGGATATGGCTGGTTTTCATAAGGAACCAAGCTCTAATCAGTATTTAACTACTATCTAAGTTTGGTGAAGATCAGATAGTAAATGGAGCCTCTATTGTGTTCACATGCTCAATTATAGCAATTTGGACAATTTCAAGGGCCATAATCCAGTCTTGCATGGGCGGATCTGGCTGGTTTTCGAAAGGAACCGGGCTCTCATGAATATCTAACTACTGTATCAGTTTGGTTGAGATACAATCAAAAGTGAAGACTGTATCGTGTTAACAAGCTCTTTTATAGCAATTTTGACCATTTCAAGGGCCATAATCCAGTCATGCATGGGCGGATCTGGCTGATTTTCAAAAGGAACCAAGCTCTAATCAGTATTTAACTACTATCTAAGTTTGGTGAAGATCAGATAGTAAATGGAGCCTCTATTGTGTTCACATGCTCAATTATAGCAATTTGGACAATTTCAAGGGCCATAATCCAGTCTTGCATGGGCGGATCTGGCTGGTTTTCGAAAGGAACCGGGCTCTCATGAATATCTTATTACTGTATCAGTTTGGTTGAGATACAATCAAAAGTGAAGACTGTATCGTGTTAACAAGCTCTTTTATAGCAATTTTGACCATTTCAAGGGCCATAATCCAGTCATGCATCGGCGGATATGGCTGGTTTTCGAAAGGAACCGAGCTCTCATGGATATCTAACTACTGTATAAGTTTGGTTGAGATACAATCAAAAGTGAAGACTGTATCGTGTTAACAAGAAATTGTTTACGGACGGACGCACGCACGGACGACGGACAAATCGCCACGACATAAGCCCTTCTGGCCTTTGGCCAGTAGAGCTAAAAACAAGAGGCCCATGAGGGCCTATGCTCTAATGGTATGGTTCTTTGGTCATTTTCAATCCAGAGCATGTATGTATGGTGAAGATCGGATAGTAAATGGAGGCTCTTTTGTGTTCACAAGCTGTATTATAGCAATTTTTACAATTTCATGGGCCATAATCCAGTCTTGGCGGATCTGGCTGGTTTTCAAAAGGAACCAAGCTCTCATCAATATTTAACTACTATCTAAGTTTGGTGAAGATCAGATAGTAAATAGAGCCTCTATTGTGTTCACATGCTCAATTATAGCAATTTGAACAATTTCAAGGGCCATAATCCAGTCTTGCATGGGCGGATCTGGCTGGTTTACGAAAGGAACCGAGCTCTCATGGATATCTAACTACTATATAAGTTTGGTTGAGATACAATCAAAAGTGAAGACTGTATCGTGTTAACAAGCTCTTTTATAGCAATTTTGACCATTTCAAGGGCCATAATCCAGTCATGCATGGGCGGATATGGCTGGTTTTCGAAAGGAACCGAGCTCTCATGGATATCTAACTACTGTATAAGTTTGGTTGAGATACAATCAAAAGTGAAGACTATCGTGTTAACAAGAAATTGTTTACGGACGGACGGACGCACGCACGGACGACGGACAAATCGCCACGACAATAGCCCTTCTGGCCTTTGGCCAGTAGAGCTAAAAACAAGAGGCCCATGAGGGCCTATGCTCTAATGGTATGGTTCTTTGGTCATTTTCAATCCAGAGCATGGATGTATGGTGAAGATCGGATAGTAAATGGAGGCTCTTTTGTGTTCACAAGCTGTATTATAGCAATTTTTACAATTTCATGGGCCATAATCCAGTCTTGGCGGATCTGGCTGGTTTTCAAAAGGAACCAAGCTCTAATCAGTATTTAACTACTATCTAAGTTTGGTGAAGATCAGATAGTAAATAGAGCCTCTATTGTGTTCACATGCTCAATTATAGCAATTTGAACAATTTCAAGGGCCATAATCCAGTCTTGCATGGGCGGATCTGGCTGGTTTACGAAAGGAACCGAGCTCTCATGGATATCTAACTACTATATAAGTTTGGTTGAGATACAATCAAAAGTGAAGACTGTATCGTGTTAACAAGCTCTTTTATAGCAATTTTGACCATTTCAAGGGCCATAATCCAGTCATGCATGGGCGGATCTGGCTGGTTTTCGAAAGGAACTGAGCTCTCATGGATATCTAACTACTGTATAAGTTTGGTTGAGGTACAATCAAAAGTGAAGACTATCGTGTTAACAAGAAATTGTTTACGGACGGACGGACGACGGACAAATCGCCACGACATAAGCCCTTCTGGCCTTTGGCCAGTAGAGCTAATAAAGACTATCGTGTTAACAAGCTCTATTATAGCAATTTTGACAATTTCAAGGGCCATAATCCAGTCATGCGTGGGCAGATATGTGGCTGGTTTTCGAAAGGAACCGAGCTCTCATGGATATCTAACTACCGTCTATGTTTGGTTGAGATACAATCTAAAGTGAAGACTGTATCGTGTTAACAAGCTCTATTATAGCAATTTTCACCATTTCAAGGGCCATAATCCAGTTATGCATGGGCGGATCTGGCTGGTTTTCAAACCAACTGAGCTCTCATGGATATCTAACTACTGTATAAGTTTGGTTGAGATACAATCAAAAGTGAAGACTGTATCGTGTTAACAAGCTCTTTTATAGCAATTTTGACCATTTCAAGGGCCATAATCCAGTTATACATGGGCGGATCTGTGGCTGGTTTCGAAACGAACCGAGCTCTCATGGATATCTAACTACTGTATAAGTTTGGTTGAGATACAATCAAAAGTGAAGACTGTATCGTGTTAACAAGAAATTGTTTACGGACGGACGGACGCCATAAGCGCTTCTGGCCTTTGGCCAGTAGAGCTAAAAACAATAGAAAAACAATACGATTCCCCAACAAGTTGGGGGAATCGTAATAACTACAAATACAGCATGTCCCCCCCTTTCGGAGAAGGGGAGACATAATTAGTACATCTGGCATTCACCAACAATGGCCACTGGATTGGTCACTTACCCTTATAAATCGCTATCGCATATGCTTGTATAGTATTTTGCTTTGTTTATTTAGGGTTTTACGCAGTTTTCAACAGTGTTTCAGCTATATCACTGGGTAAACCAAACCGTACTAAGATAGGAAATGAGCTTGCCCAATTTGCACTCAAACATGACCACCACAACTTAGTATCCAAACAAGTTGGCCCGGTTGCAAATTCCCGACATCACAGCAGATTCCTTACATATATATTAAATTAGTATATATATGCAACTGATTTTCGTATACATACATTGGAGCATTACATCTTGATGTTTGGAATCAAAACATAAATACAGAAGCAACCAACTTTCAGAGTTTGAAAGGTTAACCTGTTGGTCCACAAAAACATGTCTTTTTAGCCTTTTGATTTTCAAAGGGCGTCACCATAAAAGTGATAGAGGCAGTAACTCTAGACTAACCCTCTCACTATTTTCTCCCATTTCCTAATGAGCCTGCTTCCAGTAGAAAGCTTGAATGTATAATATAACAAGTGCGCCATGATGGTCAATCACTCGCCTGTAATTTTTAACAACCAACATGCAGGCTAGAAGATTATCCTGTAAAGAAATATTTCAGCCAAATTATTTGGAAATTGGCCAGATATTTTTGAAGAGGATTTTTAAAGTTTTCAATATAACCATATTATGGGACTTGGTATAGACATCTGTATTGTTTCTAGGAACATGTGTACCAAGTTTCATTTGAATATGTGTAACTGTATTTGATTTATGAGGTAAGGCTATCGTTTTGAGACAATGAAGACAATGCTTTCTTTGAAAAACAGACAAGCTAAAATTACATGTTTTACAATTGGATGGCAACCCGAGTGTTTATTTGTGTATTTGTTCAACAAACCACTTTTTCTACTGTTCATATGTATTCAAACAAAAGAAAACACATCTAACCCAGAACAAATTACAACCTGATATGTCCACTACCTAGAACTTGCCATTTACGATTGTATACTCTTGTGTAAATATTATCACCACCTGGTGAAGACCACTTCAGATTATTGATTTTTTTATAATCAATTATAATGTCTAGCAACAGATTGTTTTACTTCAAAAAAAGTAATTTGATTTCTTTCAAGTACACAAGTCCTCAATCAAAAGAATATGCAAGTATTTATATTGATGCTCGTTCCCATCCCTAATATTTGTTATCTCATAGCATGATCTATTACTAAAATGAAATTGTTCACATTTTTATTGTTCCCATGAGGGCCTATGCTCTACTGGCATTGATCTGGCTTGTTTCAAAAGGAACCAATATGTCATCAATATTCAGGTTTTCGAAAGGAACCGAGCTCTCATGGATATCTAACTACTGTATAAGTTTGATTGAGATACAATCAAAAGTGAAGACTGTATCGTGTTAACAAGCTCTTTTATAGCAATTTTGACCATTTCAAGGGCCATAATCCAGTCATGCATGGGCGGATCTGGCTGGTTTTCGAAAGGAACCGAGCTCTCATGGATATCTAACTACTGTATAAGTTTGGTTGAGATACAAGCAAAAGTGAAGAATGTATCGTGTTAACAAGCTCTTTTATAGCAATTTTGACCATTTCAAGGGTCATAATCCAGTCATGCATGGGCAGATCTGGCTGGTTTTCGAAGGGAACCGAGCTGTCATGGATATCTAACTACTGTATAAGTTTGGTTGAGATACAATCAAAAGTGAAGACTGTATCGTGTTAACAAGCTCTTTCATAGCAATTTTGACCATTTCAAGGGCCATAATCCAGTCATGCATGGGCGGATCTTGCTGGTTTTCGAAAGGAACCAAGCTCTCATGGATATCTAACTACTGTATAAGTTTGGTTGAGATACAATCAAACGTGAAGACTATCGTGTTAACAAGAAATTGTTTACGGACGGACGGACAAATCGCCACGACATAAGCCTTTGGCCAGTAGAGCTAAAAAAACACATTACTATGAAAACCAGCACTAATCAAGTTTGTCATAAATTAATCACAAGTCTGATCTAACACCAAATCCCGGTCCTGTAGGTGGAGTACTAAGAGCTGTAAGGCCTCCTTTGGGTTCACAAGAAAATCTATAACCCTCTCCTGACCTGAAATACAAAATGAATTATTCCTTACTGCAGAAACAAATTGACACATCTGTAGCTAACTACTTTGGCAAACATTGTTGAACAATTTCTCCTTGTGTAATGTTTTCAAATCTATTCAGTTATTATGTCTCCTCCATTCATAGGGAGACCTATTGTTTTTGCCCTGTCCGTCCTTCCGTCCATCCGTCACACTTGTTTCCGCTCAAAAACTGAAGAACACTTGGGCGTATGAACTTCATACTTGGTATGCAGGTTGGTCATGACCAGTAGATGACCCCTATTGATTTTTATGTCAGAAGGTCAAGGTCATGGTGACTGAGCTAAATACTGGGTTTCCGCTCAAAAACTGAAGAACGCTTGGGCCGAGGAACTCCGTATTTAGTATGCAGGTTGGCCATGCCTAGTAGAAGACCCCTATTGATTTTGAGTCGGTATGTCTAAAGTCAAGGTCACAGTGACAATGAGCTGAACAATTGTTTTTGCTTAATAACTTTAGAATGCTTTGGCCATGGAAGTTAATACTTGGTGTGCAGGTTGGTCACCACCAGCAGATGACCCCTATTGATTTTTGAGGTCACTACGTCAAAGGTCATGGTAACCTTCAGCTGCAAAATGGTTTCCGCTCAATAACTAAAGAGTGCTTATGTTGAGGAACTTCATACTTGGTGTGCAGGTATTCCTAACCAGTAGATGACCCTTATTGATTTTGAGGTCACAAGGTCAAGGTCACAATGAGCTGAAAAATTGATTTTGCTTAATAACTGTAGAATGCTTTGGCCATGGAAGTTAATACGTGGTGTGCAGGTTGGTCACCATCAGCAGATGACCTCTATTGATTTTGAGGTCACTAAGGTCAAGGTCATGGTAACCTTCAGCTGAAAACTGGTTTCCGCTCAATAAATGGTTTCGCAGGTTGGTCCTAACCAGTAGATGACCGCTTTTGATTTTGTTTGATTTTGTGGTCACAAGGTCAAAGGTCAAGTTACATTCACCTGAAAAATGTTTTTTACTCAATTACTCATACTTGCTGTGCAGGTTGGTCCTAATTAGTAGATGACCCCTATTGATTTTGTTTGATTTTGAGGTCACAAGATCAAAGGTAACCTTCAGCTGAAAAATGTTTTTTACTCAATAACTCAAGAACGCTTATGTCAAGGAACTTCATACTTGGTGTGCAGGTTGGTCCTAACCTGTAGATGACCCCTAGTGATTTTGATGTCCGTAGGTCAAAGGCTAAAGTCATGGTGACCTTTGGCTGAAAAATGGTTTCCGCTAAATAACTATAGAATGCTTGGGCCCAGAAACTTCATACTTGGTGTGCAGGTTGGTCACCACCAGACAATGACCCCTATTGATTTTGAGGTCACCAGCTTCTTAAATATATATAAATATACTACACACATTCAAATGATTCTTATATTCTCTACAAAATTCCTATACATGTATTCTGAAAACAAGAGCGCCAAATGTCACAAAATACGCCCGTCCTGTTTTTTTGAGACCAAGTATAGTGGTAATTGGTTGTACGTCAGCCAAACTTAGAGAGCGGACACTGTTAGTACAGTTTTGGCCATTTCGAGGGACATAATTGTGTAGTGACTAAGATAACGTTGTAAGTTATCAAACGTAACCAAGATATTCTGCCCATAAACATATTGTCTAAATTTGGTGATGATCGGATAAAGGCTTTACAAGTTATTTAGCTGACATGACCAATTTTAGGTAATTTCTATAATTAAAGGGCAATAACTCTCTATCGACTGGAGCAATATGGCTAGTTATCGAACTTGTCCAAGATATTACGCCAATACACATTCTGACTAAATTTGGTGATGATTGGACAAAAGCTCTCAAAGTTATTGAGCTGACAAGACCAATTTTAGGTAATTTCTATAATTAAAGAGGGATAACTCTCAATTGACTAAAGCGATATGGCTAGTTATCAAAATTATCCGAGATATTATGACAATACACATTCTGACCAAATTTAGTAATGATTGGATAAAGGCTTCTAAAGTTATTGAGCTGACAAGACCAATTTTAGGTAATTTCTATAATTAAAGGGCGAAAACTCTCAATTGACTTAAGCGATATGGCTAGTTATCAAACTTGTCCGAGATATTATGCCAATACACATTCTGACTAAATTTGGTGATGATTGGGCAAAGGCTTCTTAAGTTATTGAGCTGACAAGACCAATTTTGGGTAATTTCTATAATTAAAGGGCAATAACTCTTGATTGACTTAAGCGATATGGCTAGTTATCGAACTTGTCCGAGATATTATCCCAATACACATTCTGACTAAATTTGGTGATGATTGGACAAAGGCTTCTTAAGTTATTGAGCTGACAAGACCAAATTAGGGTAATTTCTATAATAAAAGGGCACTAACTCTTGATTGACTAAAGCGATATGGCTAGTTATCGAACTTGACCGAGGTATTAGCCCAATACACATTCTGACCAAATTTGGTGATCATTTGACAAAGGCTTCTAAAGTTATTGAGCTGACAAGACCAATTTTGGGTAATTTCTATAATTAAAGGGCGATAACTCTTGATTGACTAAAGCGATATGGCTAGTTATCGAACTTCTCCGAGATATTATCCCAGTACACATTCTGACTAAATTTGGTGATGATTGGACAAAGGCTTCTGAAGTTATTGAGTTGACAACATACTGGACGCCGCCCACCCGTACGCCGCAGGTAAAACTATAATACGATCCGTTTTTTCAAAACGGGCGTATAAAAACCACTAATCTAGTGCATCTTATACATGCTTCATCTCCGGTCCCAAACTACAAAATTAATGTCCATCATTTCTTTTCCTCCCCTCAACCACACAAATGGGGAGACAAGCGCTTTTTCAAACAAGAGGGCCATTGATGGCCCTGGATCGCTCACCTGTTTTGTTTTTTCACTTTAGCTATATAAAACCCGCCCCCTGGCAGCCATAGTTTACGACCATTCAACTTGGCTTGAAGGAATCTGATAGAGGGTCACCCTAGGAACATTTCTACAAAATTATTTGAAAATCGGCCTGACACTTTTGGAGGAGAAGATTTTTTTATGTTTTCACTATAGCCATATAAGGCAAAATAGCCCTGGCGGCCATGTTTTTCGACCAATTAACATGGCTTGAATCTGATAGAGGGTCATCCAAGGAACATTTGTACAAAATTATTTGAAAATCTGCCAACCAGTTTGGGAGAAGAAGAATTTTGAAAGTTTTTTTCATTCCGTTGCCATGGAAACCAGAATTCTGCATGGATTTCATAAATTTGAAGGAAATCTGGTGAGGTCATTGAGAGGATGCTTTCTGTGAAGTTTCGTCCCAATTGACCCACTGGTTACTGAGGAGAAGAAGTTGACGCACGACGGACAACGGACAAAAGGCGATCACAATAACTCACCTTGAGCAAAGCTCAGGTGAGCTGAAAAGCAATCTCTAGTTACTTTCAGTTTTAGAGATTTTCAAGTTTTGCATCAATGTTTTGAAAGTTATATGATGCAAATTTGTGTTAAATGATGTCCAGCTCAAACAACAATTAACATAAGAATGCAAGTTAAATGACAACATACTTATTAGTCTAGTCACCTAGTTTTTGGGCAGATGTGAGCCCATATTTGAACTTGGCCTAGATGTCATTAAGACAAATATTCTGACAGAAAATCAAGCTGCTGAAGCAAAAAATGCGAGTGTTAATAAGATTTTCCTTCAATTTGGCCTAGTGACCTAGTTTATGACCAGACATGACCTGAACATAGCCTAGATATCATCATGATAATTATTCTGAAAAATTCCAACATGCTAAAGTAAGAAATGCGGCATCCAGAGTCAGCGCCTTTCCACCTACTATATTAGAGGCCGAATTAAGGCTACTTCACAATTAGGAAAGGCAAACATTTTTCACAATGATTTGAAAATATTTCTCAAATGAAAGGCAAAATTCACATTGCAAACAAATGAAGTGAATGCTTGCATAATCCAGTAGGAAGTGCATAAAGTCATAAAGCAAAATAAATGTTGAATTTCACAAAACCAATAGGTTGACGAGTCTTCAACAAGAGCACCAAATTGGTTGTACGTCGGGCAAATTTAGAGAGCGGACACTGTTAGTACAGTTTTGGCCATTTCGAGGGACATAAGTGTGTAGTGACTAAGATAACGTGGTAAGTTATCGAACCTGATAACGATATTCTGCCCATCAACATATTGTCTAAATTTGGTGATGATCGGATAAAGGCTTCACAAGTTATTTAGCTGACAAGACCAATTTTAGGTAATTTCTATAATTAAAGGGTGATAACTCTCATTTGACTATAGCGATATGGCTAGTTATCGAACTTGTCCGAGATATTATGCCAATAAACATTCTGATCGAATTTGGTGATGATTGGACAAAGGCTTCTAAAGTTATTGAGCTGACAAGACCAATTTTAGGTAATTTCTATAATTTAGCTGACAACATACTGGACGCCGCCCGCCGCAGGTAAAACTATAATACGCTCCGTTTTTTCAAAATGGGCATATAAAAATTGGATGGAAAGCGGCCGAGAGTGTTAACAAGATTTTCCTTCAATTTGACCTCATAGGATCAAGTTTCGAACTTGGCCTAGATATCATCAAGACAAACCTTCCGACAAAGTTTCAAGCTGCTGGAGAAAAAAATATGCGATCTAGAGTGTTAACAAGATTTTTTAAAAAGTCGCCTCATGACCTAGTTTTTGACTAGACATGACCTTTATTCCAAATTATTCTAGATATAACCAAGTCAAACTTTCTGACAAAGTTTCAACATGCTAAAGATAAAATTATGGCCTTCAGAGTATTAACAAGATTTACCTTCAATTTGACCTTGTGACCTAGTTTTTGACCTCACATGACCCAGTTTCGAACTTTGCTTAAATTCCATCAAGACAAACATTCTGCTGCTGGAGTAAAAAATTTGGTCTCTAGAGCGTTAACGAGATTTTCCTTCAATTTGGCCCAGTGACCTAGTTTATGACCGGACATGAATTACATTCAAACTTAGCTTAGATATCGTCAAGACTATCATTCTGATTTTTCAACATGCGTAAGTTGAAAATAAGGCCCCAAGAGTGTTAACAAGATTTTCCTTCAATTTTACCTTGTGACCTAGTGTTTGACCTCACATGACCCAGTTTGAACTTGGCCAAGATTGGATAGAGGTACTTTCTGATAAACCTTCATGAAAATTGGATGTAAATTGTTGCATGTAGTGTTTACAAGGCAATTGTTGACGACACACAGATGACGGACGAAATGTTATCACAATAGCTAACCTTGAGCACTTCATGCACAGGTGAGCTAAAATATATGACTGTCGAAACATTGTAGGAAAAGGAAATAATTACTTACACTGACCCATTTCTGTCATTTTTATTATTCCCTGTCTAAAATCATATTTCGTTAGCAATTTCTTAATTTTTTCAGATCCTGAAAGTCTTAAAATGAAGTTCAGGAAAGTGTTTAAAAGTCGGACATTTAAGACATAAACTTTATTTATATGCATTGATAGAAATTGCTTGTTTAGTGTTTTTTTCTCTTATCCACTCTGTATCAAAGATCAATAGCTACAGTTAAGAACATCATGACATTGACAATCTGAGCGGAACGTGATTGGATCGTGAGCGTGATTGGAACGAAGTTGGAACGCTTTATGAGCGGAACGGAATTTTGCGCTCTGAACGAAACAATCATAATGAACGAAACAATCCAATCACAGGAATGCTTCGCTCAATCTAAGCGGAACGGAAAAAAGCAATCACAATGTTATGAATGAGTGAACGCTTTATGAGCGGAATGGAACGTGAACGGAGCGGAACGTTACGGAACGGAGCGGAGCGTGAACGGTATATTTGTCAATTTCAAGATGTTCTTACAGTTTAGAACATCATGTAATTGACAATCTGAGCGGAACGTGATTGGATCGTGAGCGTGATTGGAACGAAGTTGGAACGCTTTATGAGCGGAACGGAATTTTGCGCTCTGAACGAAACAATCATTATGAACGAACAAATCCAATCACATGAATGCTTCGCTCAATCTGAGCGGAACGGAAAAAAGAAATCCCAATGTTATGATTGAGTGAACGCTTTATGAGCGGAATGGAACGTGAGCGGAGCGGAACGGAACGGAACGGAGCGGAGCGTGAACGGTAAATTTGTCAATTTCAAGATGTTCTTAACTGTACAGCCATCAACAATCTGCTCTATAAAGGAAACTTTTAAAGCAACATCCTACAGAATAATAGCTTTTGGTTGAATAAAAAAAAATATATACTTACTGAGGTCCTTGTTTTGGAATAATATCCTTTTTAAAGTCACTTAAAATTTTCTTCATATCGTCGACTGTTAAATCCTCCTGAAACATTGAAAGTATATATAGGCTCACCCGTAAATTGACTGGAGTTAAAATCCCTTGCAACGAATTTCAGTTATATCATAGCGAAGCGACCTGTTTACGAAGCCACTCATTTTTTCTCAACAGTACTTCAAACGATTTCCTATATCTAGGTAACTGGCAACCTTTTTATATAGAAATTTAGCCCATTGGTGGAAGATAAATGAGGCTTGTCAAACATCAGAAAGAAGGATTCAAAAAGTCAAATTATCAAAATTTTGTTATTTTCAATAGCGAAATAACATAGGTAAATTTTTTGAATGGCGTATGAATCTTCCGATGATGTGTAATCATATTTAAATGACTTCACATCATATTTCAGTGGCATACCATTACCATATTTGGAATTTAAATCTGATGTGTTGGCATGGCATGGCAATCGGCTTGACCGGAAACTGTGCAGATATATAATAAACAAGTTAATGTAGTATTGCAAGCACTACAAGAGTCCCCTAGCTGACACAAAACTATAAGTTGTAAAAGGCACATTATTCTATCAAACCTCACTTAAAGTTATGCCCCTTGACATACATGGTCTTCTAATGACATGTATACATGAAAGTCTGACATTAACCTTGGGAGTAAGTGGTTGGTTATTGTGCATGACAAAGCACCTTGATATGAAGAATAATTGTGTGAAGTTATATCAAAATCCATAAGCATGTAGAAGATACAAACCGGACACGAAATTGCAAATGGACAATGTTTGAGCCCAAACTGTGACCTTGACCTTTGGAGTAGGTGGCTGGGTGATGTGCATGACACATCATCTTGTTATGGAGAATAATTGTGTGAAGTTATATCAAAGTCCATTCAAGTATGTGTGACCTTGACATTTGAGGTACATGCCTGGTGTTTTGTGTGTGACACGCCACCTCACCATTGTGAACATGGGTGCCCAGTAACTTGAGAATCCTATGATGCATGGTTGAGATGGACAAGGTAGTTTTATCAAACAGTACTCAATTTGACCTTTGACCTCTGAGTGTGACCTTGACATTTGAGGTACAAGCCACCTCATCATGGTGAACATGTGTGTCCAGTAACTTGAGAATCCTAAGATGCATGGTTGAGATGCAAGCCGGACAATGCAGTCCTATCAAACAGTACTCATTTTGACCTTTGACCTTTAGTGTGACCTAGACCTTTGAGGTTCAGGCATGGGTCTTGTGCGTGACAAGCTGCCTCATCATGTACATGTGTACTGAGTTACTTTGGATTCTTATGATGCATGGTTGAGATGCGGGCTGGACAAGGTAATCCTATCAAACAGTACTCATTTTGACCTTTGACCTCTAAGTGCAGACTACGCGAAAGATGTCAGTCCTTCAGTCTTGACTGACAAAAATTCATTTGGACTGACACATTTTCATGCAATAATTGTTTGAACAAAGAGGAAAATATTATATGAAAAATTAGCTTTCGGACTGACAGGTTTCAAAAGATTTCGCGAAGACTGTGTGACCTTGACATTTGAGGTACAGGCCTGGGTCTTGTGTGCATGACACGCCACCTCATCATAGTGAACGTTTGTGCCAAGTTTCTTTAAAACCTATGATGCATGGTTAAGATGCGGGCGGAATCGACCAAACCTATAGTCTAATAATTGATACATCTTACATTGTTCTATTCAATTTAAGATGAGGAAATACATATTGGAATAAAGTGTAAGCAATTAACATAACAATATTCTGCATGGAAACAATGAAATTACTGGCTTTATTTAACCCCCTTTTCCTATATACGACACATCTGCAGCTGATTACTATGAATACACTATGGGTTAAACATTGAAAACAACCACAAATGAAGGATAATATAATGAATCGAGTTAGAAACATTGTGGCAAAATGTGTATGCTGCATATGAGTAACAAGACCTTGTGTGTCTCGGCCTTCTCGGAAAAACGTATATTAAATGGTATCACTATGTTAAAACAAGAGGGCCAAGATGGCCCTAAATCAATCACCTGAATGATAGTAAATTAGAAGCAAATATTTAACGGCAAATATCTGTGAAAATTTGATCAGGAGTTCAAATGAAACTGCAAGGAGTGGACACTCAGTTAAAAAAAATAGTTTATCAGTAGAAGCCATTTGGATCTTGAAATCTAACAAGAACTTTAATAAGAATGCAATTATAAAGTTTTGTCATTTTGCACCTTTCCTGATGCCGCTTTGCTGCCCTGTTTGTCAACGAAATCAATATGGCTTGAACAGTTTTTGTAGAGTCACCCAAAGAACATTTCTGCCAAATTATCCTGGAATCTGACAAATGGATTATGGAGATGGCGGTTTTTAAAGTTTGGGTATTTTTCTTAATTTCTGATGTCGCAGCAACAAAGGTTCTACACAGAATGCAAGACTTTGATTTTTTTTTAAAGAAGACCATCAAAGGAACATTCCTGTGAAGTAACGTTGAAATTGGTCAAGTGGAATGGTAGGAGTTGTCATTTGTAGCTTAACTTCAATTTACCCCTTTTGTGATGACGCTAGGTTGCTATGATGTTGTAACCAATCAAAACAGCTTGAACAAATTAAGTAGAGGATCACTGAAGTAGGATTCCTATTCAATTTCCTTAATATCAGACAAGAACTTAAAACAAGAGCTAAAACAAGAGCTGTCGGAGGACAGTATGCTCGTCATTTTTGTGCTTGCCAATAGAACAAAACTTTTTTGGGTGATAGTCGAAAAAGAGTCATAGTTCTTACACAAAACTTATCTGAATTATGCACTCTTGGCTGTTAGTGGAGGGTATAATGGTAAAAAGATGTTTGTAAGTGTTTAAGCTATATCTCTAATTTTTTTTTTTTTTTTTTTTGGTATGAATAACTTAACCAAAATTATAAATCGAAAAAGGGCCATAATTCTTAAACAAAACTTGACATAGTTATGTACCCTTGTCTGTTGATGGAGGTAATGATGATAAATAAGTATTGTAAGTTTATAAGCTAAATCACTAATAAACAAGACATGGAAATTCCATGAAACCAGGTTTTCTATAATGGAAGGTGTTTGATTAAGAATTAACAGATCTGTCAAATCTTTCTGTTAATAGTTAATCAAAGCTAGTAATTCAAGTAACAGGGAATATTTCTATTGATGAATAATCATAATTACTTTGTCAATTAAATATATCACAATTTAATCTAACAAATATCAGTTCAATACAGTCAATCGTGTGTTGATGGCCTCATTTATTAAGAACATATAATAGATAACAGATATTAAGCAACCTTTTGTTGTAAGCAGCCACATTTTAGGATCCCTAATGCCAGGTTGATAATCAGTGATCTGCCTTAACCCTTTACTTGATAGTAACACGTTTATGCCTTTGCAAACAGACTAGATCCAGGGCCCGAGGTTATGAAACTTACTCAATTTGAGCATGTAATAGAAATATTGTTGTTGAAGTTAGATGCTTGAGTTACAAGTTTATGAAATATGCTCATTGCAAAATAGGGTGAAATTACAAACCAACGATGAGAATAAATTCCATGTTTGGAGTTTGTCGCCATGGTTACGAAGCATTTTTAGTTTGAGCATGATGCTAAAGTTGAGCATGATGCTCAAACTAAAAAAAGCTCTGTTAGCTTGAGGACAAAGTTTGGAAAAAAAAAAAAAAAGTTTCATGACCTCGGACCCAGATCAGACAGCTTCTGTAGGAGCTGTTTGATCAGGGTCTGCTCTGTTTGCTTATAGAATGTTATAGATTTGATTATTCACAAAAAAAATCATTTGAAAATATCTATATGCATGGTAAAGTTATGGTCTGAACAAAAAAAGTTCAAGTAAAGTATATTTTCTGTCACTGTGACCTTGACCTGGAAGCTAAACACATAAATTGTGCATATGACACAGCGTCTTGATATGGTGTATATCTGTTCCAAGCTATTTGAAAATATCTCTATGGATGAAAAAGTTATTGTCCGGACAAGGAAAGTTGATGCCGGCCCGCCCACCCACCGACTTCGCCAAACTAATAACCAGATTTTTCCTTTGGAAAACCTGGTTAAAAAGTGGGGTGGTATGAAAAACTTAACCAAAAATCTAAGGCGAAAAATGGCCATAATTCTTACAAAAACACTGACATAGTGATGTACTCTTGTCTGTTGCTGGAGGTAATGATGGTGAAAAAGTGTTGTAAGTTTCAAAGCAATATCTGTAATGATTTTGAAAAAAAGTAAATTGGTACAAAAAACTTAACCGAAATTCTAAGTCGAAAAAAGGCCATAATTCTTACAAATATTTTGACAGAGTTATGTACACTTGTCTGTTGATAGAAGTAATGATGGTGAATAAGTGTTGTAAGTTTCAAAGCAATATCTGTAATTGGTACAAAAAACTTAACCAAAATTCTAAGTAAACAAGAGGGCCAAGATGGCCCTAAATCGATCACCTAATTGATAGTAAATTAGTAGCAAATATTTAACTGCAAATATCTGGAAAATTTTATCAGGGAGTGCAAATGAAACTGAAAGGAGTGGACACTTCTCAAGAAACAGCTCATCAGTAAAGGCCATTTATATCTTGAAATCTAACAAGAACTTTAATAAGAATGGAATTATAAAGTTTTTGTCATTTTGCACCTTTCCTGATGCCGCCTTGCTGCCCTGTTTTTCAACGAAATCAATATGGCTTCAACAGTTTATTAAGAGGGTCACTTAAGAAACATTCTACCAAATTATCTTGCAATCGCACAAGTAGATTATGGAGGAAAAGGATTTTAAAATTTGGGTATTTTTCTCACTTTCTGATGCCGCAGCAACCAAAGTTCTCAATGGAATTTAAATCTTTGAACAATTTTGAAAGAGGACCACCAAAGGAACATTCTTGTGATGTTTTGTGGAAATTGGTCTATTGGAATGGTAGGAGTTGGTTGTCATTTGTAGCTAAAAGTTCAATTTACCCTTTTTGTGGTGACGCCTGGTTGATATGATTGTGTAACCAATCAAAACGGCTTAAACAAATTAAATAGAGGATCATTACAGTAAGATTCGTATTATATTTTCTTAAAATCAGACAAACACTTTCATAAAAATGGAATTTTCAAATTTTGTCATTTTGCCCCTTTTCTGATGCCGCCTGACTGCCATTTTTTTTCGACCAATCAGTATGGCTTGAACAATTATTATAGAGGGTCACCCAAGGAACATTTCTACCAAATTATATTTGAATCTGACAAGCATATTCAGAGGAGAAGATTTTTAAATTTGGACATTTTGTCCCCTTTCTGATGCCACAGCAACCAAAGTTCTCAATGGAATTTAAATCTTTGAACAATTTTGAAAGAGGACCACCAAAGGAACATTCTTGTGATGTTTTGTGGAAATTGGTCTATTGGAATGGTAGGAGTTGGTTGTCATTTGTAGCTAAAAGTTCAATTTACCCTTTTTGTGATGACGCCTGGTTGATATGATTGTGTAACCAATCAAAACGGCTTAAACAAATTAAATAGAGGATCATTACAGTAAGATTCGTATTATATTTTCTTAAAATCAGACAAACACTTTCATAAACATGGAATTTTCAAATTTTCAAATTTTGCCCCTTTTCTGAGGCCGCCTGACTGCCATGTTTTTCGGCCAATCAGTATGGCTTGAACAATTTTTATAGAGGGTCACCCAAGGAACATTTCTACCAAATTATATTTGAATCTGACAGGCAGATTCGGAGGAGAAGATTTTTAAAGTTTGGACATTTTGTCCCCTTTCTGATGCCGCAGCAACCAAAGTTCTCATTGGAATTTAAATCTTTAAACAATTTTGAAAGAGGACCACCAAAGGAACATTCCTGTGATGTTTTGTGGTAATTGGTCTATTGGAATGGTAGGAGATGGTTGTCATTTGTAGCTAAAAGTTCAATTTACCCCTTTTGTGATGACGCCTGGTTGCTATGATTGTGTAACCAATCAAAACGGCTTAAACAAATTAAATAGAGGATCATTACAGTAAGATTCATATTATATTTTCTTAAAATCAGACAAGCATTTGCATAAAAATGGAATTTTCAAATTTTCAATTTTGCCCCTTGTTTGATGCCGCCTGACTGCCATGTTTTTCGACCAATCAGTATGGCTTGAACAGTTTTTATAGAGGGTCACCCAATGAACATTTCTACCAAATTATATTTGAATCTGACAGGCAGATTCGGAGGAGAAGATTTTTAAAGTTTGGACCTTTTGCCCCCTTTCTGATGCCGCAGCAACCAAAGTTCTTAATGGAATTTAAATCTTTGAACAACTTTGAAAGAGGCCAACCAGAGGAACAGTCCTGTGATGTTTCACGGAAATTGTCCTTGGAGTTTGGGAGGAGATGATGTTTAAAGCTAAAAGTTAACGCCGGACGGACGACGGACAAAAAGTGATCAGAATAGCTCACCTTGAGCCTTCGGCTCAGGTGATCTAAAAAGGGAATTGGTTCAAAAACCTTGACCAAGGTGTGACACCAACGCCGACGCGAGTAGTATAGCTAGCCTTTTCTTCGAAAAGTCGAGCTAAAAATGGAATTTTCAAATTTTGTCATTTTGCCCGTTTTTGGATGCCTCCTGACTGCCATGTTTTTCAACCAAACAGTATGCCTTGAACAATCTTTGTAGAGGCTCACCTAAGGAACATTTCTACCAAACTATATTGGAATCTGACATGCAGATTCAGAGGAGAAGATTTTTGATGCCGCAGCAACCCTGGCGGCCATGTTTTTCAATGGATCTGACATATCTTGAACAATCTTGGTAGAGGGTGCCCCAAGGAACATTTGTGAAAAATAACTTTCAAATCAGGCTAATACTTTTGGACAAGAAGATTTTTAAAGTTTTAATAGTGCACATTTAAGGAAAACAAGCTCCGCCCCCTGGCGGCCATGTTTTTTCAACGGATCGGAAATATTTGAACAATCTTGGTAAAGGGTGCCGCAAGGAATATTTGTGCAAAAAAAAATTCAAATTGGGCTAATACTTTTGGACAAGAAGATTTTTAAAGTTTTAACAATGCACATATAAGGAAAACAAGCTCCGCCCCCTGGCGGCCATGTTTTTCAACGGATCGGAAATATTTGAACAATCTTGGTAAAGGGTGCCCCAAGGAACATTTGTGCAAAATAATTTTCAAATCGGGCCAGTACTTTTGGACAAGAAGATTTTTAAAGTTTTAACAATGCACATATAAGGAAAACAAGCTTCGCCCCCTGGCGGCCATGTCTTTTAACTGATTGGAAATATTTGAACAATCTTGGTAAAGGGTGCCCCAAGGAACATTTGTGCAAAATAATTATCAAATCGGGCCAGTACTTTTGGACAAGAAGATTTTTAAAGTTTTAACAATGCACATATAAGGAAAATAAGCTCCGCCCCCCCTAGCGGCCATGTTTTTCAACGGATCGGAAAATTTGAACATCTTAATAGAAGGTACCCCAAGGAACATTTGTGCAAAATATTTTAGGACAAGAAGATTTTTTAAGTTTTGGTTAATTTCTCCTTTTTTGTTGCCGTGGCAGCCAAAGTTCTGCATGGAATAGAATTCTTTGAACAAGTTTGAAAGAGATCCACCCAAGGAACATTCCTGTAAAATTATTTTGAATTTGGTTAATTGGTTAAGGAGGAGAAGTGGTTTGTAGGAAAATGTGAACGGACGGACGACGACGACGGACGGTGAGCGATCACAAAAGCTCACCTTGCACTTTGTGCATAGGTGAGCTAAAAAGTTCTGATGATTTGTCATAAAAAGAGGGCCATGATGGCCCTGGATCGCTCACCTGATTTTTTTTTTTTTCACTTTAGCCATATAAGCCCCACCCCTGGCGGCCATAGTTTCCGACCAATCAACTTGGCTTTAAGGAATCTGATAGAGGGTCACCCTAGGAACATTTCTACAAATATTTTGAAAATCAGCCTGACACTTTCGGAGAAGAAGATTTTTTAAGTTTTCACTATAGCCATAAGGCAAAATAACCCCCCCACCCCCCTGGCTTGAAGGAATCTGATAGAGGGTCATCCAAGGAACATTTCTACAAAATTATTTAAAAATCTGCCAACCAGTTTGGGAGAAGAAAAATGTTGATGTTTTTTTCATTTCGTTGCCATGGAAACCAGAATTCTGCATGGATCTCAAAAATTTGAAGGAAATCTGGTGAGGTCATTGAGAGGATGCTTTCTGTGAAGTTTCATCCCAATTGACCCACTGGTTACTGAGGAGAAGAAGATGACGCATGACGGACGCGGACAAAAGGCGATCACAATAACTCACCTTGAGCAAAGCTCAGGTGAGCTAAAAATACAAAGTGAAATGTGGCCTCAATGAAGTAAGATTCCTATTCAATTTTCTTAAAATCAGACAAACACTTTTTTCAATTTGCCACTTTTCTGATGCCGCCTGACTGCCATGTTTTTTAACCAATAAGTATGGATTGAACAATTTTTGTAGAGGGTCACCCAAGGAACATTTCTACCAAATAATATTGGAATCCGACGAGCAGATTCAGAGGAGAAGAATTTTAAAGTCGGGATGTTTTGCCCCCTTTCTGATGCCGCAACAACCAGTTCTCAATGGAATTTAAATTGTTTAACAATTTTGAAAGAGGGCCACCAAAGGAACACTCCTGTGAAGTTTGGTTGAAATTGGTCCCGCGGTTAAGGAGGAGATGACGTTTAAAGCTAAAAGATAAGTTAACGACGGACAGAGTAATCAGAATAAAGATCACCTTGAGCCTTTAGCTCATGTGATCTAAAATTACTTTCACCGTCTGTATCTACTTCGACTTACATAGAAATCATCATTAACCTGTACCATTGGAGCATTTACACAGGCACCCAGACATTCTACCTCAGCTAATGTGAATTTACCATCTGGGGTGGTCTCCCCTACTTCTATACCTGCAAAATACAGAATCATGCAAATGAGAATCTGAGTTAATTTTTTATCTTTTCTATTAATTTCTAAAACATGAGCGTAAGAAAAATATCATTTAACAAGAGGGCCATGATGGCCCTGGATCGCTCACCTGATTTTATTTGTTTTCACTTTAGCAATACAAGCCCCGCCCCCTGGCAGCCATGTTTTTCGGTCAATCACCATGGCTTGAAAGAATCCGATAGAGCGTCACCTAAGGAACATTTCTACAAAATTATTAGAAAATCGGGCTGACACTTTCGAAGGAGAAGATATTTTAAGTTTTAACTTTAGCCATATACGGCAAAATAGTTTTTATCGTGTTCACAGTCCATTATAACAATTTTGCCAATTTTAAACGGCCATAATTCACTGGTTTTTAAAAGTGACCGAGCTCTCATGTATATCTAGCTACTGAATAAGTTTGGTAAACATTGGATAATAAATGATGACTTTATCTTGTTCACAAGGTCAATTATAGCAATTTTGCCAATTTTAAACGGCCATAATTCAGTGGTCTTCGAAAGGAACCGAGGTTTCATGGATATCTAGCAACTGAATAAGTTTGGTAAACATCGGATAATAAATGAAGACTTTATCATGTTCACAAGAAATTGTGGACAGACGACGGACGAAGGGCGATCACAAAAGCTCACCTTTTCACTACTTGACAGGAGAGCTAATTATAAAAGAAGTATAAACCAGTGCTACAGATAAGCTGCGTATTTGCGTAAAAACTCAAGTAAAATTGTCAAATACCCAATTAATTTCAAATCAGTGCGTAACAAAACTCACTAAAATTTTGGGATTCTCAATTTATTTTTCAAGACCTGTGTATTATATTATTATGATTAACAAAATCCAATTCAATCAATATTGACTCTGAATTGACAACTTTCTTCTATGTCAAGAAATCCCGTATAAATTTCATATACACTGAAATAGCCATCTTAAGCCAGTCAGTAGGGGTTTGTACTAGTAACGTGATCAACAAAGTCACTGGTGAAGTGAGCTATTTATTAGCAGCCAATCGTTGCACAGTTCATTAACAAAAAGTTGTGGTTTCCATCGTCAGACAAAATTGACAAATTGAATGAGAGTGAAATGAGCATCTAAGACCGCTAGACAGTTAATTCAGACATTGCAATGAAAGTTAATGTCCAATTAAAAGTTACTAGTCATTATTTAGTCCTATTGTCATTATAAATCGAAAGACCCTCAGATATAACTTGCGGAAAAATAGACGTATATTCGGTCACTATTAATTCCGGATACGTTGTATGACGAATTTCAAAGAGAAGTGAAAGATATTTGATACTTGATAGTCAAGTAAGTTGTCTACGTCGATTTTAACTGCAAAATAGACAGCACAATGAACTAATTACTAGAAAAAGGCTACACATGATTACAGAAACATGTTTACATGAAAACGAGTTTTGAAATTACTGTTGAAAATGAACAATTAGTTCATACTTTTATCTACTTTGATAATCATAACTTTCACTGGCTGCTTTTTCCCCATTAATAATTTATCCAAATTCATTGAAAGAAGTCTGCTGCAGGCTCCTTAAATGTGAAGAGGGACGTGATAGAAAGACACAATAAATCAACATTTCCTAGTTGTTCATAGCTGTATTGCAAAGTTAAACTTTGTAACCTAAATGTTCAAAGACCTCAATGCAACAGACAGCTTTTTAAAAACATTGTGGCAAATACAGGAGTTGCGCATATTTTCCTTTATCAGAATGTTTTCAATTTATTCAATAATTATAACTTCATTTATATGTTGATTTAATTTCCATATTTTTGTTTGCACTTTTTTAAAGTTGTAGGCATTTATTTATTAAATGAGATGGATTTATGCAAATCAGAAGATCATGTAAAAGATATTGAAATACTCAATTGTTTTTTCAAATACTCAAATTACTTTGGATGCATGGGGTAATACTCAATTAACATGAAAAGTTTATCTGTAGCACTGTTTAGAGCACTGTTTAGAGATTCCACTAATGATAAACAAGGCTGAGTGTCCAAAGGAACATGTGTCTGCATGTGGGAAAGGGTTAAACAGTCCTTACAATTGCATATACAGATTTGGAGTAACTGTTTTATCTCTTAAAGTTAAAATGGATAACATGTCTCATTAGTCGCCGGGCAGAAGCCCGCGACTTCTATTTTTAATAGCTTTTCGGAAATGACATGTGAGGAGAGTTATTACTAGAAAAAAACAAATTTAAATGTCTTGGAATATATTACAATTGTGATTGTTTAAAAACACTTAGTTATGACACATCTAAAATGAAATAAATAATCCGATGTTTTAAGTATTTGCAGTTTCTTTATTTTGACTCGCATCTATGTTTTTTCGTCTTATTTACAAAAACAAAAGAGTCCCTGCTAAACTTGCTGCAGACTGTTATGTGTCAATATCGAGATAAAAATCACGTTGAATTCTCCTTTTAGTAGCAATTTTAAATTACTGAATTTTCATGTTCAAAGAGATGTCTTGATTTAGGTAGAATTCATTTAATAATGTTAATCCATGAATATCTAAAATAGGAACTGTTTCAAAGCTAAATATGTTGATCAAGTGACTTCCTAATAACGACTGCGTAGATAAATCTCCTTTGCAGAGAGCCATTCTTTACACTCACTTACAAATAGTTAATTTTAAGCGATTTAAAATGTTTATTTGGTTCGAAACAAATGACGAAAAGAACAAACTGAGATAAAACTGGTTTTAATATAAAAATTACTTTGAATTAACACTCTCTGCCTATAAAGAGGGTGTAAAAAACGACAATTATGCAAAAAAGAAACGAATCGGGTCTTTCGTATAAAATTATTTCGTCCTTGACAATTTTAAATTTGTCATTAGATTCCCTACAGGCATTTTGCTTGCGATCAGCATATTGTTATGCATCATTAACACAAGGGTGCTCATCATTATATCATTTTAAAACACACTCTCTGTCTATAAAGAAAGTGTAAAGAACGACAACTATGCGAAGAAGAAACGAATCGGGTATTTCGTACAAAATTATTTCGTCCTTGACAATTTTAAATGTGGTATTAGATTCCCTACACGCATTTTGCTTGCGATCTGCATATTGTTATGCATCATTGACACAAGGGCGCTCATCATTAAATAATTTTAAAACATGAGTCGACTAATGATTGGAAAGATTACTCATTTCCTGTTTATGATCAATAATTAGTTGGCTGTGTATATGATCAACCTACCTTAGAATGGAGATTGATCATAAACAATGAAAGGCTTTAATTATATTTCAATGAAGGACATTTCTTTCGTTGACAAAAAAAATGCAAGTTATGGTACATTTTCACTTGACCCCACCCCTGATGTTCCAATATGCCCTTTAGTTGATAACTGTTTTTTTCAACTACTATAATGTAAGTGTTATGCATAACTGCAGTATGGATTTCCGGCTACATTGATGAGTTGCATCAACTTTCTCTTGTGTTCTTTTTATATACATGTACATTTGTGTAAGTAGGACTTACCAAGTTCTTGTTTTATTGTGTCCATAATAACATCTGACCCCACTCCACCTAACATACATGGTGTGGTTGTACAGATCTGAATAAAATATTTTCCTACAGGTTTTCTGAAAGTAAAAAATAATCATACCTTGTAAGTCAGCTGCTGCAACTATGATGTTTACATGGGATAACAGGTTAGAATTTCCTATGACATGCCTTTCAAAGGTAAATCTGAACTTCCTTTCTAACGTGTCTGCTGCAGAGGACTTTGAAAACATTGGGACAAAAGAAGAAATTTCTCAAAAGGAGTTATTTCTCCTTTTGCCACAATGTTTTCAACAGTATTTGATCATTATACTTTCATTTGTCAAGAATTTCCATATTTTTGCATGGACACTTTCAAAGTTGTCTACTGCAGATTTGTTTTATATAGGCAAGGGTTAAGTTTAATGAAAAAGAATAGCTATAATCAAGTTAATGTTGTATTGCAAGCAATACAAAGGTCCCCATACCGGACGAGGACAGCACATTGTCTATTATATTGTATATGCATTTTTGGACAAAAACAGCAATGCACTGCATACATTTTGGATACAGTCCTATCAAACCTTTCTCATTTCAACCTTTGACCTGTAAGTGTAACCTTGACCTTTGAGGTACACAGGCCTGTGACTTATGCGCCCAGTAACTTGGGAATTCTATGATGCATGGTTTATCGACTTCTAAGTGTGACCTTGACCTTTGAGGTACAGGTCTGTGTGTTGTGTGCCACACGTCACCTCATATTGGTGAACATGTGTGCCCAGTAACTTGGGAATTCTATGATGCATGGTTTCTCATTTCGACCTTTGATCTCTAAGTGTGACCTTGACCATTGAGGTACAGGCCTGTGTGTTGTGTGCCACATGTCACCTCATCATGGTAAACATGTGTGCCCAGTAACTTGGGAATCCTATGATGCATGGTTGAGATGTGATTCGGACAAGGTACAGGTCTATCAAACAGTACTCATTTTGACCTTTGATCTCTAAGTGTGACCTTGACCTTTGAGGTACAGGCCTGGGTCTTATGTGGGACAGGCCACCTCATCATGGTAAACATGTGTGCCTAGTAACTTTGGAAACCTATGATGCACAGTTGAGATGCGGGCCGTACAAGGCAGTCCTATCAAATAATACTCATTTTGACCTTTGACCTATATGTGTGACCTTGACATTTGAGGTACAGGCCTGGGTCTTAAGTGCAACATGCTGCCTTATCATGGTGAAGGTTTGTGCCAAGTTTCTTTGAAATCCTATGATGGATGGTTAAGATGCGGGCCGGACAAGGTCAAGGTTGGACTGACAGACTGACAGGCAGACAGAATCGACCAAACCTATAGTATCTGTAGGGGACTAATAAGAGAGTTTAGACATTAACATTGTGGATGCCACCCAATCGTTGTGAGCGTTGTTGCCTTATTTCCTGTATAAGGACATTATACAGAGTGTTCCAACGACATGTTCGTTGCTTGTCAATAAGTCAGTAAGTGAAGGTGTGAACACACTGTGTTAGACAACATTTTAACAGTGGACACATTTAGAGAAGGTTGAGCTACGTCCCCTTTTGATTGACATGTTCCATTTTATTATGTAGTAAAGAATGCAACTCTTTCAGTTGAATGCCCTTAGATAGCTGTAAATTTTTCTTTATAACATATGCTTACTTTTAAAAATCTTATTGATCGATAAACTTCAAGTGTTATTTCGTCCAACTTAAAAAACTCATCCTCATAAACTGACTTTGAAAGTTTTGCACCAACCAAGATATGGTGTATAATTTCCACTTCTAGAATCCTTATTTAATTCAAAACCCCTATGTTTTGTGTACTCAAAGAATAATTTCAGGGCTTACACTGTCATTAGCCATTTGAGCCATTGGCTCAAAGTGGCTAAGAGAAAATTGCATGTGGCTAAAATCCAATTTCACCCCAAATTTGCTGAACAAAATCTCTGTGCTTAAGTCTCAGTGAGAAAATTCTCTTGAATACCCACAATATATGGTTTGTTAATAAAGGAGATGTATGTAACACATCAACTGTCTTATAATGATGATTATTATTCTATTGTGTGCACCCTTTATTTGTTGTGTACATGCTTTATTATGCCATGTACATACTTTATCATGTTGTGTACATCATTTAATATGAGTACATCATTTAATATGGTATTTGCATTATTTATTTTGTTTTGTGCATTTCTTATTATTTTATATAGCCTGTCTATTATGCTAAGTGCACTCATTTTTATTTTCTGTGAGAGTTTTGTTGTCTTATGTGCATTCTCTGTTATGTTGTGTACGTTCTATATTCTGTTACGTATATTCCTTATTCATTTATGAAGGCACATACAATTTACTACATTGCGTATGTTTTGTGATTGTTGTATTTTGATATGAACACTCTTTGTTAATGCTGTGTTTTTTGACCAATCAACATGGCTTGAAGGAATCTGATAGAAGGTCTCTGAAGGAACATTTCTACAAAATTATTTGAAAATCGGCCTGACACTTTTGAAGGAGAAGATTTTTTAAGTTTTCACTATAGCCATATAAGGCAAAAATAGCCCTGCCCCCCTGGCGGCCATGTTTTTCGACCAATCAACATGGCTTGAAGGAATCTGATAGTGGGTCACTTAAGGAACATTTCTACAAAACTATTTGAAAATCTGCCAACCAGTTTGGGAGAAGAAGAATTTTGAAGAATTTTTCATTTCGCTGCCATGGAAACCAGAATACTGCATTGATCCCAAAAATTTGAAGGAATTCAGGTAAGGTCATTGAAAGGATGCTTTCTGTGAAGTTTCATCTCAATTGACCCACTGATTACTGAGGAGAAGATGTTGACGCACAACGGACGCCGGACAAAAGGCGATCACAATAACTCACCTTGAGCAAAGCTTAGGTGAGCTAACAAGAGGCCCAAGAGGGCTAGTATCGCTCCACTGCCATCAGGCAAAAAAAAAATTAACATCCACGCCCCCTGGTGGCCATGTTTTTTTACCAATCACCATTGCTTGAAGGAATCTCGTAGAGTGTCACCCAAGGATCATTTCTGCAAAATTATTTGAAAATCGGAAAATAGTTTGGGAGGAGAAGATTTTTCACTAAAAACAATATAAGGCAAAATAGTCTCTCCCCCTGGCTGCCATGTTTTTCAACCAATCAATACGGCTTGAAGGAATCTAATAGAGGGTCATCCATGGAACATTCCTACAAAATTATTTGAAAATCGGCCAAACATATTTGCATGGATCCAGAAAACAAAGAGGCCCAAAATGGCCAGTATCGCTCCACTGCCATTAGGCAAACATTAAATCTCCAAACAGCACCACCCCATTGTGGCCATGATTTTTTGACCAATCAACATGGCTTGAAGAAATCTGATAGAGGGTCACTCTAGGAATATTTCTACAAAATTATTTGAAAATCAGCCCGACACTTTCAGAGAAGAAGATTTTTAAAGTTTTCACTATAGCCATATAAGGCAAAATAGCCCCACCCCCTGGCAGCCATAGTTTTCAACAACTCTACATGGCTTGAAGGATTCTTATAGAGGGTCACCGTAGAAACATTTCTACAAAATTATTTGGGCCTGAAACTTTCGTCGGAGAAGTTTTCACTTTAGCCATATAAGGCAGAATAGCCCCGCCCTCTGGCGGCCATGTTTTTCGAACAATCAACATGGCTTGAAGGCATCTAATAGAAGGTCTCCCAAGGAGCATTTCTACAAAATTATTTGAAAATTGGCCAACACTTTCGGAGGAGAAGATTTTTTAAGTTTTCACTATAGCCATATAAGGCAAAATAGCCTTTTTGATGGAGCTCGACAGAAAATTGGTACTTAGTATTTAAAGATTATTTTTCACTAGGTTATTTAAAAATATTCTGCATTTTAAGTTTTATCCATATTACTGACGCGATTTGTTGGCTGAAACGCTCTATCTGGCCATATAAGGCAAAATAGCCCCACCCCCTGGCAGCCATAGTTTTCAACAACTCTACATGGCTTGAAGGATTCTTATAGAGGGTCACCGTAGGAACATTTCTACAAAATTATTTGGGCCTGAAACTTTCGTCGGAGAAGTTTTCACTTTAGCCATATAAGGCAGAATAGCCCCGCCCTCTGGCGGCCATGTTTTTCGAACAATCAACATGGCTTGAAGGCATCTAATAGAAGGTCTCCCAAGGAACATTTCTACAAAATTATTTGAAAATTGGCCAACACTTTCGGAGGAGAAGATTTTTTAAGTTTTCACTATAGCCATATAAGGCAAAATAGCCTTTTTGATGGAGCTCGACAGAAAATTGGTACTTAGTATTTAAAGATTATTTTTCACTAGGTTATTTAAAAATATTCTGCATTTTAAGTTTTATCCATATTACTGACGCGATTTGTTGGCTGAAACGCTCTATCTGGCCATATAAGGCAAAATAGCCCCACCCCCTGGCAGCCATAGTTTTCAACAACTCTACATGGCTTGAAGGATTCTTATAGAGGGTCACCGTAGGAACATTTCTACAAAATTATTTGGGCCTGAAACTTTCGTCGGAGAAGTTTTCACTTTAGCCATATAAGGCAGAATAGCCCCGCCCTCTGGCGGCCATGTTTTTCGAACAATCAACATGGCTTGAAGGCATCTAATAGAAGGTCTCCCAAGGAACATTTCTACAAAATTATTTGAAAATTGGCCAACACTTTCGGAGGAGAAGATTTTTTAAGTTTTCACTATAGCCATATAAGGCAAAATAGCCTTTTTGATGGAGCTCGACAGAAAATTGGTACTTAGTATTTAAAGATTATTTTTCACTAGGTTATTTAAAAATATTCTGCATTTTAAGTTTTATCCATATTACTGACGCGATTCGTTGGCTGAAACACTCTATCTGACCGGTGGGCAACTACGCCTGTTTTTGATTTTTTTTATGGTCACAGCGACATACAGTCAAATTATACTGTTTATACACAGCATGTGTGTAAGTAATTATTTATTTATTGGGGTTTTATGCCGCTTTCAACAATATTTCAGTTATATCACGGCGACAGTTCACTTATTCATGATCCCTGGGTAAACAAACCAGGTGTAAGTAATTAAGACCTGCTACCAGACACAGGAATTTACAATGGGCTTTCATTTTGAAAATGACAGTAGCCCGTGCAATTATCCGGGTAGCCCTGGGGCTCCGGGCAATGGATTTGTAGGACACTGATGATACAGTTGAGGCGTTCCATAGAGATGCCTTTGGGAAAAGACTAGCCTACTCTCCCTTATTAAAGGTCTTTACAAATATTTGTAATCATTGTAAGAGATTAAGTAATACTGCTCATAATGAACACCACCTACCTATTGTACATAGTATAAAATGTGGCCACTTCATACACCCTCATTCTGGGCATTCTAAGTAAATCCGCAACAGCATGCATAGCTGACAGGGGTAACCAGCCTAAAATAAACATTTTAAAATGTTATGTGATGAACATGACATACGAAAACTAAGTGGATAATGGATAATGGAAAGATTGAGCAATCTCTCTTTTTTTCCCGGATCATATTTTCTTTTTGATCTGCAGACGCATTTTGGAATCAGTGTGGCAAAATAATGAGCAATTTCTCCTTTTGCTATATTGATTTCAACTCTATTTGGGCCATGATGGCCCTGGATCGCTCACCTGAATTATGCAATGTGATTTGTCATGCCTACCACAATAAAAAAAAAATTACCAACCAACTAATCTTGTTTGTTTGTTTGTTTTATTGGGGTTTTACGGAGCTTTCAACATTATTTCAGTTATTGCATTAATCTTGTAGAGGGTCACCCAAGAAACATTTCTACAAAATTATTTAGAAATTGGCCAGATTCATTGGGAGAAGAAGATTTTTAAAGTTATCAATATAACCATACATGTGTATAACGCAAAACAGCCCCACCCACCCCTGGCTACCACATTTTTCGACCAATCAACATGGCTTGAAGAAATTTGTTAAAAGGTCACCCAAGGAACATTTCTACAAAATTATATGGAAATTGGCCGCATACTTTTGGAGAAGACATGACATAAGCTCGACTCTTTCAGCCAGTGGAGCTAAAAATTGGTTAATCTCAAAATTGCTTATTTTCCAATTGCAATGATGTTTTCAAAAGGCTTCTGCCAGAGAGTTGTCAGAAAGCTTCTGTATACAGGAAAGGGTTAATTTATTTTGACCTCAGGGGCAAAATTTGAACAATCCTGGTAGAGGACCAATAGACAATGCTACAAATCAAATATCTAAGCTCTAGGCCTTTCTATTTCACACAAGAAGATTTTTAAACTTTTTCCCACTATATTTCTAAGTAAAAAAGGTGACCCCAAAAAGTTTTTCCTTTCGGTTTTCAAGGCAACCCGAGTGCTGCATGGAATTAATTTCTTTAAATACATTTGAAAGAGGATCTACAAAGGATCATTCCTACCAAGTTTAGTAAAGATCCAAAAAGCGGTTAAGGAGGAGATTTCATTTAAAGAAATTGTTGACAACGAACAACAGGCCATCACAATAGCTAACCATGAGTGCTTCGTTTTCACTATATAAATATAGAAGAAATTAGCCATGTTTTTTCACAGATCCAATTAGAACCAAATAATTTGGACAATCTAGATAGAGAGTCACCAAAGGTACAATTGTGCCAATTCATTTTTTAAATCTGGCCAGTAATTTTCACAAGAAGATTTCTAAAGTGTTTTCTTTCCACTGCCATGGCAACCAGAGTTCCGAATGGAATTCAATGCTTTGAACAACTTTGAAAGGGGACCACCTAAGAAGCATCCCTGTAAAAGTTTGATCAAAATATCCCAAGCAGAATGTAGACTGACGACGGCCAAAGACCGGTCACAATAGCCTCTGGCTCAGGTGAGTTCAAAATGTGTTCATCTTTAACCAATATGTCAATCATCAAATTTAGTCCAATTTTACATAAAACTACAATTATTATATAGATGTAACTAGTACCATGTTGTCTCTGAGCCAGGTCTAACAAAGGCATAACGGCTGCTGCTTCATGGCCTTCAGGGTAATTTTTGACAATCATATCAGCACGCTAAAATATACAGGTAGGCATGTACAAGCACTGGGATTAAAAGGTAATATTTAACCAAAAATCGTATGACGTAGAAATAAAACAAGAGGCCCATGAGGGCCTATGCTCTACTGGTATTATTCTTTGCTCATTTTCAATCCAGAGCATGTATGTATGGTGAAGATCGGATAGTAAATGGAGGCTCTTTTGTGTTCACAAGCTGTATTAAAGCAATTTTTACAATTTCATGGGCCATAATCCAGTCTTGCCGGATCTGGCTGGTTTTCAAAAGGAACCAAGCTCTCATCAATATTTAACTACTATCTAAGTTTGGTGAAGATCAGATAGTAAATAGAGCCTCTATTGTGTTCACATGCTCAATTATAGCAATTTGAACAATTTCAAGGGCCATAATCCAGTCTTGCATGGGCGGATCTGGCTGGTTTTCGAAAGGAACCGAGCTCTCATGGATATCTAACTACTGTATAACTTTGGTTGAGATACAATCAAAAGTGAAGACTGTATCGTGTTAACAAGCTCTTTTATAGCAATTTGAACAATTTCAAGGGCCATAATCCAGTCTTGCATGGGCGGATCTGGCTGGTTTACGAAAGGAACCGAGCTCTCATGGATATCTAACTACTGTATAAGTTTGGTTGAGATACAATCAAAAGTGAAGACTGTATCGTGTTAACAAGCTCTTTTATAGCAATTTTGACCATTTCAAGGGCCATAATCCAGTCTTGCATGGGCGGATCTGGCTGGTTTACGAAAGGAACCGAGCTCTCATGGATATCTAACTACTGTATAAGTTTGGTTGAGATACAATCAAAAGTGAAGACTGTATCGTCTTAACAAGCTCTTTTATAGCAATTTTGACCATTTCAAGGGCCATAATCCAGTCTTGCATGGGCGGATCTGGCTGGTTTACGAAAGGAACCGAGCTCTCATGGATATCTAACTAAAGTATAAGTTTGGTTGAGATACAATCAAAAGTGAAGACTGTATCGTGTTAACAAGCTCTTTTATAGCAATTTTGACCATTTCAAGGGCCATAATCCAGTCATGCATGAGCGGATCTGGCTGGTTTTCGAAAGGAACCGAGCTCTCATAGATATCTAACTACAGTATAAGTTTGGTTGAGATACAATCAAAAGTGAAGACTGTATCGTGTTAACAAGCTCTTTTATAGCAATTTTGGCCATTTCAAGGGCCATAATCCAGTCATGCATGGGCGGATCTGGCTGGTTTTCGAAAGGAACCGAGCTCTCATGGATATCTAACTACTGTATAACTATATAAGTAAAGACTGTATCGTGTTAACAAGCTCTTTTATAGCAATTTTGACCATTTCAAGGGCCATAATCCAGTCATGCATGGGCGGATATCTAACTACTGTATAAGTTTGGTTGAGATACAATCAAAAGTGAAGACTGTATCGTGTTAACAAGAAATTGTTTACGGACGGACGGACGGACGACGGACAAATCGCCACGACATAAGCCTATTTACGAAAAAAAAACATAAAATGATTGTAAAATGTTTGTAAACAAAAATTAAAGAGCAAAGTAATTCACTAGACGATGATAATTTTCATGTTCAGGTCATGTTTTTCGCATGACCACAACATGTTTGGAATTTGTATCGCTGTCGTCTATTATTACAAACAGAAACAAATTAAGTTAAGACTTCCAGAAAATTAAGAAATTAATTTATAATAGATGAGGTTTAAACATGAGGGCCAAGATGACCCTTAATCGATCACCTGCATGATGGTATAGAAGCAAATGTTTAACTAATAGTATCGGTGAAAATTTGTTTATTTCAGCCCTTCTCCTGATGCTACCTGGCGACTACCTTTTACAACAATTTATTCATTTATTTGTGTTTTTACACCGTTTTCAACATTATTTCAGTTATATCATGGCGACAGTTCACTTATTCATGATCCATGGGTACACAAACCAGTACTAGGCTAGAAAATGTGATTTGCCCAAGAGCACTCCACCATGACCATAGCGGCGCGACCAAATCCGGTTCCAAATCCCCGACGCTAACCACTGAGCCACGGAAGATTCCTACCTTTTACAACAAGTCAATATGGATGGAACAAACTTATGTAGCAGGTCACATTTTTGCTTAATCCTTTCCCCAATAGAATTTAAATTGTTTATTTATAGGAATTATTAAGCCTGGATGGATATGAGTGATCCTTTTTGTATTTGTTGCATATGGGGATCAAGATTGACCTGTACATACACAGTCTGATCTGATCTAACACTACACAACAAATACATTTCATAATAATTTTGTGTGAGTGAGCCTTGAGCTCATGTATAGGAATTTGGGGTCTTTCATGTTGATCCCACCTTTTTTACTGGAACGGAACGCGACCTCATCCTTGGCTATAATAATTATCATGTTAGTCATTATGTTCAATACTTACAAGATGGACTCAACACAGTGTGTGATCTTTGTTAAATATAACCTGAAGAAAGCCTATGACCTAAATATTGAATTTTGATCCATGCAGGCTTCAAACAAGGACATTATTCTTTGTTTATGTAAAGCCCTTAACTAAACAAGAGGGCCAAGATGGCCCTGGAATCGCTCACCTGATATTATTTTTTTACACTTAAGCTATACAAAGCCCCGCCCCATGGCAGCCATAGTTTTCAACCAATCAACTTGGCTTGAAGGAATCTGATAGAGGGTCACCCTAGGAACATTTCTACAAAATTATTTGAAAATCGGCCAGACACTTTTGCAGGAGAAGATTTTGTAAGTTTTCACTATAGCCATATAATGCAAAATAGCCCTGCCCACTGGCGGCCATGTTTTTTGACCAATCAACATGGCTTGAAGGAATCTGAAAGTGGGTCACTTAAGGAACATTTCTACAAAATTATTTGAAAATCGGCCCGACACTTTCGGAGAAGAAGATTTTTTAAGTTTTCACTATAGCCATATAATGCAAAATAGTCACGCCCCCTCTGGCGGCCATGTTTTTCAACCAATCAACATGGCTTGAAGGAATCTGATAGAGGGTCATCCAAGGAACATTTCAACAAAATTATTTGAAAATCTGCCAACTAGTTTGGGAGAAGAAGAATTTTGAAGTTTTTTTCATTTCGTTGCCATGGAAACCAGAATTCTGCATGGATCCCAAAAATTTGAAGGAAATCTGGTGAGGTCATTGAGAGGATGCTTTCTGTGAAGTTTCATCCCAATTGACCCACTGGTTACTGAGGAGAAGAAGTTGACGCACACCGCACGCTGGACGCCGGACAAAAGGCGATCACAATAACTCACCTTGAGCAAAGCTCAGGTGAGCTAAACAAGAGGGCCATGATGGCCCTGGAATCGCTCACCTGATTTTTTTTTTCACTTTAGCTATATAAGCCCCGCCATCTGGCGGGCATAGTTTCCAACCAATCGACTTGGCTTGAAGGAATCTGATAGAGGGTCACCCTAGGAACATTTCTACAAAATTATTTGAAAATCGGCCTGACACTTTTGGAGGAGAAGATTTTTTAAGTTTTCACTATAGCCATAAAAGGCAAAATAGCCCCGCCCCCTTGTGGCCATGTTTTTTGACCAATCAACATGGCTTGAACGAATCTGATAGAGGGTCATCCAAGGAACATTTCTACAAAATTATTTGAAAATCGGCCAGACACTTTTGGAAGAGAAGATATTTTAAGTTTGCACTATAGCTATATAAGGCAAAATAGCCTGGCCCCCCCTGGCGGCCATCATTTTCGACCAATCAACATGGCTTGAAGGAATCTGATAGAGGGTCATCCAAGGAACATTTCTACAAAATTATTTGAAAATCGGCCTGACACTTTTGGAGGAGAAGATTTTTTAAGTTTTCACTATAGCCATATAAGGCAAAAAAGCCCCGCCCCCCCTGGCGGCCATGTTTTTCGACCAATCAACATGGCTTCAAGGAATCTGATAGAGAGTCACCCAAGGAACATTTCTACAAAATAAGTTCAAAATCTGCCAACCAATTTGGGAGAAGAAGAATTTTGATTTTTTTTTCGTTTCGTTGCCATGGAAACCAGAATTCTGCATGGATCCCAATAATTTGAAGGAATTCTAGTGAGGTCATTGAGAGGATGCTTTCTGTGAAGTTTCATCCCAATTGACCCACTGGTTACTGAGGAAAATGTTGAAGATTTTTTAAGTTTTCACTATAACCATAAAAGGCAAAATAGCCCCGCCCCCTGGCGGCCATGTTTTTCAACCAATCAACATGGCTTGAAGGAATCTGATAGAGGGTCACCTAAGGAACATTTCTACAAAATTATTTGAAAATCGGCACGACACTTTTGGAGGAGAAGATTTTTTAAGTTTGCACTATAGCCATATAAGGCAAAATAGCCCGCCCCCCCCCCCCCCCCTGGCGGCCATGTTTTTCGACCAATCAACATGGCTTGAAGGAATCTGATAGAGGGTCACCCAAGGATCATTTCTACAAAATAATTTGAAAATCGGCCTGACACTTTCGGAGGAGAAGATTTTTTAAGTTTTCACTATAGCCATATAATGCAAAATAGTCATGCCCCCTCTGGCGGCCATGTTTTTCAACCAATCAACATGGCTTGAAGGAATCTGATAGAGGGTCATCCAAGGAACATTTCAACAAAATTATTTGAAAATCTGCCAACTAGTTTGGGAGAAGAAGAATTTTGAAGTTTTTTTCATTTCGTTGCCATGGAAACCAGAATTCTGCATGGATCCCAAAAATTTTAAGGAATTCTGGTGAGGACATTGAGAGGATGCTTTCTGTGAAGTTTCATCCCAGTTGACCCACCGGTTACAGAGGAGAAAATGTTGACGGACGACGGACGCCGGACATAGGGCGATCACAATAACTCACCCTGAGCACTTCGTGCACAGGTGAGCTAAAAAGCTGAGCTGAACAAAAAACCTTAACCGGACGACCACGCTCGTTGTTTCAAAAGTCGAGCTAAAAAGTATTACATACTCCGTTCCATTTATTTTTAGCTTATTCATAAAAATGTTTGCTCACACAAAAATTACACATTATTTATGACCTCAAATATCGATTTAAACAAGAGGACCAAGATGGCCCTAAATCGATCACCTGAGTGATAGTAAATTAGTAGCAAATATTTTACTGCAAATATATGGCCCTAAATCAATCACCTGAGTGATAGTAAATTAGTAGCAAATATTTTACTGCAAATATCTGGGAAAATTTGATCAGGAGTGCAAGTGAAACTGCAAGGAATGAATGAATGTATATTGTTTTATGGCGCATCGACAGCTAAGGTCATTTAGCGCGCAATTAAATTTAATTATTCATGATCCCTGGGTAAACAAACCAGTACTAGGCTAGAAAAAGTGCCTTGCCAAAGGGCACTCCACCATGACCGTAGTGCCGCGACTGGGGATCGAACCCGGGACACCCGGTTTCGAAATCCCCGACACTAACCACTCGACCACAGCGGATTCCGAAACTGCAAGGAGTGGCTAAGAAATAGATAATCAGTAAAGGCCATTTTTATTTGTTTGAAACAAACAAATTTAGTAGCTGCAATTCTGAAGCCATACGTCTTATGGAAAAGTTCCTAAATTTCATACGCGTGAAAGTAGTACTCAATACTTGCTCTTACTTTTCAAATGTATCACGATTTTTGAAATAATGATATATTTATATCGTCTTTGTTTTCTTATGTGGTTCTTATATTCAAAGAGAATTTGGAAATAAAATGAAACATTGTATTTTAAAACATGAACGCGGAGAGATTTATAAATCTCAATGAGTGAACTGCTACAGGGAGAACTATTTCCGATTTAAGCTCCAGATACGGTATTTGAATTTTCAATCACGCATTGAAAATGTAGATAAAAACAGAATTGAAAATATTTTCTTTGGGCCTTGTCGGCCATATAAATATAGTATAAAGAATTAAAACAAGAGGGCCATGATGGCCCTGGAATCGCTCACCTGATTTTTTTATTTTTTTTCACTTTAGCTATATAAGCCCCGCCCCCTGGCAGCCATAGTTTCCGACCAATCAACTTGGTTTGAAGGAATCTGATAGAGGGTCACCCTAGGAACATTTCTACAAAATTATTTGAAAATCGGCCAGACACTTTTGGAGGAGAAGATTTTTTAAGTTTTCACTATAGCCATATAATGCAAAATAGCCCTGCCCACTGGAGGCCATGTTTTTTGAACAATCAACATGGCTTGAAGGAATCTGACACTTTCGGAGAAGAAGATTTTTTAAGTTTTCACTATGGTAATATAAGGCAAAATAGCCCCGCTCTCTGGCGGCCATATTTTTTGACCAATCAACATGGCTTGAAGGAATCTGATAGAGGGTCACCCAATGAACATTTCTACAAAATTATTTGAAAATCGGCTGAACACTTTCGGAGAAGAAGATTTTTTAAGTTTTCACTATAGCCATATAAGGCAAAATAGCCCCGCCCCCCCTGGCGGCCATGTTTTTTGACCAATCAACATGGCTTGAAGGAATCTGATAGTGGGTCACCCAAGGAACATTTCTACAAAATTATTTGAAAATCGGCCTGACACTTTCGGAGGAGAAGATTTTTTAAGTTTTCACTATAGCCATATAAGGCAAAATAGCCCCGCCCCCCTGGCGGCCATGTTTTTCAATCAATCAACATGACTTGAAGGAATCTGATAGAGAGTCATCTAAGGAACATTTCTACAAAATTATTTGAAAATCTGCCAACCAGTTTGGGAGAAGAAGAATTTTGAAGTTTTTTCGGTTTCGTTGCCATGGAAACCGGAATTCTGCATGGATCCAAAAATTTGAAGGAATTCTGGTGAGGTCATCGAGAGGATGCTTTCTGTGAAGTTTCATCCCAATTGACCCACTGGTTACTGAGGAGAAGAAGTTGACGGACGCCGGACGCCGGACAAAAGGCGATCACAATAACTCACCTTGAGCAAAGCTCAGGTGAGCTAAAAACAAATATGTGCGTCATAAAATGCATTTAAAATGAGAGTAACACATTTGCAGAGAAATCGTGATCGTCGAATTCTATTTATAAATACAACGGTATGGGGGGGTCTAAAGTGCAGACGCGATCTGCGGACAAATACATTATAGAGGGAAAATGCGGACAAATGCAATATAGAGGGAAAATGCGGACGCTATAGAATATAGAGCAAATCTGCGGACGCTATGATTTGTTGTAAAAAATGTTTAATTAAAGATGGGCAAATGTGTATAATTTGTTACATATGATCATATCCGGGGTTTTCTTTGTAAATATATAATGTGTTTGATTGTTTTTATCAGTGATATAGATTAAACCAAAAATCGAGATCATGCTGAAATGGAATCTCTTTGTAAAGTGTTTTAACGACTTTCCTCTTTATATCATATCTATAGATATCAATAAATTGAATTGATGGATTGATTTTCCGACAAGTAAATGTCTTTTGACGCATCTGCAGCGGACGAAATTTGAAAACATTGCAAGAATAGAATAGGTTGCTAGTAACTAGCCATAGGTTTTGCTTCAATTATATCCTCTCCTTTACAATCGATTGAAGGGTCATGGGTTCTAGTTATTGTTGGGCCTCTTCATTTTCTACTTTGTAACTTTCAACAGTTTTCCATGTGCCATACTACGAGGCAAATGATCCATGCAACATTCTATTATGTAGGGTACTTGGAAGGGGCAGAACAATTTAAATAACAAATAAACAATAAGTATATATATATATACAACACTTTTAATCTTAATTTGTTTCTAGTAATTATATATATATACAACTATAATACTAATCTATAACAAATAAGTTAAATGTTTTTTTCTTGCTGTGTAAACAGTAAAAAGCAACATATATTGAAAACATTGTGGGAAAAGGAAAATTTGCTTATTTAAACAATTTCTTAATTCCCATAACCTTTCTTTACCGTCGTATAAACCAAATTTGTATTTGAAGGCTGTTATAAGTAAAAAACTTAAATGTTGCCAATTTAATCACATATCTTATCATTATAATAGCCAAATAATTAACAAAAGTTACAATTAAAGTCCGCATCTGTTGTCGAAATATCCACAGGTGCATTAACACAAGATTTGTGAAACCAATTTGTGCATATATCACATTGTACCATGACGGTATCGCAAGTTACAAATACATAAATGTATATGATAGGTTTATTGGGAAAAGGGGTTACATTTATAATTTGTTTGGAATGACACTCGTACACAATGGTAATTAACAGTGTATGGTCACGCATCCTTACTTAAACCCCCTTTAAAGGAAACAGCGGCCAGCTTAGGTGTATACTGTAGAGTAAAATTCGGACAGCACAGGTATTGGTTTTCTCTGGAGCATTTAATCCTTTTATAATGCAAATGAATTCAAAAACCTCTGTAGTCTGAAGCATGTTTCTTTTAAAGTGCTCATATAAATATTAATACTGCCTTTTTCCACAATATTTTCTACATGATTTCAATTACTCTTTCATTTGGATAGATGTTTCTTTTTTAGCTCACCTGAGCACGAAGTGCTGAAAGTTAGTTATTGTGATCTCCTTTTGTCCGGCGTCTGTCGTCCGTCAACATCTTCTCCTCAGTAACGAGTGGGTCAATTGGGATGAAACTTCACAGAAAGCATCCTCTCATTGACCTCACCAGAATTCCTTTAAATGTTTGTGATTTATGCAGAATTATGGTTTCCATGGCAACGAAAATAAAAAAACTTTAAAATTCTTCTTCTACCAAACTGGTCGGCAGATTTTTAAATTATTTTAAAGAAGTGTTCCTTGGCCGCCAGGGAGCGGGGCTTTTTTGCCTTATATGGCTATAGTGTAAACTCAAAAAAATCTTCTCCTCCAAAAGTGTCAGGCCGATTTTCAAATAATTTTGTAGAAATGTTCCTAGGGTGACCCTCTATCAGATTCCTTCCAGCCAAGTTGATTGGTCGAAAAACATGGCCGCCAGCGGTCGGGGCTTTTTTGCCTAATATGGCTATAGTAAAAACTTGAAAAATCTTCTCCTCCGAAGGTTTTTGGCCAATTTTCAATTCTTTTTGTAGAAATGTTCATTGGGAGACCATCTATCAGATTCCTCCAAGCCATGTTGATTGGTCGAAAAACATGGCCGCCAGGGGGGCAGGGCTATTTGGCCTTATATGGCTATAGTGAAAACTTGAAAAATCTCTTGTTAAGCAGGAAGCTTTTGAATAAGATTTTAGAAAACCCTTGGTCAATTGTGATTTTTTTTGTAACAAAAATTGGTAAATACTTAGATGAGTGAGTCGGGGCCATAATGGTTATCCATTTGTTTTACATGTCTTTTGAAACTTGGAAATTAAATATAATATTCACATGTATGTCTCATAATTTATTTTTATAGACAACTAAAATGGCATTTAATTTTAACGGATGCGTCATTTATTCTTTTACCCGAAGTTATAATATTTATAAACAATGCATAGTTTATAAATCACACATCTATGCAAAGGCAAATGTTTGAACAGTTTTATGTACCCAAACTAATGTAGTGCCTTCAGCGCTTTGATTTAATAAGGCATTAAATCTTTGCACAATTAGAAATAGGACCACCAAAGGTACATTCCTGTGAAGGCTCCGGAAATTTTGAAATCTCAATCGGTCCAGAATATTTCCCCCCACCCCGTTACTTTTTTTTACATTGAAACTCTTTTAAAAACAAATATACACAAATTCCATGTTTATTGCAGGTTACCTTGCATAGATGGTTGCATAACAGTGTCATTGCTCGTTGATATCAATGAAGAAGTACTTTACAAATCATAATTTTCCAAAATTTGCAGACGAACATAACTGCGCATGTGTGTTTACATTGCTCGTTCGTACTTAATATTGTTTGACCCGTACATACTAGAAAATTATTGGTTTCGCACAGAAGATACATTTCTCTTATCTGTACGGTTAACTTTGTTTTGTCTACATAAAAATAAAAAATTTACTACAAAAAAGGTCTTTGTTGTTTTGGAATTACTATGACTGAAATAATTATGAACCGATTTGACCCGATTCTCTTTGTCAACATGATTCACGTTGCCAAGCCGGTCATTTGACTTTTTGAACATCGCAAGTAAATTTCGTTGAGCCCTTTCACTAATGTATCGGAGGACAAATTAAATGAAATGAAGTTAAAACTGCCTTAAAAAATATACAGTGACAAATTTATTTTTAAGAAACGTTTCGTAAATATCTCTTTTTCCATGCCATCTTAAAAGGTTACAAAGGTCACGTGACCTATGGGAATTCACTAATAACCCCATCAGCCAATCAGATGCATGAAATTATTACCGCATGCATTCAATGGTGTTTTCTCGGGTAATTCCGTCATCCATTCATCACCGAAGTATTCCGATTGGCATTATCTATCAGTTTACACGATTGTCAAACTTTATTGGATCGATAATCCTGTTTACGTCACGGTAAGTGACTATCTCGAAGGTGTACTGACGACTCTGTTTACAAAGTGACCTGTAGCGGAAGTGTTATATAGTTAGCTTTATAGAAATTCCTGGACCGATTTTATATTAGTTTTAATTTATAAAAATTCCTGGACCGATTTAGTTACTAGTTTTAAGATTGAAACCGGTCCGCCGAGTTCAAAAACGGTTTAAACCGGCAATTTATCGGTTTTGCGAAGCCCTGCTGTGAAGTTTGAAAGATATTGGTCCAAGTTCATTTACCCCTTTTATGATACCACAATAATTTATGTAAAGGGTCTGTTAAAGAACATTTCTGTTTCATTTCTTGAAATCTAACAAGAACTTTAATAAGAATGGAACTATAAAGTTTTGTAATTTTGCCCCTTTCCTGATGCCACGTTTTTCAAGGAATCAATATGGCTTGAACATGCAAATTTTGGTAGAAAAAGATATTAAAGTTTGGGCATTTTTCTCACTTTCTGATGCCGAGGCAACCAAAGTTGTACACAGAATGCAAGTCTTTGAATTTGTTTGAAGGAGGACTAACAAAGAAACATTCCTGTAAAGTAAAGTTGAAATTAGTCCAGTGGATTGGCAGGAGTTGTTATTTGTAGCCAAAGGTTAAATTTACCCCTTTTGTGATGATGCCTGGTTGCTATGATTTTGTAACCAATCAAGATGGCTTGAACAAATTAAGTAAAGGATCACTGAAGTAAGATTTCTATTCAATTTTCTTAAAATCAGACAAGCCTTTTCATAACAAGAGCTGTCGGAGGACAGCGCGCTTGACTATTCCCACGCTTTTTAGTTACTGAGATATATTTTAGTTTTTTTTGTGTTCATCACTTTTGCTCGTCTGTGATTGGCTGAAATATTTTGTTCATAACCTCATGAATAAAACAAATTAACATTGGCGATGTGCTGTATTATGGAAAATAAAGTTGTAAAATACTATTATGTTTTATTACTCACTGAAATAGCCATATTAATGCTAAAATATAAGGAATGGAGCGTTTTTTTTTTTGTTTTCATGGGGGTACAGTACAGCTCAAGGGGGTTTTCCCAAAAACCCTCACCCCCGGGTTGAGGGGGGTATCGATAAAATGATAAACCGCCGGCGTTGAGTCGCTCCGCCGGCTTAACCCGGCGTTTTACAGGTATTTCAGAGATATGCCCGCTTGAGGTGGATTGCAGGGTTCCCCCCGCAGAAAATGTTAAATGGGAGTGGCCTATATTTCTTTCGCGAAGCCCCCGCGGAAAAATGCGAGTGGGTGTGTTTTAATTTGTTTTCCGATTATACATTATGTTAACTATTCTATATTATTTACTCTACTTCCCAAATAGTAAATTGTGCAGGCATATGCATCACGAGCGATTGTTTACTTTTCAAAATAATAGCTCGCCAGATTGGTTATTCTGCATGGCGAGTGTTAATAAAAAAAATCAATATATTGCAATTTAATTTCAATAATAGTTACGTTCTTTCTCAAGCTCCTCGAGATTAAATGTTTTAGATGACGTTCCCTCTTTTCATTGGCTTTTAAATTGTGTTACTATATTTCATTTACTATATTTCATATTGTAACCCATTTCCATTAATCCGAACCAGAAGTCTGTAAACGCATCTACAGGAGTCGATTTATGATGTAATTACGGACGGAAGAGAGAACACTGAAAAGGGAGCGACTTCTACGTCTCTTAAAATATGACCCCCTACTCAAATCTACATGTATACTGCTAATTTTCAGGTCATTACATGTTTCCTCGGATATTAGCAAACCAATGGCTAAATCAAATAATGACAATTGAGTCAGATCAGATAAATCACTGTTACTAAATGTACCATGTACACTGTAGACCTGGATTTGTATGCGCATATATGTACAAACTTGACTCATCATGTATATATACGAGTATGTTTTATATGCTAATACTAACAAAACAAAGAAACACTGGAACAGTCGCTAAAATAACTTACTTGAATACTTTGAACATCGAGTTGTCTGAGCTCTATTGCGATTAAATCTGCATGTGCATATTGCAAACATTTATAATCAAATTCATTGTTCTACAGCATAATTGAGAAATAAAGCCTTACCTTTGAGAATGATAATCCTATTTTTACATTCACAAACTATTAAGATCAACACGATTATGATAAATCCATTAACAAATTTATATTCATTTACCAAATCAAACAAAAATCACTTTTTATACGACACTACATTGAAGACAAATGAATCGCAAAACAGATTTCGTTTCAATATAAACATTAATGTTTGCGTGTAAAGGGTGTAGCACTTTATAAAGCACGTGACAGATGAAAAACGTGTGATATATTTTGTGTTGGTTGTCAGGCTGATTGAAAGACGGTGACGTGCATAAAGATCACAGGGCATTGTTTTTATTGACCCCACTAACCAGCTGGTAATCTGACAGTTTGTTTCGTCGTTTAAATAACATCGTTTTTTGGCAAGCAAATTTCATAACATACATTTTATAAGATTCGGCTTAAAACTTGCATTTTGCTATTTTCAATAGAAATATGTAAAAGAAATGTTATATATGTCCCCTAAAAAACACAAAAGATATTAGAACAATGTAAAACGACAACATAAAGTATATATGATCAAAGGTAATATAATTTGTTTTTAGCGTAGGCAGTGAAGTGTAGATCGAAACCACTATGCGTATTCACGCAGGCAAATCTAGGAATTCCTTCGAACTATGTACAACAACATTGGATAGCATGAATGTGCGTGCTGATCTCTATATATACATTTAGTAAATGCCATAACGTTGGGTGCCCTTAATCATGATTGTTTGCAGTGTCGAGATATGTGAATTGGCCGCAGTAATTTGACTGAACAATTGTTGAAAACGACGTTTTATCCCAATTAATCAACTTTGAGCATTGTTAAAAGCATATGATGAAATGCTCATTTTAAAAATAAACGGAAACTTTTATGAAATCATTTAATTCGGAGTAGAGATTTCAAATATATTCCAATAGTCTGCATGTTTAAATTAATTGTATCGGAGCAAAATATAGGTTCTGTTTCTGGTTTATATTTATTTACGTTTACCAATATATGCCCGTATCATAAGCCTCGAACATAGGACTGTTCCGAAGAAAGCTAGGAAACACATGCGTATCTGAACTGGCCGCCGTGATATGACTGAATAGTGTACAAACGGCGTTAAGCTTTTCTTACTGTAATGCGATTAATTAAATCCTGCGCAGGCAAGAACAAATAAAACATGCACAAAACAACCGCTGCACACTAGTTCAGAGCGAGTGTATGAGAAAAGGAACAAGCTATTTTAAGTGTATGTTCAGATTGTCTTGTGAACCTGGTCAGTTTAATCAGAATCTATAAAAGTTGACAGTTTCGTCTAACAATCGTGTAAGTTATATATGAGCTGTGTGCATCCCTGTTCTGGATCTAAACTTTGCACAAAAGCCAACTTTTAACTTGTGACATGCACAAGCTCATAATATCCTCATCTTTTAGTAGTGACTTTGGGTATTGTTGATTTGACATCAAAGTTATTTTTGCATTAAATAAGGAATCAACTTTTCTGTTAATGTTGTGTTTTTGCCATTTATGACTGTATAACAGGTTGCAACAGGTTGCTGGTGTACATACACTATACTGTTCGAATTGGCATCAATATCCCCTAACACGCCTCATTTATAGGTAATATTTTGTACCTGTGCATAGTGGACTTCGTTTAGATATGCATACAGTAAAATAAAACATCATGGAAAAAGCTGGTGTATCTTAAAATTGCCATCTGATACGTCGACTATCGTAAACAGATCCAAGTTACATCATAAACCGGTGCGTGATCGCCCCGCCCCGCTCAATGAATATGTATACTTGATATACATGTATGCAGCAGACGACATATAAAATATCTACGCAAAACTTCGTGATATTACAATAAATAGAAGCTTAATTATTGAGCCCCGATAACTCAGTCGGTAGCGACACAGGCTGTAAATCCAAGGGTTATGAGTTCGAATACCAGCTCCGCCAACATTTTCGAAGTTTGACGAAACGTCACTCGTGTTTCACCAATGGGCTAACAGTCAATTTGGAAAAGCAGCCAGCTACTTTTGATGTATGTTGTAAGTAGAACTGGTAGATTAAATACGTGAACCGGCACGCGTGATATACTGAACAATAGTTGAAAACCGCGTTAAGCCCTAATGAATGAATCAATATTGAATAAAGTTGAAACATGAGAAATTTTACATTTTGTCACAATGTTTTCATAAGTCATCTGCAGTAGAGGCGTCGACAGCATATGTATGTGGTAAAAGGGCAAAATAGTTTCCCGGCATAACAAACACTTTAAAAAACGTATTAATGGGTTCCATCCTACGCGCTAATAGATTCGGTAAAATATATGTTATCGTGTCAGGGTAAATAAAATCGTGAGTATTGGTAACTTAACAATACAATACAATGATCTAACTGAAATACAGTTGAAAGTCATCTACAGAAAGTTTGGGTAAAGGGTTGACATGTGTTGTAATAAACAGCCACTTTATCTTAATCCGTACTAAAGAGTGGTATATCTCAAAAGTAGGTTGGTTAATCAGCGTGACAATATTATATGTATAAAGATAATTCCTGAAAAACAAGTGCATATTTATTAACTGTGCATCATTAAACATCGTGTAAAAGAGTGACTTAAAATAAAGGATTTTTAAAACAACTGCCGTTCTGAACTATATTTACATTTCATTTTCAATTCATAGATGGCGTCATTCGTCTTCCACCAATGGGCTTAGTCTATGTGGAAAAGCAGCCAGTTGCTTGGGAAGATTATTGTGTGGAGTACTGGAGTGAGAAACCCAGGAAATGCATGAGTAGGAGAACTGGCCGCCGTGATATAACTGAGAAATTGTTAAAAATGGCGTTAAACCCCAATCAATCAATCAATTCATAGATCACTGTCCTGTACAGTGGTCACATCATGGTCCTAGCTACTTAACTGTTTACAACCTATTTAAAAAGGCTAATACAAAACAGAATGTGACTTCGGAAGCTAAGGGATGATTCCATCGGCATAGGGAATGTTGGACTAACCTTAACACGACTTTTTTTCCGGAGTTATTCGGTCCGGGAAATATAAGATGGGGGTGTAGTTGGTTCGGTGGTGGAGTGAAGATTAAGGAGGAACTAGACTCGGTAAGGAAAACATCATCAGAAGATATGTCAAAGCCTTTTACCCCGCTGCAGGTAAAACATTTGTTTGAGAAGACACCATCGTGAGCCGCACAAACGAGGGACTAAGACGAAAAGATGACAAAGAAGGTTCTTGTAAGAAAAGATCAGAGGGAGAAAAAACAAGTGTAATTCCACTCTTTAGCACTATGTACTATTGAATCAAGTGGCGGACGGGAAGAGCATTGTGGCAAATGGATACAGAGCTGAAAATAATAATTGACAAAGTGTTTTAAAAGTCGTCTGCTTGGTGTTTGTTGGAAAGGGGTTAACTTGATAAGATCATTACACGATCAGCTAACAAGCGCTCATCTTTTTATTTTTTATTTAACCCCCCTTTCCAACATATGATAAATCCGCAGTAGACGACATTCAAAACGTCTACATATAATACAGAAACATATATCAAAAACTTAAAGATCTATTATGGACTAGAGATGAAAACATTTGACAAATGGAGAACTTGCTCATGACGGGTTTTGTTAATACATGTTTCACGTCACGCCAAAACCGACCTTCGGATATATTGACATAAATAGAATTTACAATAAAAAACGTACGTTTATAGTTAGTGTTTGGTCATAACCGTTCTTGTGAGGCTTTTAAGCCTAGATGCATGTAGTAAGACGGTTACATCATGATCTTATTGCGCGTATGCGAATGGTGATATTATTTTTCTGAATTACATTACATGCACATCCTTTAAAACTAAGTTGTATTATGCCACTGAGAGGAAGGCTATTCGTATTAACCATTGTGTATAAGTACACTCATTATTGAACAAGGTTGAAACCATTGAGACAGTTTTGTATTATGTCACAAAGTTGCCAAATTCTTCTTTTGTAGCAGCGTCAGAAAGCGTCTGCAAGTGGAAAAGGGAAAACATATAGACGACAACATAATTGAACTTCATCATCTTTCCAGTCAATATTGTGTATAAGTTTCCATATTCAAAACCGTACCAAATGCGAGTATTGTGAATTAAACATTGCGATTCTCATTAACAAGCGTCCAGTTGTCATTTTATTTATTATCTGACTTATAGGCCAGAAATCAGATCCGGCAATCAAAGATTCGCCTATATTAATAGGGGAGGACATATGATACCGGGTGGTTGAATTGATTTGTGAATTTATGATACATGAATGCTTCATAAAGCCGACAGCATAAGTGATTAACCATAACATAAAAATACCAAACAACTCAGATTGTCGACATGTTTTTAACACCTATTAATTGAAAGTAATAATTGAAGTTCACTTGCTTTGATCGCATTACAGATGGGTTAATGTTACATGTCGCGTCTGGGTTACTGAATAGGATATCCCTCTTGATTTAAAAACATTTTAGTCCAATAGTGTGATGTTGTATGTTAACTACCGTTTGAAAAATGATGAAATTCCGCGGTACCGCGGGGTTATTGTAGGGGAAACCCCGCATACAGATGAGCGGGAACGCCGGGGGGCTGCCTTAATCACAGCTGTCAATCATCGTGACGTCATAAATCGTTATCGGATTTCCCTCCGCGGGCTTAATAGTTGAATGATCAAACCCCGCGGGACCGCCGGGTTATTGTAGGGGAAACCCTGCGTACAGGTGAGCGGGAACGCGGTGGGCTGTCTTATCAGCCCGCGGGGGTGAGGGTTTTTGGGAAAACCCCCTTGAGCTGTACTGTATGAACAAAACAAGAGGCCCATGAGAGCCAGTATCGCTCCACGGCCATAAGGCAAAAATCAAATCTCCAAACAGCCCTGCCCCCTGGTGGCCATGTTTTTTACCAACCATCATGGCTTAAAGGAATCGTGTAGAGTGTCACCCAAGGAATGTTTCTTCAAAATTATTTGAAAATTGGCCCGACACTTTCGGAGGAGAGGATATTTTAAGTTTTCACTAAAGCCATATAATGCAAAATAGCCCCACCCCCTGGTAGCAATATTTTTCAACCAATCAACATGGCTTGAAGGAATCTGATAGAGGGTCAGACTAGGAACATTTCTATAAAATTATTTGAATATCAGCCAGACACTTTCGGAGAAGAAGATTTTTTAAGTTTTCTCTTTAGCCATATAAGGCAAAATAGCCCCGCCCTCTTGCGGCCATTTTTTTTCACCAATCAACTTGGCTTGAAGGAATCTGATAGAGGGTCAGCCAAGCAACATCTCTACAAAATTATTTGAAAATCGGCTAAACACTTTCGGAGAAGAAGTTTTTTAAGTTTTCACTATAGCTATATAAGGCAAAACAATCCCGCCCCCTAGCGGCCATGTTTTTCAATCAATCAACATTTCTTGAAGAAATCTAATAAAGGGTCACCCAAGGAACATCTGATAGAGGGTCACCCAATGAACATTTCTACAAAATTATTTGAAAATCGGCTGAACACTTTCGGAGAAGAAGATTTTTTAAGTTTTCACTATAGCTATATAAGGCAAAATAGCCCCGCCCCCTGGCAGCCATGTTTTTCGCCCAATCAACATTTCTTGAAGGAATCTAATAAAGGGTCACCCAAGGAACATTTCTACAAAATTATTTGAAAATTGGCCAGACACTTTTGGAGAAGAAGATTTTTTAAGTTTTCACTATTTTTGTCTTTTGGTTGCCATAGAAACCAGAGAGGACATTGAGAGGATGCTTCCTATGAAGTTTCAACCAAATTGGCAAAGTGGTTAAGGAGAAGAAGTTGTTTAAAGGAAAAAGTTAACGCACTCACAGACGCACAACGGACAATTCGCTATGACATGGAGCTAAAATGAGCTAAAAACCTGATCACACACTCTATGAAACTGCTTCGCGATTTCATAGAGAGTGATCAGGTTTTTTTGTTCATACCCCCATGAAAACGAAAAAAAAGCTCTCCATTCCTTAAATGGACTCTAATGCAAAAACTTTAACCAGAATTTCTTGAAGGGTGATCATTTGAATTATATGCAGGAAAGATTTAACTTACTTGATTATTAACATAGGTGTGATGGTTGGGAAGGGTTATATTTCAAGTAGTAACTGAGATATGGACTCTTATTAATGTAGTTGCACGCAAAACTTCAACCATTCAAGTCAAAAGACCATAATTGGCATTATATGCTGGATAGAGTTATAGTACTTGATTGTTTACATAGGTGTGATAGTTGGGAAGGGCTGTATAAACCTTCAATGCAATGCATCAATAATGTAGTTGCACACAAAACTTCAACCATATTTAAAACAAGAGCTGTCGGAGGACAGCGCGCTCGACTATTCCACTGCTTATTTAAGTTACTGAGATAATGGACTTTAATGTTAAGTTGAATGCAAAACATTAATCACAATTTCTTAAAGGGTGATAATTTGCATTATATGCAGGATAGAGTTATTTAACTTGATTATTTTAATAGGTGTGATGGTAAGAAAGGCAATGGAATGCATCAAGTAGTTAATAAGATATGGACTCTTAATGTAGTTGCACGCAAACCTTTAACCATAATTTCTAAGTAAAACAAGATGTATTTGTGAAACACTGATGCCCCCCCGAATGGCAACATCTAGGTCAAAGGTCAAGGTCGCAAGGTCAAAAATGTTGGTACTGACAGAAAGGCCATGTCACAAGGAATACACATGTGAAATATGGTAGCCGTACCTGTTATGGTTCAAAAGCAGTGGTCAAGGTTAAAGTTTTTTTCGAGAATGGCAACATCTAGGTCAAAGGTCAAGGTCGCCAGGTCAAAAATGTTAGTACTGACAGAAAGGTCATGTCACAAGGAATACACATGTGAAATATGGTAGCCGTACCTGTTATGGTTCAAAAGTAGTGGTCAAGGTTAAAGTTTTTTTCGAGAATGGCAACATCTAGGTCAAAGGTCAAGGTCACAAGGTGAAAATTTTGGTACTGACAGAAAGGTCACGTCACAACGTATACACATGTGAAATATGGTAGCCGTACCTGTTATGGTTCAAAAGTAGTCATCAAGGTTAAAGTTTTTATCGAGAATGGCAACATCTATGTCAAAGGTCAAGGTCGCAAAGTCAAACATTTTGGTACTGACAGAAAGGTCATGTCACAAGGAATACACATGTGAAATATGGTAGCCTTACCTGCTATGGTTCAAAAGAAGTGGTCAAGGTTAAAGTTTTTTTCGAGAATGGCAACATCTAGGTCAAAGGTCAAGGTCGCAAGTTCAAACATTTTGGTACTGACAGAAAGGTCATGTCACAAGGAATACACATGTGAAATATGGTAGCCGTACCTGTTATGGTTCAAAAGCAGTGGTCAAGGGTAAAGTTTTTTTTTCGAGAATGGCAACATCTAGGTCAAAGGTCAAGGTCGCAAGGTCAAAAATGTTGGTACTGACAGAAAGGTCATGTCACAAGGAATACACATGTGAAATATGGTAGGCGTACCTGTTATGGTTCAAAAGTAGTGGTCAAGGTTAAAGTTTTTTTCATGCAGACAGACAGACAGACAGGCCAAAAACTAGATGCCCACCGAATCGGTGATTCCGGGGGCATACAAAGGGCCATAACTTGCATAAAATGCAAGATAGAGTTATCTAACTTGATAATCTACATAGGTGTGATAGTTTAGTAGGGTTGTAGAAAGTTTCAATGCAATGCATCAGGTAAATACAGAGATATGGACCCTTAATTTAATTGCACGCAAAACTTTAACCAGAATTTCTAAGTAAAACAAGATGTGTTTGTGAAACACTGATGCCCCCGAATGGCAACATCTAGGTCAAGGTCAAGGTCGCAAGGTACTTACAGAAAGGTCATGTCACAAGGAATACACATGTGAAATATGGTAGCCATACCTGTTATGGTTCAAAAGTAATCGCCAAGGATAATTTTTTATTTCGAGAATGGCAACATCTAGGTCAAGGTCAAGGTCGCAAGGTGAAAAATGTTGGTACTGACAGAAAGGTCATGTCAGAAGGAATACACATGTGAAATATGGTAGCCGTACCTGTTATGGTTGAAAAGAAATGGCCAAGGTTAAAGTTTTTTTCGAGAATGGCAACATCTAGGTCAAAGGTCAAGGTCGCAAGGTGAAAAATGTTGGTACTGACATGTGAAATATGGTAGCCATACCTGTTATGGTTCAAAAGTAATGGCCAAGGTTAAAGTTTTTTTCGAGAATGGCAACATCTAGGTCAAGGTCAAGGTCGCAAGGTACTGACAGAAAGGTCATGTCACAAGGAATACACATGTGAAATATGGTAGCCATACCTGTTATGGTTCAAAAGTAATGGCCAAGGTTAAAGTTTTTTTCGAGAATGGCAACATCTAGGTCAAGGTCAAGGTGAAAAATGTTGGTACTGACAGAAAGGTCATGTCACAAGGAATACACATGTGAAATATGGTAGCCGTTCCTGTTATGGTTCAAAAGAAATGGCCAAGGTTAAAGGTTTTTTTGAGAATGGCAACATCTAGGTCAAAGGTCAAGGTCGCAAGGTCAAAAATGTTGGTACTGACAGAAAGGTCATGTCACAAGGAATACACATGTGAAATATGGTAGCCGTATCTGTTATGGTTCAAAAGTAATGGCCAAGGTTAAAGTTTTTTTCGAGAATGGCAACATCTAGGTCAAAGGTCAAGGTCGCAAGGTCAAAAATGTTGGTACTGACAGAAAGGTCATGTCACAAGGAATACACATGTGAAATATGGTAGCCGTACCTGTTATGGTTCAAAAGAAATGGCCAAGGTTAAAGTTTTTTTTGAGAATGGCAACATTTAGGTCAAAGGTCAAGGTCGCAAGGTCAAAAATGTTGGTACTGACAGAAAGGTCATGTCACAAGGAATACACATGTGAAATATGGTAGCCGTATCTGTTATGGTTCAAAAGTAATGGCCAAGGTTTAAAGTTTTTTTCGAGAATGGCAACATCTAGGTCAAAGGTCAAGGTCGCAAGGTCAAAAATGTTGGTACTGACAGAAAGGTCATGTCACAAGGAATACACATGTGAAATATGGTAGCCGTACCTGTTATGGTTCACAAGTAATGGCCAAGGTTAAAGTTTTTTTTGTGCAGACAGACAGACCAACAGACAGACCAACAGACAGACCAACAGACAGACCAACAGACAGACAGGCCAAAAACTATATGCCCCCCGAATCGGAGATTCCGTGGGGGCATAATAAAAAGGGCCATAATTTGCATAAAATGCAGGATAGAGTTATCTAACTTGATAATCTTCACAGGTGTGATAGTTGGGTAGAGTTGTAGAAAGTTTCAATTCAATGCATCAAGTAAATACTGAGATATGGACTCTTAATTTAGTTGCACGCAAATCTTTAACCAGAATTTCTAAGTAAAAAAGGGCCATAACTTGCATAAAATGCAGGATAGAGTTATCTAACTTGATAATCTACATAGGTGTGATAGTTTAGTAGGGTTGTAGAAAGTTTCAATGCAATACATGTAGTATTTAAGTACTTGCATGCAAAACCTTAACCAAAGTGTGACGTGGACGCCAACGCCAGGGTGAGTAGTTTAGCTCTCATATTCTTCGAATAGTCGAGCTAAAAAGGGTCACAACTTGTATTAAATGCAGGATCGAGTTATTAAACTGATAATATACATAGGTGTGATAGTTTGGTAAAGGGTCACAACTTGCATTAAATGCAGGATCGAGTTATTAAACTGATAAAATACATAGGTGTTATAGTTGGGTAAAGTTGTATAAGGTTTGAATGCAATGCATCAAGTAAATACTGAGATATGGACTCTTAATTAGATGCACGCAAAACTTTAACCAGAATTTCTAAGTAAAACAAGAAGGCAAAGATGGCCCTAAATCGATAACCTGAATTTTATCAGGAGTGCAAATGAACCTGCAAGAAGTCAACACTGTTAAAGAAATAGTAAATTAGCTTATCAGTAAAGGCCATTTGTATCTTGAAATCTAACAAGAACTTTAATAAGAATGGAATTATACATTTTTGTCATTTTGTGCCTTTCCTGATGCCGCCTTGCTGCCCTGATTTTTAACGAAATCAATATGGCTTGAACAGTTTTGTAGAGGGTCACTCAAAGAACATATCTACCAATTTTGGAATCAGACAAGCAGATTATGGAGGAAAAGGATTTTAAAGTTTGGGTAGTTTTCCCCCTTTGTGATGCCGCAGCAACTAAAGTTCTACATAAAATGTAAGTCTATGAACAATTTTGAAAGAGGACCAACAAAGGAACATTCAATTTTTTATTAAAATGAGACGAGCACTTTAAAAACAAGAGGCCCATGAGGGCCTATGCTCTACTGGTATGGTTCTTTGGTCATTTTCAATCCAGAGCATGTATGTATGGTGAAGATCGGATAGTAAATGGAGGCTCTTTTGTGTTCACAAGCTGTATTATAGCAATTTTTACAATTTCATGTGCCATAATCTAGTCTTGGCGGATCTGGCTGGTTTTCAAAAGGAACCAAGCTCTCATCAATATTTAACTACTATCTAAGTTTGGTGAAGATCAGATAGTAAATAGAGCCTCTATTGTGTTCACATGCTCAATTATAGCAATTTTGACCATTTCAAGGGCCATAATCCAGTCATGCATGGGCAGATCTGGCTGGTTTTCGAAAGGAACTGAGCTCTTATAGATATCCAACTACTGTATAAGTTTGGTTGAGATACAATCAAAAGTGAAGACTGTATCGTGTTAACAAGCTCTTTTATAGCAATTTTGACCATTTCAAGGGCCATAATCCAGTCATGCATGGGCGGATCTGGCTGGTTTTCGAAAGGAACCGAGCCCTCATGAATATCTAACTACTGTATAAGTTTGGTTGAGATACAATCAAAAGTGAAGACTGTATCGTGTTAACAAGCGCTTTTATAGCAATTTTGACCATTTCAAGTGCCATAATCCAGTCATGCATTGGCGGATCTGGCTGGTTTCCGAAAGGAACCGAGCTCTCATGGATATCTAACTACTGTATAAGTTTGGTTGAGATACAATCAAAAGTGAAGACTGTATCATGTTAACAAGAAATTGTTTACGGACGCACGCACGCACGCACGACGGACAAATCACCACGATATAAGCCCTTCTGGCCTTTGGCCAGTAGAGCTAAAAATGGAATTTCTATTTTTTTTCAATTTGCACCTTTTCTGTTGCCGCCTGACTGCCATGTTTTTCAACCAATCAGTATGGCTTGAACAATTTTTGTAGACGGTCACCCAAGGAACATTTCTTCCAAATTATATTGGAATCTGACTTGCAGATTCAGGGGATGATTTTTAAAGTTTGGACATTTTGCCCCCTTTCTGATGCCGCAGCAACCAGTTCTCAATGGAATTTAAATCTTTAAACAATTTTGAAAGAGGGCCAACAAAGGAACATTCCTGTGGATTTTTGTGGAAATTGGTCCTATGGTTAATGAGGGGATGATATTTAAAGCTAAAAGATAACGACGGACGACAACGGACGATGGACAGAGAGTGATCAGAATAGATCAACCTTGAGCCATCGGCTAAGGTGATCTAAAAATTGAAGGAATTCTGGTGAAGTCATTGAGAGGATGCTTTCTGTGATGTTTCATCCCAATTGACCCACTGGTTACTGCACAACAGACGGTGGACAAAAGGCTATCACAATAACTCACCTTTAGCACTATGTGCTCAAGTGAGCTAAAAACAAGAGGGCCATGATGGCCTTATATCCCTCACCAGATTTAATAGAACTTGAATAGTTTTCAAAGTTTTTGCTATATACATATTAGAACAAGAGGGCCAAGATGGCCCTAAATCGATCACCTAATTGATAGTAAATTAGTAGCAAATATTTAACTGCAAATATCTGGAAAATGTTATCAGGGAGTGCAAATGAAACTGAAAGGAGTGGACACTTCTCAAGAAACAGCTTATCAGTAAAGGCCATTTATATCTTGAAATCTAACAAGAACTTTAATATGAATGGAATTATAAAGTTTTTGTCATTTTGCACCTTTCCTGATGCCGCCTTGCTGCCCTGTTTTTCAACGAAATCAATATGGCTTCAACAGTTTATTTAGAGGGTCACTTAAGGAACATTTCTACCAAATTATCTTGCAATCGCACAAGTAGATTATGGAGGAAAAGGATTTTAAAATTTGGGTATTTTTCTCACTTTCTGATGCCGCAGCAACCAAAGTTCTCAATGGAATTTAAATCTTTGAACAATTTTGTAAGAGGACCACCAAAGGAACATTCTTGTGATGTTTTGTGGAAATTGGTCTATTGGAATGGTAGGAGTTGGTTGTCATTTGTAGCTAAAAGTTCAATTTACCCTTTTTGTGATGACGCCTGGTTTATATGATTGTGTAACCAATCAAAACGGCTTAAACAAATTAAATAGAGGATCATTACAGTAAGATTCGTATTATATTTTCTTAAAATCAGACAAACACTTTCATAAAAATGGAATTTTCAAATTTTGTCATTTTGCCCATTTTCTGATGCCGCCTGACTGCCATGTTTTTCGACCAATCAGTATGGCTTGAACAATTTTTATAGAGGGTCACCCAAGGAACATTTCTACCAAATTATATTTGAATCTGACAGGCAGATTCGGAGGAGAAGATTTTTAAAGTTTGGACATTTTGTCCCCTTTCTGATGCCGCAGCAACCAAAGTTCTCATTGGAATTTTAATCTTTGAACAATTTTGAAAGAGGACCACCAAAGAAACATTCCTGTGATGTTTTGTGGTAATTGGTCTATTGGAATGGTAGGAGAGGGTTGTCATTTGTAGCTAAAAGTTCAATTTACCCCTTTTGTGATGACGCCTGGTTGCTATGATTGTGTAACCAATCAAAACGGCTTAAACAAATTAAAAAGAGGATCATTACAGTAAGATTCGTATTATATTTTCTTAAAATCAGACAAGCATTTGCATAACAAGAGGCCCATGAGGGCCTATGCTCTACTGGCATTGATCTGGCTTGTTTCAAAAGGAACCAATATGTCATCAATATTCAAATACCATCTAAGTTTGGTGAAGATCAGATAGTAAATGGAAGCTCTATTGTGTTCACAAGCTGTATTATAGCAATTTTGACAATTTCAAGGGCCATAATCCAGCCATGCATGGGTAGATCTGGCGGTCTTTTATAAATGAACCAAACTCTCATGGATATCTAACTACTGTATAAGTTTGATTGAGATACAATAAAAAATAAGGACTGTATCATGTTAACAAGCTCTCATGGATATCTAACTACTGTATAAGTTTGGTTGAGATACAATTAAAAGTGAAGACTGTATCGTGTTAACAAGCTCTTTTATAGCAATTTTGACAATTTCAAGGGCCATAATCCAGTCATGCATGGGCGGATCTTGCTGGTTTTCGAAAGGAACTGAGCTCTCATGGATATTTAACTACTGTATAAGTTTGGTTGAGATACAATCAAAAGTGAAGACTGTATTGGGATAACAAGAAATTGTTTACGGACGGACGCACGCACAGACGACGGACAAATAGCCACGACATAAGCCCTTCTGGCCTTTGGCCAGTAGAGCTAAAAATGGAATTTTCAAATTTTGTCATTTTGCTCCTTTTTTTATGCTGCCTGACTGCCATGTTTTTCGACCAATCAGTATGGCTTGAACACTTTTTATAGAGGGTCACCCAATGAACATTTCCACCAAATTATATTTGTATCTGACCAGCAGATTCGGAGGAGAAGATTTTTAAAGTTTGGACCTTTTGCCCCCTTTCTGATGCCGCAGCAACCAAAGTTCTCAATGGAATTTAAATCTTTGAACAACTTTGAAAGAGACCAACCAGAGGAACAGTCCTGTGATGTTTCACGGAAATTGTCCTTGGAGTTTGGGAGGAGATGATGTTTAAAGCTAAAAGTTAACGCCGGACGGACGACGGACAAAAAGTGATCAGAATAGCTCACCTTGAGCCTTCGGCTCAGGTGATCTAAAAACAGGCAACTCCCCTGGTGGCCATAATTTTCAGAGGATCAGAATCAAATTTAACAACCTTGGCAGAGGGTCACACAATGAACATTTGTGCCAAATTATTTTCAAATCCAGCCAGTGATTTAGTACATGAAGATCTTTATATAAGTTTTCACTATATTACATTTAAGGAAAACAAGCCCCGCCCCCTGGCGACCATGTTTTTCATCGGATCGGAATAATTTTAACAATCTTGGTGGAGATCAATCAAGGAACAATTGTGCAAAATTATTTTTAAATCAGGCAGGTACTTTTGGACAAGAAGTTTTTTTATGTCTTTACAATGAACATAAATTATAAGGAATCGCTCACCTGAGAATGTGCTATTTAAGACTTAATAAGAGAAGCCATTTTTTTAATGGATCATATCATCAAAATAATTTCAACAATCTGAGTAGAGGGTCACCCACGGAACATTTGAGAAACAAGGCACAAACATTCTGACAAAGTTTCAACTTGCTCCAAGTAAAAATGCAGCTTTCGGAGTTTTAACAATATTTTCCTTCAATTTGGCCTAGTGACCTAGTTTTAAACCCAATTTATCCGATGTTCAAACTTGGCTTACAAATCATCAAGACAAACATTCTGATAAATGTCAACATGCTTAAGTTAGAAATGCAGAGTGTTTGTTGACCTAGATATCATTCAGACAAACATTCTGACAAAATTTTAAGCTGCTTGAGATTGTAAACAAGATTTGCCTTCAATTTCGACAAGTTACCTAGTTTTTGACCCGGCATGAACCATATTCAAACTTGGCCTAAATATCTTGAGCTGCTGAAGCAAAAAATGAGGCTTCTGAAGAGTTTCAAGATTTTCCTTCCTTTTGAACTAATGACTTAGTTTTTTAACAGACATAATCAAAATTTGAACTTGGCCTACATATCATCAAGACAAACCGTCTGATAGTTTCATCATCAATTTGGCCTAGTGACCTAGTTTCTGACCTAATATGACCCATATTCCAACCTGACCTACATATTATCAAGACAAATATTCCGAAAAAAATTCAAACTGCTGAAGCAAATATTGTGGCCTCTAGTGTTAACAAGATTTTATTTCATTTTGACTTAGTGACCTACTTTTTGACCTGACATGACCCATATTTGAACTTGGCCTACATATCATCAAGTCAAACATTCTGATAAAGTTTCAAAATGCTCAAGTGAAAAATGTGACCTCAAGAGTTATAACAAGATTTCCCTTCAATTTGACCTAGTGACCTAGTTTTTGACCTCATATGACCCAGTTTCGAACTTGTTCAAGAATTGTTGAAGGGGAATGTTCTGATACATGTTCATGAAGATCAGATGCAAAATGAAGATTGTAGAGAGTTAATAAGGCAAAAGTTGACAATGGACGAACAACGGACAACTGCCGACGGACAAAAGGCAATCACAAAAACTCACCTTGAGCATTTTGTGCTCTGGTGAGCTAAAAAGGAGAGAAACACATTCCTTTTTGTCATGTTAGTCTTGGTTGCCATGGTATCGTAGAATCTTTATTTTCTCTGTAGATAGGTCTGATAATTTGGTAGGGTTGTAGAAAGTTTCAATGCAATACATGTAGTATTTAAGTACTTGCATGCAAAACCTTAACCAAGGTGTGACGTGGACGCCGACGCCAGGGTGAGTAGTATAGCTCTCATATTCTTCGAATAGTCGAGCTAAAAAGGTTTAAACAATGTTTGATATAGTAATAGTGGTATAAAATAGACAGGTATCAAATCACTACACTTCTCCAATAATGTCTATGGAAATACTGTTATCAGATAGCATAGCCTTACATGGAGATAAGGTAGTAAAATAGCCAATTCTCTAACTGGGAAAGGGTTAAACAAAGACTGACAAATTTAATGTATTTTAGCTGGGTTTTGTTAACCCTTTCTCTCATACAACAATTCTGCAGCAGACGACTTTGAACATATTTTGTCTAAACATAAATAATCTCTATAATTGAATGGATAACCTATGACTAAAAGTGGAAAACATTGTGGCAAAAGGAGAAATTGCTCAATTTGAGCAATTTCTTCTTTCGTCACTATGTTTTCAAAAAGCTGTCTGCTGCAGAGGCGTCAGAAAGCGTCTATATGAGGGAAAGGGTTAAGCTTTTCTTGAAATATTGTGTGTATTCATCAATAAATGTCCTTTTTATTTCTTTAGTTTGGGATTTTGATTTGATTAAGAAGCATAATAGCATTATCAAGGTAACCATGGCAACAACACATTTGTTGTATTCATCAATAATTGTCCTTTTTATTTCTTTAGTTTGGGATTTTGATTTGATTAAGAAGCATAATAGCATAATCTAGGTAACCATGGCAACAACACATTTAACAGCAGAAAATACATACAAGTCTAATTAGTTATCTATGTACACAAATGTTTTTAAAAATATACATGCAAAACTGTTCACCTTAAGATAGTGCCATGTCAGGTGCAAGAAGTAGGATCTTAGCTCAAATGTCAAGGTCACAATTTAACATCAAATGTCAGAATAAAGATATAATTCAGTTTTTTCCATGCTATAACTTAGAGATAAATTATTCCATCTACTTGTTCATCTTGATGAAAGAGTGGCTTTGGCTCATGAACAAGGACTGTAGCCAAAAGGTCAAAGTCACATTTAAAGGTCTAAATAGGCTATATATAACAATTGTTTGTGATATTATTTTTACATTCAGCAATGTGGTTTCAAACCAATTTTAAACAATGTTTCGCCACGGTCAAGGTCACATTTAAAGGTCTAAATAGGCTATATATAAAAATGGTTTGTGATATTATTTTTACATTCAGCAATGTGGTTTCAAACCAAATTTAAACAATGTTTCACCTTAATAAGAGTTGGGTTTAAAAACTAGGAATGTATCCTAACCCTTTACCTCATACGACAATTTTGCAGCAGACGACTTTGAACATCATTTTGGCAAATAATGGAAAATCTCTATAATTGAATGGATAACCTACGACTAAAAGTGGAAAACAATGTGGCAAAAGGAAAATTGCTCCGTTTGAGCAATTTCTTCTTTTGTCACTATGTTTTCAAAAATCCGTCTGCTGCAGAAGCGTCAGAAAGCGTCTGTATGAGGTAAAGGGTTAAAAGTCAAGGTTACAATTCAAGGTCAAATGTGGGTATATCAGAACCTGTCTGTGCTGTAACTTGTACAAGTCATGCTCTTCAAATGCACACAATGTTCAAATTACTGAATAAAATAGAGTACAGTTGAAAAAATTGTCACAAAAGTTGTACAATAGTCATAATATTGTTTACATACCTGAATATTCTCTTGAGTGAATTCAAATGCAGTGTCTGGGTTATTGTCTGCTGTATGTCTATGCTGAAATAAATAATATAACATTTGCATTGAACTCTAAATAATGAAAATAGCATTTCATTTGCTAAAATCTTTGATTCTTGTTTAAATATGACGTCAAGAGATTTTTAGGGATAATTTGTCCTTGGCAAGTATAAAGATACAGACAGAAAAAAAGATTGTTTTTCGTTCCTTACATCTCTTAAATTTCTTTTTAATCAAAAGTCCCTTTTTGCAAAGGTGATGCCGAATTGTTGACCATAGCTCAGGTTTATAAGGGTTTGACTATTCAACTGCTTAACCAAAATTTCCAATTCAAATAATAAAGGGCCATTTTGTCCAGTATAGGCAAGATAGGGTTATCTTACTTGATTATTTGTATAGGTGTGATGGTTGGAAAGCATTGTATAAAGTTTCAATGCAATGCATCAAGTAGTTACCGAGATATGGTATCTTAATGTAGTTGCACACAAAACTTCAACCAGAAAACTTCGAAAAGGGCCATTAATTGTATAATATGTAGGAAATTGTTAGTTAACTCAATTATTTAAATTGGTGTGATGGTTGGATAGAGTACTTTAAAGTTGCAATGCAATGCATTGGGTAGTTACTGAGATATGGACTCTTAATATAGTTGCACGCAAAACTTAAACCAAAATTTCAAAGTCATAAAAGGGACATCATTTCCATTAAATGCAGGAAAGAGTTATTTAACTTGATTATTAATATAGGTGTGATGGTTGGAAAGGGTTGAATACATTTTCATTGCAATGCATCTATAATTTACTGAGACATGGACTCTTAATGTTATTGCACGCAAAACTTCAACCTGAATATTTAAGTATAACAAGACGGCCAAGATGGCCCTTAATCTATCAATCAGTTATAGTATAGTAGCAAATACTACTGCTTATAAAGGTGAAAACTTGATCAAGAATGGGAATGAACTGCAAATGAAACAGCTTATCAGTAAAGGTCATGTGTAATAATGCTTTAAATCTTTGAACAATTTTAAAGAGGACCAACACAGGAACATTTCTTTTAAGTTTGGTTGATATTGGTCCATTGGTTTAAGAGGTTTAACCTCTTTTCTGATGCCACCAGGCAGCTTTCCTTTTCAACCAATCAACATGGCTTGAACAAATTATGTAAAGTGTCTAAATTATCTTCAAATCATACAAGAACTTTATAAAGATTGGAATCTTAAAAATTTCATTTTGCCCCTTTTCTGATGCCATCTGGTGGCCATGTTTTTCAACCAATCAATTTGGCTTGAATTATTTTTGTAGAAGGTTACTCAACAAACATTTTTAACAAATTATCTTGGAATCCGACAAGCTGATTCAGTGAAGAATTTTAAAATTAAGGCATTTTTCTCCCTTTCTGATGCTGCAGCAACCAAAGTTCTGTATATAATTCCAATCCTTGAATAATTTTGAAAGAGGATCCCTAGAGTAACACTCCTGTTCTCCTATTAAGTTTGACTGAAAATGGTCCAGAGGATAAGGAGATGTCATTTGAAACTTAAAGTTACTTTTACCCCTTTTCTGATGCAACCTGTATTGATATCTTTTAACCAACCATTATTGCTTGGAAAAATTATGTAGATGGTTACTTATCTTAAAATCAGACCAGCACTTTCATCAGAATGGATGGGCTTCTTTCTTCTCATTTTGCCCCTTTTCTGATAATGCCTGGCTACCATGTTTTTCAACCAATCAATGTGGCTTTAAGAGGGTCACCAAAGGAACACTTCTATCAAATTATATTGGAATCCAACAAGGGGACTCAGAAGAAAAGAATTCTAAAGAAAGGCAGTTTTCCCCCTTTCTGATGCAGCAGCAACCAAAGTTCTTCATTGAATTCAAATCTTTGAACAACTTTGAAGGAGGTCCACCAATGGATCATTCCAGTGTAATTTGGTTACAATTGGTCTAGTGGTTTAGAAGAAGAAGTTGTTTAAAGCTTAAAGTTAACGATGAAGGACAACAGACAGAGTGACGAGAAATCATCAACTTGAGCCTTAGGTGAACTAAAAAGGGCCATAATTGGCTTTATATACAGGATCGAGTTATCTAACTTGACTAATTACATAGCTGTATTAGATGGGAAGGGATGCACCAATTAGATTCTGAGATATGGACTCTTGCACGTAAAACTTTAACCATAATTTCTAAGTAAAGAAGAGGGGCATTATGGCCCTGGATCGCTCACTTGATTTATTCCATGTGATTCATATTGCCAATTACAATAACTCATTTGAAGCCAAACTAGAGGCCCAAAAGGACCAGAAGTGCTCCACTGCCACAAGGTTAAACAACCCAATTGTATGTTGTCTGTCAAATTACTTTGGCAGAAAACCGGCCGGAAACTTTTGGAGGAGATATTGTACACTTTAGCCATATAAAACAAAACAGCCCCTACTTTTGGTGGTCATATTTTTTGACAAATAAACATGGCTGGAAGGAAACTCAAAGAGGGTAATCAAAGGAACATCTCTTCAAAAAAAAATGACACTTTGGGAGAAGAAGATTTTCCAGTTTTCACTATAGTTATATAAGGCAAAACAGCCACTCTCCCTGGCGGCCATGTTTGTTGACCAATCAACATGGCTTGAAGGAATCAGATATAGGGTCACCCAAGAATCATTTCTACAAAATGATTTAAAAATCAGCCAACTAGTTAGTGAGAAGAATAATTTTAAAGCTTTTTCGTTTGGTTGCCATGGAAACCAGAATTCTGTATGGATCCAAAACATTTGAAAGAATTCTCAACGTACATTGATGCTTGCTGTGAAGTTTAATCCCAATTGACTCACTGATTTCATGCTCAGGTAAGCTAAAAATAGTCCATTATTTGCAATAAATGCAGGATAGAGTTATCTTACTTGATTAATTACAAAGCTGCGATGGTTGGGAAGCCCTTGTAGAAAGTTTCAATGCAATACATCAAATTGTAACTGAGCTATGATGTTATATATGTACTTGCATGCAAAACCTTAACCAAGGTGTGATGCCGATGCCAGGGTGAGTAGAATAGCTCTCATATTCTCCAAGTAGGCGAGCTAAGAATAAAAAGAAAAGGAGAACTTACAACAAATAAGTTGTCACTGAATGTTGGTGCTGCCACATGAAACTTCCTGACTTGCTGTGACTGAAATGTATGAAAATAACCTATATAATAATTCGAATTCATAATAGTCATGTATATAAATAAAATTTGATAATGGTTACATTAATGATTATCGAAAGCAGTATCTTAAGTATAACAAGAGCTGTCGGAGGACAGTGTGCTTTACTATTCCACTGCCTATTAGTTACTGAGATATGGACTCTAGTGTAGTTGCATGCAAAACATTAACCAGAATTTCTTAAAGGGTGATAATTTGCATTATATACAGGATAGAGTTATCTAACTTGCTTATTTTCAAAGGTGTGATGGTTTAGAACGGTTGAATAATGTTTCAATGGAATGCATCAAGTAGTAACTAAGATTTAGTCTCTTAATGTAGTTGCACGCAAAACTTAAACCATAGTTTGTAAGTAAAACAAGAGGGCCAAGATGGCCCTAAATTGATCACCTGAATATTTTTAAAGTATTTACCTAAAAGAGTCTATGTAAAACAAGTGATCCCCAGGGTGGGGCTATTTTCGACAACAGGGCTATCATTTGACAAATTTTGGTAGAGGTCCACTAGATGAAGTTAGATTTCAAATATCAACTTTTAGACAAGATTTTTTAAAGTATTCCCTATACAAGTATAATATTATGTAAAACAAGTGACCCGGGAAGGGGCTATTTTTTACCCCAGGGCTATAATTTGAACAATCTTGGTAGAGGTCAAATAGATGAAGCTACATACCAAATATCAAAAGCCTGGACATTCCACCTTCAGACAAGAAGATTTTTAAAGTTTCTCCCTATACGAGTCTTCGTAAAACAAGTGACCCCCAGTGTGGTTAATTTACCCTTTTTTGTTGCCTAAGCAACCAGAGTTTTCAATGGAATTTAAATCTTTAAACACTTTTGAAAGAGGGCAGGGGTGTAGAAATGAATTTAAGTAGCAGGGCATATCCCTAAAGTAGGCGGGGGTCCTCCCCCAATTAGGATAAAGGGGTTAAAGCCTAGGTAGAGGTCCACTAGATGATGCTACATACCAAATATCAAAGGGCTGCGGCATCTACTTTTAGACAAGAAGTTTTTTTAATTTTTTTCTCTATATGAGTCAATGTAAAACAATAGACCCCAGGGAAGGGGTCATTTTGACCCCAGGGCTATAATTTGAACACTCTTGGTAAAGGTCCACTAGATGATGCTACATACCTAATATCAAAGGCCTGGGTCCTCTACTTTGAGACAAGAAGATTTTTAAAGTTTTTCCCCTATATGAGTCTATGTAAAACAAGTGACCCCCGGGGAGGGGTCATTTTTGACCCCAGGGCTATAATTTGAACAATCTTGGTAGAGGTCTACTAGATGATGCTACATACCAAATATCAAAGGCCTGGGGCCTCCACTTTTAGACGAGTTGATTTTTTAAGTTTTTTCTCTATATGAGTCTATGTAAAACAATAGACCCCAAGGGAGGGGTCATTTTGACCCCAGGGCTATAGTTTGAACAATCTTGGTAAAGGTCCACTAGATGATGCTACATACCCAATATCAAAGGCCTGGGCCCTCTACTTTTAGACTAGAATATTTTTAAAGTTTTTCCCCTATATGAGTCTATGTTAAGCAAGTGAACCCTGGGGAGGGGTCATTTTTGACCCCGGGGCTATAATTTGAACAATCTTGGTAGAGGTTCACTAGATGATGCTAAATATCAAAAGGCATGGGCCTTCTACTTTTAGACAAGAAGATTTTTAAAGTTGTTCCTCTATATGAGTCTATGTTAAACAAGTGACCCCCGTGGAGGGGTCATTTTTGACCCTAGGGCTATAATTTGAACAATCTTAGTAGAGGTTCACTAGATGATGCTACAAACCCAATATCAAAGGCCTGGGTTCTCTACTTTCAGACAAGAAGATTTTTAAAGTTTTTCCCCTATATGAGTCTATGTAAAACAAGTGACCCCCGGGGAGGGGTCATTTTTGACCCCAGGGCTATAATTTGAACAATGTTGGTAGAGGTTCACTAGATGATGCTACATACCAAATATCAAAGGCATGGGCCCTCTACTTTTAGACAAGAAGATTTTTAAAGTTTTTCCCCTATATGAGTTTATGTAAAACAAGTGACCCCCGGGGAGGGGTCATTTTTGACCCAAGGGCTATAATTTGAACAATGTTGGTAGAGGTTCACTAGATGATGCTACATACCAAATATCAAAGGCATGGGCCCTCTACTTTTAGACAAGAAGATTTTTAAAGTTTTTCCCCTATATGAGTTTATGTAAAACAAGTGACCCCCGGGGAGGGGTCATTTTTGACCCAAGGGCTATAATTTGAACAATCTTGGTAGAGGTCTACTAGATGATACTACATACCAAATCTCAAAGGCCTGGGGCCTCTACTTTTAGACAAGAAGATTTTTAAAGTTTTTCCCCTATATGAGTCTATGTTAAACAAGTGACCCCCGGGGAGGGGTCATTTTTGACCCCAGGGCTATAATTTGAACAATCTTGGTAGAGGTCTACTAGATGATGCTACATACCAAATCTCAAAGGCCTGGGGCCTCTACTTTTAGACAAGAACATTTTTAAAGTTTTTCCCCTATATGAGTCTATGTTAAACAAGTGACCCCCGGGGAGGGGTCATTTTTGACCCCAGGGCTATAATTTGAACAATCTTGGTAGAGCTTCACTAGATGATGCTACATACCAAATATCAAAGGCATCGGACTCCTACTTTTAGACAAGAAGATTTTTAAAGTTTTTCCCCTATATGAGTCTATGTTAAACAAGTGACCCCCGGGGAGGGGTCATTTTTCACCCCAGGGCTATAATTTGAACAATCTTGGTAGAGGTTCACTAGATGATGCTACATACCAAATATCAAAGGCATGGGCCTTCTACTTTCAGACAAGAAGATTTTTTAAGTTTTGGTTAATTTCCCCTTTTTTGTTGCTGTGGCAGCCAAAGTTCTGCATGGAATAGAATTGTTTAAACAAGTTTGAAAGAGATCCACCCAAGGAACATTCCTGTAAAATTATTTTGAATTTGGTTAATTGGTGTAGGAGAAGTCGTTTGTAGGAAAATGTGAACGGACGGACGACGACGACGGACGATGAGCGATCACAAAAGCTCACCTTGCACTTCGTGCATTGGTGAGCTAAAAAGTGTATTTACGCCAAACCCGTTCATTTTAATGTATACATTAAATACATAACATTAATTTCTGGTGTCTTTCGGTTTCCTATGTAGCACATTTTAATTGTTTGGAATGAAATCTATAAATGATTCCCCGAGAATGATAAATGCCTCATTAGCATAACCTGCGGAAAAAAAATCGTATGACTTAACAGTTGCGATTTTATTGTATGAAATCGAGAAATTGGGTCAATGACGTTCACGACCTGACGAGCCCGATGTTTACTTTCAATGCTGTTTACCGATTTCTTATTCTCAAAGTAGGGAACAATGATTAACATTGTGCAATCATCAAAATGGCGGCTATGTTGCGAATAATACCATAACACATGAAACAAATTTATCATTTTGTTGTCTGTCATTGTTTTTGACAATATTTGTTTATTTAATTACTACGTTGAACCTGACAAATTTGACTTTTGATTAATAAAATTGAATCTTATTTAATATGACTATGTCTTTCTTTGTAAAACTTTGTCATTTATATTGTTTGCCCTGTTTCGGTGAGGAACGTAAATCGGTGACCTCTTTATTTTGTTATCTTCAATTTGAAGAGTTCTGTTGCATCATTTGATTAAGTGGACTCAAATTTTAAATATTTCTGTCAATAGCTTTTGAATCTTTTGTAAATATGGATAAAATACATACATTTAATGATTTTATGCAGAATATTTCAAATAACTTAGTGAACTTCATTTTTTTTAACTGAATGCTGCACTACAGGTCTTTTGCAACACAGTAATCAGTCTCAGAGGCCAGGCCTCACTCTGCCATTATAGAGCCATCTGCAAAGAACCAGGTTGCACACACTTATTTGATTATAGTGACGAAATCATTAAGGACAATCTTGTAAGGGGTATTGCTGACCCAGAAATCATGTCTGATTTACTGGGCGACCCCAAAACAGACAGAACACTAGAAGAAACTGTGTCGTTTATTGCCCAGAAGGAGCAGGGTAAAGTGACTAGGAGTGCAGTAGGAAACTCAACAGGTGCCATTTGTGCTGCTCGTCATAACTCCAAACCACCCCCAGCACCTGGAGTGAAATGCTGGGCATGTGGTGGTCCCACTCATGGACAGAAAAACAACCGAAAGGCAAGGTCCAAAAACTGCGAGGCCTGGATATTTACATTTGCAAAATGCACAGTGAAATGCCATTTTATTTTACCAAATCGTGTAGCAGGTGTACTGCCTGTGGAGCTTGGGGCCATCGCGATTCATCCTCTCGAGTCTGCCCTCAGGGTAGGGGCCAAAGGAATCCACACAATCAAGGGGCCTCTTGGGGATCATACAGAGACACAGACCATGACAAAGCTGGCTATAGCTATGACCAGTTGTGCTCAACACCAGAGCAGGAAAACCATGTGGCATGTCTAGACCTTCAAAACCCCACTCAATGCTATTGGTAAGCATGTCCCCCCTGCCTGAGGACCATGCATCATTCGGACACCCCATCCAGGACGCCTCCAAACTTAAGACAATCACTTTGTCCATGGTGGCTGATACAGGGTGCCAAAGTTCAATTATACCATTACGAACTGCAAACAGCCTCGGAGTAGCAGCACAGGATCTCCTCCCTGTCAAACTTGTAATGTGTGGGGCCATTAAGGAAGACCTTGGTGTAATTGGAGGGATTGCAGTTAACGTGACAGCCATAGACAGTCCCGGACCCACCAAGTCAACACTCTTGTTGTGTTATGTCTCTGATGCCATGTAAAGAGCTTTCCTTTGCAGGGAAGCACTTGTCTCTCTGGGAATTATTCACACTAAGTTCCCTAAAGTTCCAGCCGTTATATCTCCAAACCTTGTCACCTCAATGGAAAACACCGAAGCCACCTGCTCTTGCCCTAGAAGACAACCTACTCCACCCCCAATTCCCACAAGTTCACCTCCAGGGTTGAGTGCCACAGAGGAAAATGTTGATACTCTGAAAGAGTGGCTTCTTGATTATTATGGTGCCACAACATTTAATGTCTGCGAACATCAACCTTTGCCGCTTATGAAGTGCGAGCCTCTCCAACTCTATGTTGATCCTAATGCTACACCAGTAGCTGTCCATTGGCAGGACCATGTTTATGCCGATTTAGAGAGGGATGTTCGGATTGGCGTACTCAAAACACACCTACGACATGGTGCTCCAGAATGGTGGTAACCGGCAATTCTGATGGCACTCCAAGGCGGACGGTAGACCTACAACCACAAAATCGCCATTCTGTCTGTCAAACCCATCACGTTCCAAGCCCATTTCATCTGGCTGACCCTGTCCCTCAGGGCATGAAAAAAACAGTGACAGATGCCTGGAATGGGTACAACTCAGTGCCTATTCATGAAGAAGATCGCCATTTTACAACGTTCATTACACCATGGGGGCACTACAGATACAAGGTTGCTCCACAGGGATTTATGGCCAGTGGTGATGCTTATAACCAACGCTTCGATGCTATCATATCAAACTTCAAGGACAAGGTTAAATGTGTGGACGATACATGTATGTGGGCAAACTCCGTTGAAGCAGCATTTTTTCAAGCATGTGAATGGCTCAACCTGTGCTTGCAACGGCATCACTCTGAACCTGAAGAAGTTCCAATTTGCCCTGGACACTGTAGATTTGCAGGACTTACAATCACCTCAACAAACATACAACCTAGTACCAAGTACCTAGATTTCTCTTGATGCAGAAGTACTGTCAGTGTGCAAGTAAAACTCCAACCTTTTGTAACGATGGCTGGAAACTATGTCTAGTTGGCAGTAGATTCACACATCCGGCGGAAAGCAGGTATGCGCCTATTGAAGGTGAGGCCTTAGCTGTTGTGTATGCACTCCACCAAACTCGCTACTATGTTCTAGGGTGCAAAGACCTCATTGTCGCCACGGATCATAAACCATTACTCCAGATTCTGAATCGTACATGTGTCTGGCAAAAAGAACCTTGGCCCGGATGCAGCTTCGAGACACCCCGTTGGCCCACCTGATTGTCTACACCTACCTAGTGAAGCACCAGAACTGGAGTCCCTTGTAAGCATGTCCACTCATTACCATGATGTGCTCATCAGTTTATGCCTACATACAGAGGATAATGATACAGCTAGCGACAGTTCCACAGTTGCTGCTGCCACTAGTGCTCTGAATGCCATTATCACAGTTGTTATTTGGGAAATGGTACGTGAGGCCATATCATCGGATACCACATTTACCAATCTCATCAACCAACTGGAGGCTGGGTTTCCAGAGGACTGCAAGGAGCTCCCGTTAGACTTGCGTCCTTACCATCGCTTTGCAGCAAGTCTATGCACCGTAGATGGTGTAGTTCTCATGGGCCAGCAAATTGTTATCCCATCTGCTCTTCGCAAACCAGTACTCAATGCTCTCCATGCAGCCCACCAAGGAGTCACTGCAATGTGTGAGAGGGCCATGGACTCTGTTTATTGACCTGATATCACAGTAGATATTGCCAGGGTGAGGGACCAGTGTACTCACTGCCATCAGATGGCCAAGTCAAACCCGATGCAGCCGCCATCCGACATAACACCATCAGACTATCCGTGTCAGATGATTTGCAGTGACTACTTCACATACAACAGTAAGGACTACGTAGTCATTGTTGACAGCTATTCAAACTGGCCTATGGTATACAAGTTAGAATTAGGTGCAGAGGGCTTTGTTAAGAGATTACGCAAGACATTTGTGACGTTTGGTATCCCAGAAGAGTTGACATCTGATGGAGGTCGACAGCAGGGAAGACACAGGAGTTCTTAAAGGGTTCGTCATAGGCTTACATCAGTTGCAAACCCGCACGCTAACTGCAGGGCTGAGATGGCTGTAAAAACGATAAAACGCATGCTCATGGACAATATTACGGCAACTGGATCACTTGATGTTGATATATTCCAGAGAGCATTACTGATGTACATAGAAACTCTGTTGATCCATAGACAAAAGCATTCCCAGCATTGATCCTTTTTGGACGACCCATTTGTGATGCTATTCCCATACTGATGGGTAGATATTCTCCTCACGAAACATGGACTGAGTTGATGTCCCATCGAGAAATGGCACTTGCCAGACGGCATTCAAGGGAACATGAATGTTGGAATGAACACACTCATCGCTTGCCACCATTGCAGGTTAGAGATCATGTCTATATACAAAATTGAATGGGGAACCACCCCAGGAGATGGGAAGGGACTGGAACCATTGTTGAAGTAAGCCAGTACCACCAGTATGTTGTCCATGTAGATGGCACAGGCCGAGTTACTATCTACAACCGCCAGCATCTTCGAAAGTTCACTCCTTTTCAAAATACCCCAGAAAAAGGAACATTGTTGGTTCCCACTATGGCTCAATCTGAGGAAGTGATCTCAAATTTCTCAAGCTCCCTCAAAGGCTTCACTGCCAAAGGTGCCCCAGCATTCCATTCTGTCGTCACCACGAAGTAGCCAAAATCCGCCAGTCCCGATGAGTGAATCCCCTACACTGGAACAGGAAAATCAGACGATTCAACTGCCTCAACGACTCGATTTGGACCAATCATTACACCAGTCCTGAACCAAATGGGCCTACTATAACCTGGATGCCACGTGCTCTGTCCCATCTTCAGACTAACAATAACGCTGGGGAAAAAGAACTATTGAGTACCCGCATACCTAGACGCCGAAACAGGGTTGAACCCGATTCTGTGATGTATGATAAGACATGCTTAGTGGTTCTCGAGACTTTTAATGTACAATCAGTGATGTGACTACGCGTATTTAGTTCTCTTTGTGGACAGTAGGCTGACAGACCATTTAATTAAGATGGACTTATAGACTAGTCAAAATTTGTTTTTCTTTATCCTAAAAAACTTGTCCCCGGGGGAGGAGATAACTAATCATTACACATTTACTGTATATGTATATTACATGTATATTTCAGGTACCAGTCATCCTTAATTAAAGACCTAATAATAGGAAGATGTCGACTCTCATTTAATTGGTACAAAAACCTTAACCAAGGTGTGTGACATCAACGCCGACGCCAACACCGTGGCGAGTAGTATAGCTAGCCTTTTCTTCAAAAAGTCAAGCTAAAAAGTGACAACTAAGTCACTTTGAGACCTTGATGACTTAATATCCTCATATGTTACCTCTTCCCAAGTTGTTATGATAAAGTTGACATTCCAAGCCTCATTGGCTCTCACTTAGTCACTGTTTACTTACATGTTTTGATAATGCAAACAAATACAAATTTTATCTATACCAGCTTTCATATGGATTGTGTTGACTCTTTTACACCAAAACTGCAAGCATCAATGCGTTTGTGTGACAAAGAATGAAAAACAGCCAATTTCATACCAAATACTGGGCTAAAAAATGTGTTAACTAGTGGCAAAATAAAACTGGACCACAATCTAGTTCACGCAAATTGCCAATATTTGAAAGATGATAGGCTAATTATTTGTCTTCTTGTGGTTTAAATCTCATTCTGAAGTTATTTTATCCATATCTTTGGAAGTTCATGTGATATGTTAAAATTAAACCTAAACAAGAGGGCCATGATGGCCCTGGAATCGCTCACCTGATTTTTTTTAAATACTTTAGCTATATAAGCCCCACCCCTGGCGGCAATAGTTTCCGACCAATCAACTTGGCTTGAAGGAATCTGATAGAGGGTCACCCTAGGAACATTCCTACAAAATTATTTGAAAATCGGCCTGACACTTTTGGAGAAGAAGATTTTTTTAAGTTTTCACAATAGCTATATAAGGCAAAATAGACCTGCCCCCCCTGGCGTCCAAGTTTTTTTACAAATCAACATGGCTTGAAGGAATTTGATAGAGGGTCATCCAAGGAACATTTCTACAAAATTATTTGAAAATCGGCCTGACACATTCGGAGGAGAAGATTTTTTAAGTTTTCACTATAGCCATATAAGGCAAAATAGCCCCGCCCCCTGGCAGCCATGTTTTTTGACCAATCAACATGGCTTGAAGGAATCTGATAGAGGGTCATCCAATGAGCATTTCTACAAAATTATTTGCAAATCTGCCAACCAGTTTGGGAGAAGAAGAATTTTTTAGTTTTTTTCATTTCGTTGCCATGGAAACCAGAATTATGCATGGATCCCAAAAATTTGAAGAAAATCTGATGAGGTCATTGAGAGGATGCTTTCTGTGAAGTTCCATCCCAATTGACCCACTGGTTACTGAGGAGAAGAAGTTGACGCACGACGCACGATGGACGCCGGACAAAAGGCGATCACAATAACTCACCTTGAGCAAAGCTCAAGTGAGCTAAAAATATACACTTTTTTTCCCTAATGAGAACCCATATTTGTCAGGTGTAAGAATAGACAAATTTAAAACTTTGAAATAAGGGAAAAACATATTTATAATATTTAACTTTTTCTGAAACTTCTTCAGGTTATTGCAATAACTATCATTTATCAAAATTTAAAAAAAAAAGTATATGTCAGTGGGCTTTAAAATTTGTTAAAATATGAATAAATATTTATTTATTTTTCAAACATATCTTCAAATGTCATAAAAGTTTTCCAATATTTTCTACTTTTTTTCAAAACAATATGATACTATACAAGTTCTAGATTAAAATTGATATATATCAACTTTAATATGTACTTTTTACCCAGTTATATTTCTTAATCAAACATGGCTACTGGACAGCGGCTCACGAAAAATTGGAAGGCGCACAACAAAATTAGGCCCTTTGTCTAAACCAAATTTAAACCACTTTGTTTTAAATTGTTAAGCATTATAAAAAGGTATAATGACTAAAAATGTTTTAATTGTCAACAAAATCAGAAGATTTAATAACAATGTAACATTTCTTTTTTTTTTTTTTAAATTTCAACTTCTCAGTTCAGTACATCCTTAAGTAAGCATAAGTGCGCATGAAATTTAACCGACGGATCCCAGAAAGAATATTTTGGTTGACAATATGTTGCGCGCTGCGCACCGGCGTACTAGTTAACGATTTTAATTAAAGTTTGAAAAAAATAATAAATTAATCTAACAATAAAACGGCCGAAATTAATCAATATCACAAACACTAGCTTGGATGATTTTGATTTTTTATTAAGCGAGCCTTTGTCCTATTTATGAGGCGTATTTCGATTAAATGTACTTAACGTTTACAATATTTCTAGATGAAATTTAAGGGTTTTGGCGCCAAATGACTAATGTTATGACGTCAAACCGCTGACGTGACATCATTTTCCTAGTATTCGTTCATGTTACATTACCCACGTTATACGGGTAAACAAATCGACGGCGAAGCCGGCCATTTTTTCCCATCAATAGGTAATGTGTATGAACTTTGCTTTACCGTTTGCTATACCGTCTATCCAAAAATTGTGTCTAGAGTGGATTTTTCGATGCAGTCACGATACTCGTTTGTTTATTGGATGAAAAGAAAATATCGAAACAAAAAAAACTTCAAGGAAATAATTAAATATGGTAATACTTACTCGATAAAGGAACAAGCACAAGTAATCTTATTAGAGATAATATGACGTCATTCGTAACGCAAATGATGAATAAATAACCAAAAGGAAAAACGACAGAAAGGATAGGAAAGGATAGTTTGACTCGTCACAAATGTTGTTCCGTAAATTATGGAATTGTTTCATTTGAAGTCCTTTATGAAGTGCAAGTTGATTATTTTTTGTATCTGTCATCATAATTTCAGATTTAAAATCTTGGCTTAAAGTTAAATAAATGCTTAACCTGATGATGATTTTTATTTTCTTTGCTCGTAAATAACTGATTGTGCATCAAGCAAGGGGCTAACTGCAGTTCACGGGGAATTATTTGGATACCAATCACAAAGGGTATCACTAAACAGAGTCTGGTAGAGTCCGGTAGAGTCTGGTCGTCAAATATCCCATTATATCACTGTTTTGTTGTGTTTTTGTATTGAAATCAATAAAATAAAGTGTTATTGTATCATATAAATAAAAATAAAAATGGTATTTGCCTATTTTAGTTCATTTTCGAGTGAATATGGAAATATTATATGCGTAAACACGGACATTGGTCATTATTAAGCAATACCGGTAAGTACAAAGTTTTATACGATTTTTAAGTGATAAAAAGTTTCATTTGATTTATATGTATCATATTATATATTTATTTCTTATATTATTTCAGCTGATAATCGGGAAAATAGTGGAAGATTGAGGATTTCTAACGATAACATTGTGTTTCGTAAATCAAAATGGCTGACGTGAAATTTCTGTTTATAATGCGGCCCTATCGTACATCCTGAACGAGTAATACACTAAATTCTCTCTATATTATGCGCAGGGTTTTCCATGACGCACAAATCCTGCGTCATTGACGCATTTTCAATTCAAATGACCCCCAAAAATAATATCTGTGCGTCCCTATGGACGCAATGTCGGTAAATCGAAGTCCATTCTATAATCTCGGTTTTCCAAAAATCTATATTAACTTAGTCCTTATCCTTTTAATCCACCTCATAGAGGCCTGACGTTTAATAACTCACAATGTGGTCGATTTGAACCGAGGATAACCGAAATACGGTATTGTGGGTATTGATGTTAAAGTACACCAAATTGGATATTAAACGGAATAGTTATATATCTTATTTAAACAAGTTTGGGCGATATTTCGTTTATTTATTTTTTACCGATTTCGTCTAATTTATTTAACCGAAAACAAATTTGTTACAGATTTCAGTATTGCCCGACATGATAGAAAAGTAAAAAGAACTTGAACAGTGTCAAATTCTTGATGTGAGAGGCGCATTGCACGACTCGGTTAAATATTGTTTGATGACACAAGCTCGGTGCTACATGTTTCTCATGCTATATGGACACAGTTAAGTCCTGACCAGATATCACGGCGATTAATGAAATTATTGAACTTTAAGTCGCATCACATTTCAAACATCACATCAACAGATAAGCAACTAACATTACCCTCCATTACGAGAATTGCACGAAAACTCAGCACGCGCAAATGCTGGAAAAATTGCAAAACATACACAATTGAAAATAAAAAACACAGATTATATTGAAACACATTCATGTAACAAGAGCGCCAAATGTCACAAAATACGCCCGTCCTGTTTTTTTGAGACCAATAAAGTATAGTGATAATTGGTTGTACATTAGGCAAATTTAGAGAGCAGACACTGTTAGTACAGTTTTGGCCATTTCGAGGGACATAAGTGTGTAGTGACTAAGATAACGTGGTAAGTTATCGAACTTGTCCAAGATATTATGCCAATATACATTCTGACCAAATTTGGTGATGATTGGACAAAGGCTTCTAAAGTTATTGAGCTGGCAAGACCAATTTTAGGTAATTTTTATAATTAAAGGGCGATAACGTTCGATTGACTAAAGCGATAATGCTAGTTATCAAACTTGTCTGAGATATTATGCCAATACACATTCTGACTAAATTTGGTGATGATTGGACAAAGGCTTCTAAAGTTATTGAGCTGACACACCAATTTTAGGTAATTTCTATAATTAAAGAGGGATAACTCTCAATTGACTAAAGCGATATGGCTAGTTATCGAACTTGTCCGAGATATTATGCCAATACACATTCTGACCAAATTTGGTGAAGATTGGACAATGGCTTCTAAAGTTATTGAGCTGACAAGACTAATTTTAGGTAATTTCTATAATTAAAGGGCAATAACTCTTGATTGACTAAAGCGATATGGCTAGTTATCGAACTTGTCCGAGATATTATGCCAATACAAATTCTGACTAAATTTGGTGATGATTACACAAAGGCTTCTAAAGTTATTGAGCTGACAAGACCAATTTTAGGTAATTTCTTTAATAAAAGGGCAATAACTCTTGATTGACCTAAGCGATATGGCTAGTTATCAAACTTGTCCGAGATATTATCTCAATACACATTCTGACCATTTGGTGATGATTGGACAAAGGCTTCTTAAGTTATTGAGCTGACAAGACCAATTTTGGGTAATTTCTATAATTAAAGGGCGATAACTCTCGATTGACTAAAGCGATATGGCTAGTTATCGAACTTGTCCGAGATATTATCCCAATACACATGGTGATGATTGGACAAAGGCTTCTTAAGTTATTGAGCTGACAACATAATGGACGCCGCCCGCCTGTACGCCGCAGGTAAAACTATAATATGATCCGTTTTTTCAAAACGGGCGTATAAAAACGACTGCATATTTTTATCAATCATTCGCTAATACCTGTATACATGTCAGTTGTACATTCGACATTTTCAACAATAATTCCTATATATCTGTCTAAAATGTTAACGCTAGGACAAGGTTTAAATTTGAGTACTGGTTATGTCACCAAGAAGCAGACATAAAGAAGCGGAAAATATAAACCAAAAACATAGAATAAAAATTCAAAAAAAAATGGAGCTCTGTGTAGGGTCTTTTTTGGTAACCTAAAATGAGATAACGTCACCAATAAGAAACGAATTGAATCAAACGCACCTAAATCTTGAGGATACAAACTAAACCGGCATACATCTGTTAGAGATTCGGGTTGAGACAAATGTGTTAAGGGAGAATTCCTGGTTTGTCCTTTGCGTATCAATCGATTTAATAGCGAGCCTCTATATTGACTTATACGTTTCGCGGGTAATGTTGGCCCCGGGTTCACATGTCGGCAATGTATGCATGCTAAACAAGCACTGGGAGCACGCTCGACAGTGGTGCAGACACAGCCGGTAGCTGGGTGATGTTGCTCGGCCATGCTTTTAATCTCTATCAAATGAAGGTACATAGAACCAAAATTATAGAATAAAAATTCCAAAAAATGGAGCTCTGTGTAGGGTCTTTATGGCCCGGGTCCTTGTCAGGCGCAGAGGCTCTATTTTGGTAACCTCAAATGAGAAAACAGAATAAAAATTCCGAAAATGATATAATTTAGATCCAAACATTAAATTTTGGGCCAAGAGAGAGTTCCTCCACGTGGTGTTGCCTGTATACAATATTTCGCTAAATGCATTTTATGAACTATATCAGGATATATACTGAGCCAAACAAGTTACGATACATGAAATCAATTGGATACAATTTTATCGTGGGTCAGTAATATGAATATGTTTTTAAGTATTTTGAAAATATGGTCTTTGATACATAATTTAAATTGATTATTATGCTTCAATTTCATTTAAACTTTTTGAAAATCAATAAGAAAATGGACTGATGAAAATGTTAAGTTCTGGAATTTGTTAATACCGGGTGTGACCTCCCTGTGCATTCATTACAGCAGTGCATCGTCTACGCATAGAATTGAAAAGTGTTTGAATATCTCGCTGGGAATGGCATTCCATTCTTGAATAATAAAAAACTCCCAACTGCGCTAATGTTTGGGGATTGCGACGTCTAATCCGACGGTCCAGGGCATCCCAAAGATGTTCTATTGGGGACAAATCTGGTGAACAAGCAGGCCAATCTAGAACATTAATGTTTTGTTGGGTAAGAAAATTGCGGCATACATGTGCTGTATGGCACCTAGCATTGTCTTGCTGGAACAACGTGACGTTCACGTTAAGAAATGGTACGACAACTGGTGTTAAAATTTCGTCTCAATAACGTTGTCCCATTAGATTCCCACACACCATTACCAATGGAGTGCGATTCTGGTAGGATATTCCGCCCCAAACCATGATACTTCCACCACCGCAACGGTCCAACTCGTGCACACAGACGTCAGCATAACGTTCACCGACCCTACGGTATACTCTAGCACGTCCATCTCCTCGCCTCAAACAAAAACGCGACTCATCAGTGAACATTACCGTATTCCATTGATTTCTTGTCCAATTCAAGTGTCCAGTGGCCCACTGACGTCTCAAGACGCGATGACGTTGGGTTAATATAGGCCCATGATACGGACGTCTGGCTCTTATACCACGCTCGGTTTGAGCACTAATTCTGTTGTGTGTACGACCATGTGTTACAGCAGCAGTAACAGTAGATGGAAGAAACCGGTCACGTAAGTGTGACGTCCTTATGTGACGGTCCTGTACAGGAGTCGTTTCACGGGGCCTACCAGAACGGGGACTGTCATTAACAGAACCAAGGGCACGATAACGGCCTAAAAGTCGGGTTATAGTCAACCTAGACACTCCAAAGTGAGCAGCGAGTTTGCTTGTAGCATACCAATGGCTATAAGGCGTTGATTTGCATTCAGTCTCGGCATAATTACAGCAGAGAAATATTGAATTTTGCCTATGTTTTCACAATACAGGTACAATATCTGTGAAATGCGTATATTTTTATGTCGATACATGTTCATCATCATGGGTTTCCCGTGCAGTGTGTGCAAAACGTAAAAATCCCTATTGCCAGTAACACGATATTCTACAATAATCGATAATGGTCTGTGAAAACAGTCATACGTTTAAGCAATCATGTAATCACATTACATATAACACAAGTTTAAGCTTTAAGATTTTACAAATGATCTAAGTATGTATCGTTACTTGTTTGGCTCAGTATATATTTATTTCTATAAGTTAAAATATTTTTGCATATTTTTTAAAAAAAAACGCAAATATGGTTGGCCATGTTTTGAATCTCTATCAAATGAAATCAGTTTGGTAATGTACATAAAATAAAACTAAACATGGAGCTCTGTGTAGGGTCTTTCACGGCCCATGACCTAGTCGGGCGCACAGACTCTATTTCGGTAATCGAATGCGAGATAACGGATAACACAGGGCTCCAGATAACTTTTAGGCAAGAGGAGTAATTACTCATGAACATTTTGAGTGATGAGTAACGCCAAAGTACCATGAGTATTTTAATAAAGCCATCATTGAACAAGAGGGCCAAGATGGCCCTAAATCGATCACCTAATTGATAGTAAATTAGTAACAAATATTTAACTGCAAATATCTGGAAAATTTTATCAGGGAGTGCAAATGAAACTGAAAGGAGTGGACACTTCTCAAGAAACAGCTTATCAGTAAAGGCCATTTATATCTTGAAATCTAACAAGAACTTTAATAAGAATGGAACTATAAAGTTTTTGTCATTTTGCACCTTTCCTGATGCCGCCTTGCTGCGCTGTTTTTCAACCAAATCAATATGGCTTCAACAGTTTATTTAGAGGGTCACTTAAGAAACATTTCTACCAAATTATCTTGCAATCGCACAAGTAGAATGGTAGGAGTTGGTTGTCATTTGTAGCTAAAAGTTCAATTTACCCCTTTTGTGACGACGCCTGGTTGCTATGATTGTGTTACCCATCAAAACGGCTTAAACAAATTAAATAGAGGATCATTAAAGTAAGATTCGTATTATATTTTCTTAAAATCAGACAAGCACTTTCATAAAAATGGAATTTTCAAATTTTGTCATTTTGCCCCTTTTCTGATGCCGCCTGACTGCCATGTTTTTTGACCAATCAGTATGGCTTGAACAATTTTTATAGAGGGTCACCCAAGGAACATTTCTACCAAATTATATTTGAATCTGACAGGCAGATTCGGAGGAGAAGATTTTTAAAGTTCGGACATTTTGCCCCCTTTTTGATGCCGCAGCAACCAAAGCAAAGTTCTCAATGGAATTTAAATCTTTGAACAACTTTGAAAGAGGCCAACCAGAGGAACAGTCCTGTGATGTTTCACGGAAATTGTCCTTGGAGTTTGGGAGGAGATGATGTTTAAAGCTAAAAGTTAACGCCGGCCGGACGGACGGACGGACGGACGGACGGACAAAAAGTGATCAGAATAGCTCACCTTGAGCCTTCGGCTCTAGGTGATCTAAAAATGGTGGTCGGTAGGTCGGAAAAATATTTAATTTTTTGGGAGGGGAGGATTAATAGACTAATATGAATGTTGAATGACACATTAATCGTACACGCTGCCCTGTTTCAGTGACTGACCTAAATCGGTGACCTTGTTGTTTTGCATATGCTTTTCAATTTGAAGAGTTTTATGGTATCAATGTTTTTTGTGGTCTCAAGTGTAAACATATAAATACAGAAATGATTTTTTGGATAGGTCACAGCCCTTTTTATCATGTAGGGGGTGTGCTTTAAGTGCAAAAATACAACTTGGGAAACCCAAAATATACACGTGACCATATTCGCGATATGTAAATCAAAACTAATTTTAGACTTACGAAAGCCCAAATGTAATGCGGTAAACGTCATCAATATTGGGGCCATTGAATAGGATAATAGAATAACACAAGACATGTATCGATTGTAAACTTCCGCTAATATTGCAAAGTATACTCCCAGCCATTCGGTAAATCTCGAAATTAACTGCAATTACCGCGAGTTGTCAAAGAAATTCGACGATTAGAAATGCGTATTATTTCACTCGCAAAAATATGCTGGTGCCTGAAATCTCACCTCCAGTATGCGAGCTTAAATTCGAACCCTGTAAAAATGTATCGCATGGTTCATATATGAGAAATTCTTTCCTGTGTAATAGATTTCCAAATAAGGAGATGTTTACTACAGCTTCAAGAAAGCGACCGAAAAAAAATCACTTGATCTGTATGCCTGCGAAAATATCATGTGGTGTTATTTCTTCAAGTAGAAAGCGACTCCATTGGATGAAGCTCTCCTTTTAACTGTCTTGCGAGATTACAAATTAGCAAAGCAACAACTACACACTGATTACGTCAAAAGCGCTTTCATTTAATTCATTTTGAATTTACAGGCGCTTCAATGACAAAGATCGATTTGGTTTCCGATTTATGTAAATAAGCTATGTAGAAAACGGGAACCATTACTTTTAGTTCTAAAAATAGACTAGGTTTTTTCCGAGAAACTTTGAAAGAAATTATTATTTTTTTTGTGATTTAAAAAAGAAGATACGCATGATAACATGAACGGATGAGTAAATTGCAAAATGTATGCGTATTTGTAACTCATGGAATTTGAAACATGTGCGTATTTGGTGATTTTCCATTCGTAATTTACGCAGATACGCACGTTATCTGGAGCTCTGATAACGGGAAGCAAAATCGACACAATGAAATGAAATACATGTATACAAAGCAACCGAAAGAAAATTACATCTGTTAGAGATTCAGGCTCACACTAATGTTTTACGGGAGATTTCCTGGTTTGCAAGCTCTATGTTGATTTATAGGTTTCTCGGGTATGGATGGCCCCGGGTCCAGATGTCGGCAATGTCTGTATGCTAAACAGTAGTGTAAATGAGATAACGTGATGTATGCTCTGTATTATACTATGTGTTTTATTGTCTGTAAGTGTACCTTTGTTTGTAGCATTGTCATCTTTTCTTATACATGTAAGCCTATGTGTTTTATTTTTTATAAGTGAGATAACGGATAACTGAAAATGGAGCTCTGTGTAGGGTCTTTCACGGCCTGTGACCTAGTCGGGCGCACCGACTCTATTTCGGTAATCGTAAATGAGATAACGTGATGTATGCTCTGTATTATACATGTACTATGCGTTTTATTGTGTGTAAGTGTACTTTTGTTTGTAGCATTGCCATCTTTTCTAATACATGTAGCCCATGTGTTTTATTGTGTTCTAATACATCTTCTACCAAGTAAATTTCTGTCTATATTATATGGCTATTTTAATGCATGAATCCTATGTATTTCATTGTTTATTTTTTGGATATTTGTCATATTTTTTTTAAAGTATAATTCACTTCTGGTTTAATGATATGTATTTTTCGTAACTTGTATATTTTTATATAAATTTAATGTTGGGCCATGAGAGAGTTCCTCCCCGTGGTGTGGCCTGGATATTACATTTCGCAAAATGCTTTTATGAAATATATGAATTATATTTATTTAATTATTTTTGTTTCTTTTGGAAACACCGATTTTTTATTCTATTTATTGAGAAATGCAATAACAAAACACTCTTGCATGTTATGTAGATTAGTTAATTAAAATACCTACAAATTAACAGAGAAGTAAGTATATATATAGGTGTTAGACCTTTTCTTTCACACCTTTCGATAAGGAGATTACCGAGAATTGGAGTAACTTTCATAGATTTTCAAATCGCACACGACACCGTTAACGTTCTAAAGGTTATTTTGGACATTGAGAAGTCGATTTCATAAAAAATCTTTTTTTTATCATATTTTATTGAAAGAAACCCATTAAGGTATACTATTAATAATTCATTGATTAGTATATAACACAAACCACAATAATACAGGTCGATTTCGGTTAGTCTGGGGACCCGCCCCCAACCCCATTATAATTTCAGGTTGCTCAGGTCTTCTTGGAGAGCAATGCAATTTCAACATTTATTACCCCACCCTCATATTCACAACACATTTCACATTTTAGAGAAATTTACTACTAAAAAAATCAATATAATGTCATTGAAAAAAATTGTTTGTAAATAATAGTTATTGTTCATATATGCTTACAACAGCAGACATCAATCGGCGGCCTGCCGACAACATAATGAAATTGTTTGTGGAAAAACTAAATTTTGGAAGTCAACGGAAGTAAAGTTGTGGGGTATGTGTATTCCCCGGCCATATCGATAAAATTACACCTGAAAACCCGGCCATCACGGCCCCCCTACTAAAATCTTTATTTTATATTAGATTCTAATAAAATTGGTGTTAAATTAAAGCTGACATTTCTAGCTTCAATGTAATATATAAAACAAAACTTAATTACTTTTAGAAATATCGCTTGATAAACATAAGTGTTTTTATTGTTTGATATTTCGCGTCATATAATTTCCGGCCAACACGCCATTTCCATATTACAATCAGCGTAATTTCACCCAAGGCAATTGCCGGCCACCCCCATTTAAATCTTATCGAGATGGTCGGGCTTATATTAATCATATGTAGTGCAAGTTCTATTTCTTAAAAAGGAGTTAGAGCTGTCTAACTATAATGGTAAAAGTGTATTTTTTCAGATTTGTTAAAAATAGTGTTTGTTTAACATGATGTATGTCTTTTTCAGGTAAATTTGGCGAATGTCAACTCAAGACTTTCCAATCTCCGAGATTTTTTTTTTATGTTTTTTATAATATTACATGGAAGCTAGAAATGTCAGCTTCAATGATGGCCGGGTTTTAAGGTGTAATTTTATTGATATGGCCGGGGAATACACATTGCCAAGTTGTGTCTCTGGGAGCAGCAAATACTATTTAAAAAAAATACCAAATAATTATCTTAATTATTTAGAAAATAATATAATCTGAATTCGATTGGAGGTCAAATAAGAATAAATTTTGGGGGAAAGAATCTAATATGATTTGTATGGTATTATTTTACATTTTTTCTAATCGAACCCTTTTCTAATGTTTGCTGCGTTCCTCATGGTCACTGTGTGTAAACAATATGGCGGACGTAAACAAATTGTTCTGCAAATTTCTGAAATGGATAATGATGATCAACGAGTAATGGTTCGACCAAAATTTCGTTTCTGATCAAATTTGCTTTAATTTTGTTTTACTTTAAATGTGTTAATCAGTCGGTTGAAACCATTCAACAACGAAATGGCAAGTGATCAAAAATCAAAATCACGAGCCCAAACTCGTGACAGGGAAAAAGCTTCATTTGCCATATATGTTAAACTATTTACTGGAGAAAAGTTCCCCTTGAAAAACATAACAAATGACATGAAAATACAAGAATTGAAAATGTATATGGAGTTTGCCACTGGTGTTCCCGTTCACATGCAGAGAATTAGCTATTTGGATGATGGTAATAAAATATTCATAATTTTATTTAAGTTTAAACAACAAAAATAAATTGTCTTTTAACCACAGACTTATACAGAGTTTTAGATAAAGGAAAATTTGGAACGTTTTTATTCTAAAAAATCCTTATTTGACTTCCAAAACCTCAAAACTGTGCATACTCAAAAGACTATTCTTTGAGGGAATACAGTAGCACTTATCTTTATCTAACGAAATCGTGATTGTTATATTTTGGTTATTTCGTAACCATTGTCCATACAAATAACGAACATAGCACCTGGTCGTATGCGTAAAAATGGCGCTACTTCATTTTTGAACACAAAAGGTAATATGAGTATCGGTGGTACCTATTTCGGGTAAACATAAGTTTATTAACTTTTATGATCGTAAATCATCCGTGAACTGCAGTTAGCCCCTTGCTTGCAGCATGATCAGTTATTTACTAGTCTTACCAACCTAAGCAAAGAAAATAAAAATCATCATCAGGTTAAGTAGCAACCCCAGCAACTATCTACTTCAGAATTCCAGTCACTGTAGAACTTTTTATTGTCAATTTCCTATGCCTTAATCAATTTTAATAAGTTATACACTGATTAAAAGCCAATAGATCTTTAAAATGGTGTAAGTATTATTATCATGTTAATACTGGAGCTTGCCTTTTATTTCAATTGTTTACGCAAAATTGGTGAAATTCGCCATTTTCTTATCTGCAGAAATTTTGGACAAAGGTCGCGTCGGGTCACTGAACATGTATCCGTGCGCTGCTATTGTGTTTTAATTAATATTCATAAAGGAATATTATCCAATCAGAAATATGAATGGGCCAGGGCTCTCTTCCGGTGTTTGTACATTTGAAATCGGTCCACAACAAAAGAAACCACGACAGCGTAAAGTCAACAAGGATCTGTATGAAAAAAAAAAGGTGAGTCACAAATGTACAAGTACAATTGAATTACAACTATTCTTAACTTTCTAAAAATGTATAATTTGTCAAAGTTAAAAAAAATATTGAAAATCTGTCTCGTTTATCGGCGCCATTTTTCTTTTGTTTACACTGAGTGACTTACTGTATCGGTAAATCACCGATACATGTTTCTTCGATAAAAATCTCTCAAGAAGATTAAAATATGATTAAATTCCTATGAATATAAAACATTAGTTATTATTTCATGATATTTGTGTTACTTGTTCTTCACAATGTACGCGAGATCGAAAAGAAAATGAAATGAAAAGTCGATTTAAAATTTGCATCGATTTACATCTTAACGTCCCTCGAAGATCATTATTTCATATAAATCGATCAAATAACATTTATATTTTATAAATATAAAATAAATTTCGAAAACTTGTAAATGTTGCAAAATACGATTGTTGAAGTTTTTCCATGATGTGAAAAGTAGTAAGTGTAGTAGTACTCGGACAGTACATATAATCAAATAGATTATAGATCACTATACTTTTCTTTGCATCTGAAGTATATTGAAACACAATTGTAATCGTTAATTGATTTAAATGATTTTTAGATTTTTTTTTTTTTTTAATAATTCTTTGTTTTTCACTTCAGTTTGACATGGTTCATCTTTCTTGTTGGGATGGAGCTGTACCTAGGTCCATTCTGTTGAGAGATCAACTTGAAAGTCAGTGATCTTGAGTCAAACAATATTGCAAGTCTACCACACATTTATAAGTCTTCAAATTGGTGTTGTTTTCGAATTAAAGAACTATCAGTTTAAAAATAAATATACTGCCAGTCAACTCATCGCTTTGATATGTTCCTTAGAACCAGGATTTAAATCGGTTAAAACAGACTCTTCAAAAGTACGACTGAAAAGACTTGAAGAAAATAAGTAGAAATTATCAAGCAAGAAAAAAATCAAACATTGTAACAAATATGCGACTTCACTGGCAGAGTTTTCATCTGAGTTATTCATTCCGGTATTACAAACAGAAGGAATAACTGAAGGTTTACTTGGGAATGATAGGGGTAACATTGAAACAACCACTACAGAAGAATACGTTTGTGTAGATTCTTATAACCATGACATAGTGACTTCATCTTGTTTGATTACTGAAGAGGCTACAAATACAATTTCAACATCAGACCGTGCAGGTTATGAGCAGTCACCACAATTCACAACTATTTGTAATACAGTTTCTTCTCAAACAGACATTGTTTCAGAATCTGATATTAACAGCCCCCAGTCAAAAAAGCACAGTAATTATTTGAAATATCAGATATCGTGTAGGTCAAAGGCATTAAATACAGTGAATAAAACAATTGAAGACTGTTCCGAACAGATAAAGAATTGAGAAGGACGTTGCGGCACTTTTCTATTCGAAATGTCAACAAGCGTGATGATGTAGCCCGCAAAAATTGACAGTTACTCAGAGATACAAACTGCACTGTTAAAAATCTACAGAAAACTCTCAACAAACAAAGATCACAGCTACAGGAAACCAATTATGTCATTGGAAATCATAAAACTCAACAAAACTACCTGAAAACTCAACTACTGAAAGCTGAGGAACAGATCAGAAATCTTGAAGTTGCAGAAAAGAAGAAACTGAATGCTCAGAAAGCAGTGAGTTATTATAAAACAACTTCTCTTAAGCTCAGGGAACAACTTAAATTAGAAATAATAGAACCTAGTAAAGAATTTAAAGACTAATAAAACAAACACTGTTTGAAAGAACCTTGGCGATTGAACAATTACTATCACAAATCGAGTTATTAGAAAACGAGAAAAATATAGTTACAAAGAATTCTGATGGCTCCTTTTCTGACAAAGTTGGACTTTGCATAATTGAACTTGCTGACCTTGAGGTCACTGTGGAGTATCGGCTGTAATACAAACAGTGGTGAGTAATTTGTTCCAATGTACTGTATCAAAAAACAATTTGCCAAATAGCATGACAGTGCAATCAATTTGTTGATGAAGGACATTTCTTAGCTAAAACGTTCATTTCACAACGAATTGATGAAACAGAACACTGGGGAGTTAATCATGACTTCTAGAAGAAAAAGATTGTAGACACTTCAGTTACACTAGACACTGGGGATGTGCAGAAAATCAGAAGAAAACTGTTCACAATTTTCATTGTATGGCTCATGTGCTATTAGGCTTCCACAGATTTGCATGTGTAGATTTGAAAGCACTAGAATTAAAAATTGTTGAAGAAAAAGGACCTCTTGGTAGAGACACTCTACCTGTTTTCAAGAATTGGAGCAAAAAAGGCACTGTATTAGAGCGTGCAGTACGAACTACGTCTGATACATTTGGACCTGCTGGTGATCATCTAGGTTTACGTGACAGATGGAAAGCATACTGCTCAATTAATGGTATCAAGTCATTCATAGGGATCTATCGTGACAATCGCTTTAACGCCGTCTTTCAAACAGCAGCAGAAGTTTATGTACACATGGAGGACTTCTTGAAAGTTATAGAAACTGTACCTCAACCAAATTTAAAGCTGAAAGCTGTATATGCAGATCTCAAGTCCCCAAGCATAACTGTCTTACTCCAGTGCTTCGGACTTTTGTATGTTAAAGTGACAGGTCCATACTGGACTCTTGTTACCTGTGGGAAAATACCTTATCTTGAGCTCTACTCATACATCCAAGAGCTGGCGGACTTTCTACGCAAGTGTTCAGATGAACCAGCATTGCTACTCAACAAAAAAAGCCACTGGAGTCCTGCTGATACCTTGAAAGTAAGTGGTGTACCAGGTCGTCAGCAATGAATATACAAGGGATCTGTTGTTCACAGCCATTAAATGTGTCACACAGGCTATGGTCAAAACAATAGAGAAACAGTTGATAGACTTCCTACCAGGAGGAACATACAGCAAAGCTCCATCTGAAGATGACTTAAAGTGTACTTGCTTTGTACATGTCACTAATTTAGGATGTGAGCATCATTTTGGTGATCTTGACAGCAGTCAGAGACGACGTCCAAATGCAAGCATGCATCATCATTCTTCTGTTCAGCTGCTAAAGAGGAATCGCAAGCCATTAATGCAGTGGTTAACACACATGGATAAGAATAAAAGATAAAAACTCCTGAAAACAGCTAGAAAAGAAGGTTGCGAACTTCGGGAGGCACATTTAAACAATGAAAAAAGTGTTGTGATTGAGACATTGAAGGTCAATGAGTATATAGCTGTGGCATACAAAGATACATGGTATCCTGGTTGTGTCGTAAAAATTGACAACATTGACACTGCTTTAGTAAGTTTCATGGCTCCATGCAGGAAACCAGGTGTTTATATATGGCCTGCTAGGAAAGATCAACAGCTGGTATCAATCACATGAATTTGTAATTCAAAGAGGATGTGTTCCTGAATATATAAACAATGGCAGGCAGTGGTTCTTCCCATTAATTATTTAGTAGTATAATGAACTCTACATGAAATACAAGTCTGTTTATTTTTAAGCTAAAAAAATCAACTCTGTATGAGCATATGATATGAACTATGAGGAAAATGTTAAGTCTGAAATTGTTTAAATATCTTATTCAGTGTAAATATATGATTTAAATTTTTCATATGATCAATTTTTAGATGTAAATATGTTATTAATCCTTTCCCTCATGCAGACTCATTTTGAATATAGTTTTCCTGAGCAATAGCAATTGCTAAAAAATAAAATCTTGTTTTGATTAATTGATTGGTTGAAGTTTTAAACCATTTTCAACAGTATTTTAGTTATATCATGATGGCCAGTTCACCTTACCATGACTTTCTCACACAAGTACTCAACACATTCTTAACAAGCAACTGGCTTCCTTCCCACATGGAGATTTTACAACCAATTAGTGGAATGGCTTTTGTCAACCATTGGAAAAAATTAGTGACTGAACCAGGGTTCAAACTCATTGATTTGTCACCGACTGCGCCGTCTTGCCTCGAAAAATGGGGTTAGTTTTTAGCTCACCTGTGCACGAAGTGCTCAAGGTGAGTTATTGTGATCGCCCTATGTCCGTCGTCCGTCAACATTTTCTCCTCTGTAACCGGTGGGTCAACTGGGATGAAACTTCACAGAAAGCATCCTCTCAATGTCCTCACCAGAATTCCTTAAAATTTTCGGGATCCATGCAGAATTCTGGTTTCCATGGTAACGAAATGAAAAAACTTCAAAATTCTTAAAAAATCTTCTCCTCCGAAAGTGTCAGGCCGATTTTCAAATAATTTTGTAGAAATGTTCCTCGGTGACCCTCTTTCAGATTCCTTCAAGCCATGTTGATTGGTCGAAAAACATGGCCGCCAGGGGGGGCGGGGCTATTTGTCCTTATATGGCTATAGTGCAAACTTAAAAAATCTTCTTCTCCAAAAGTGTCAGGCCGATTTTCAAATAAATTTGTAGAAATGTTCCTTGGGTGACCCTCTATCAGATTCCTTCAAGTCATGTTGATTGGTCAAAAACATGGCCGCCAGGGGGCGGGGCTATTTTGCCTTTTATGGTTATAGTGCAAACTTAAAAAATCTTCAACATCTTCTCCTCAGTAACCGGTGGGTCAATTGGGATGAAACTTCACAGAAAGCATCCCCTCAATGACCTCACCAGAATTCCTTCAAATTTTTGGGATCCATGCAGAATTCTGGTTTCCATGGCAACGAAACGAAAAAAATTCAAAATTCTACTTCTCCCTAACTGGTTGGCAGATTTTGAACTTATTTTATAGAAATGTTCCTTGGGTGACTCTCTATCAGATTCCTTGAAGCCATGTTGATTCGCCAGGGGGGGCGGGGCTTTTTTGCCTTATATGGCTATAGTGAAAACTTAAAAAATCTTCTCCTCCAAAAGTGTCAGGCCGATTTTCAAATAATTTTGTAGAAATATTCCTTGGATGACCCGCTATCAGATTCCTTTAAGCCATGTTGATTGGTTGAAAATCATGGCCGCCAGGGGGGGCGGGGCTTTTTTGCCTTATATAGCTATAGTGCAAACTTAAAAAATCTTCTCCTCCAAAAGTGTCAGGCCGATTTTCAAATAATTTTGTAGAAATGTTCCTTGGATGACCCTCTATCAGATTCCTTCAAGCCATGTTGATTGGTCAAAAAACATGGCCGCCAGGGGGCGGGGCTATTTTGCCTTTTATTGCTATAGTGAAAACTTAAAAAATCTTCTCCTTCAAAAGTGTCAGGCCGATTTTCAAATAATTTTGTAGAAATGTTCCTAGGGTGACCCTCTATCAGATTCCTTAAAGCCAAGTTGATTGGTTGGAATTTATGCCCGCCAGATGGCGGGGCTTATATAGCTAAAGTGAAAAAAAAAAATCAGGTGAGCGATTCCAGGGCCATCATGGCCCTCTTGTTTTATGTTAACATACAATAATATTTAGGTTGATTACAATACAGTTAAAACAACTTGATATTTGGATTCAGCAGGAAACTTTACACATAAATGGAAAGTTTCATTAATTTATCTTTAAAATTTAGATAATTGTGCAGAAATTAATGAATTTTTCAAAGTTTTCGGTGCCGTTGATTTGGCGTGACGCGCTATTATTTATATAAGGAAAAATTCTGAAAAAGTACTCAAAAATTGCAAATGATAACTGTAATAAAAAAAATTCTATTTGAGGTAACTTAAAGATTCAAAAGGTTATTTGCTCCAATTAAAGAGATCTATCATTTGCAATTAAATTAAAGTATACATTTAAAGGTTGCTAGGTTAAGCATATATTTAACTTTAAAATATGACCAAGATTTTAAATCCATGAAATTATGATGACAGGTACAAAAGTACTTCAAATGAAACGATTCCATAATTTACAGAACTACATTTGTGACGAGTCAAACTATCCTTTCCTATTATTTCTGTCGTTTTCCTTTTGGTTATTTATTCATCATTTGCGCTACACTAATAGAATGACTTCACATTACAGGAATTTGGAGTTGTAACTTCCGGAAAGTCAGAAAACCCTTATGAGTTTTTATTTGAACTCGTTTTAGAAATAGACGACGAGTGTTATTAAACACAAATTATCTCACATAAAATTACTTGTACTTGTTCCTTTATCGAGTACGTATTATCATACTAAATTATTCCTCTAGAAGTTTTTTTTGTTTCGATATTTTCTTTTCATCCAAGCAAAAAGAATGATCGAGTATCGTGACTGCATTGAAAAATCCAATCTGGACACAATTTTAGGATAGACGGTATAGCAAACGGTAAAGCAAAGTTCATACACATTACCTATTGACGGGGAAAAATCACCGGCTTCGCCATCAATTTGTTTACCTGTATTAAATGCAGAATTTAATTAAAATGTAATCAGCTTCATTACCTGCGTTGTGTATTAAGTTTTTGTGGTGTTTTGTAGTAGTTTACAACCCGCTGAGAGGCCTACGAGTGGACCCAGAGAGAAGAGATTTTTGATTGCGCAGACAAAATGACAGATAGAAGGAAGAGAAATTTGATTGTGACTTCCAAACAGCTGTGCCGAGAATGTCTTAGCGGAACATTATTAGAAAAGGCCCAGCTTGTAGAGAGGGCTCTAACCTCATGCGGAAAAATCCGCAAGAAAGATATATTGCGATCTGAAAGATCTTTTTAGGCTTATTTAATAGTTTAATAGTAGAGGATATCCAGCAAGAAATAGATGCTGCTGAGATATCCTTATCCCCTATCAGAGGTAGAAAACCGTTTCCTGCGGCATCTAGAACCCTTGACTCTTTTAAGGAAGACCCTGTCTACGTCTGAGGGACCACAGTTCGCAGAAAGGCTGGGAGATCATTCCCCCCTTCCTGTTTTTGTAAGTCCTCCTCTTCTTTTTCAATGTGTAAACAGACCAAGAAGAGCAGCACTCACAAGGTGAGACCTGTGTGCATTTTGTGCATGAAATGCAGGTTATATGTGTGTCACATGCGGCCCTTAAATGACCGCATGAACCACGCTCACCAGTAATAAACTTTGACATTTTGAATAAATAATGTGATTCAATTCAGTATATATAGTAATGAATAACTGTTGATGTTGACCGCTAATACAAACCGACGATCAACTATGACGTCAAACAACAAACAGTTTGTTTATAACTGAATCAGTGAGTGAGGTAACCCAACCTGTGAAGGTCAAAGCAAGCTGTAGCTAAAAACAAACAATACAAACAAAGAATTTATACAATTTATGTAGTAGGGTTGTTTTAATAAATGGCAAGAATACTAGAGAAGGACGAATGCCTTCTAAGGGCCTAACGAATGAAGTAAATATGTTTATATTTTTTATCCTGCTTGAGTCAGTGCGTCCAGAAAGTAAAAAGTGATGTGTGTGCGCACATGCACCAGTATGTACTGGCAGCCGTATATATATCACACAGCATGAGGCAGGGATGTGATATTGTACTTGTACTTGTACTCGTACTTACTCAAGTACCAATTTTCAAGTACTCAGCAGTACTCATCTTGAATTATGAGTAAAAGTACTCATTTTTACTTGAGTACTAAAGCAAAATGGCCAGTACTTATGATGACTTTACAAGTACTTTATGAGTACTTCCACACTAGTTAAAGCTATGGTAGAAATACCTAACTGTAAACTAAAGGACATCCAATAAGCTTATAAAACATCAATATCCAGTACATTTTGTATTGCTAGAGTAAACAGAGGTGATATCACCTTTATATACGTGTATACAATGCATACTAGTAATCTGCTAATAGCTACCCATTATGGTATTATCACCTTTACAAACAGGCAGATTTCATTTTCACAAATTGGTGAATAGAGGTCAACATTAAATGGTGTTTTAGTGAAAGCAAGCTTAGAGAGTAACAGTTCCTCAAGATTTGCAGAGCACTTTGTAGTTTTATTTGTAAACCTGTGCTTGAATGTATCGGTATTGTCAAAATCAACCGTTGTTGAAACACTATGCAATCTCTTCAAGAGCCTTTTGGAATATTTATGAATATATTCCTGCAATGATATTTTCTGGGCTTGTCTACTGTAACTGACAATATGCATTACTAAATTTATTCTATATAAAATTTGAATAACATATCATGTTTTTATTTTTGACCCATCTTTGTCTACATTTAGAAAGTTTTATACCATTTAAGAATACAGTCAAACTTGTATTAAGAGACCACCCAAGGGAAATGCTATAAGTGGTCTCTTAAGACAGGTGGTCTCTTATTTAGGTACAAATGTATTTTTCTTTTTTGGGGTCCTATCTATACTACATTATACATGTAATGGTATTAAAGAATGAATAAACATTTTGTTGTTCTTCTAATTTTATATTTTATTTCAATATTAATAATATTTAATTGCAAAAGTGTAAGTTGATAAATAAAACATATATACATTTAATCACAAACTTGATTGTTATTTATTATTTGATGTTTTTGTTTAACTAAAACATGAAAAGGATATGTACATGTATGTTCAGTAGAAGAATAGAGCACTACTTCTTACTAAAACAGTCACTGATCGTATTCTGTTTCAAAGACTGTCCATCTAAAAAAGACATTGTCACGTTTAAAATGTTTGAGTGTCCACAGACGCTAATTAAATCTAATAAAAGAGCCGATTAAATAAACGTGCTATCACCATTAGAAAGCAAAAAACAAACACAGATCCAATTAAAGAGATCAAAAAGTCGGACCAAAATTGTCATAATTAATCCCAAACAATCCACAAACTATCCACGGGGTGATTTAACACGGTCAATAATTGACGTTAAAGTGTATTAAGTACAAACTGATAAACCTGCAATTATTGGCTTTTACCACTGTGATACATCTGCAGTATTTGAGAGTCATAACAAAGACAATAACTGTAGCTAAAGTGTATTAAATACAAACTGCTAACACCGCAATTATCGGTTTTTACCCACTCTAATACACGTCTGCAGAATTTGACCTCGGGTAATTTTACATGTAACACCTTTAGCTTAATTTATTTAAACCTGTGTGGTTTACACGGGACAGTTGTGTAAGATTTATTTGACTGTTAGATTTAAGGTCGCTGAACCGTGGATTTTTATTAAAAAGGGAATGGTTTTAGTGTCCGTTGGTCGCAGACAGCAGGATCTCGCTTATTGCAGGTTAATTTATGACTAAAAAACATCGGGGGGAGTTCAATGTGGTCTGTTATATCAGGTGGTCGGTAGTACAGGTTTGACTGTAATTAAAAGAATTGTGTACTCAGAAAGTGCCTGGCGTGAGGGCACTGAGTATGATGATTCGTCATGAAAGTATTGAACATGAAGACTAACGTGATGCATACGCAACAAATACATAAAGGCCCACTCATATCCATCCAGGCTTAATAATTCCTATAAGTCAAAAAACTAAAACAAACAAAAATAAAATGGGTTATATAAATTGAAAAAAAAAATCCTGCGTGTTACCAGAATATATATATATATACATATATTAAACATTGGAAAAAATTCTCAAACCTTCTTTTAAAGTCCCATTTAATCCAGAATTAAATCATCCAATTTCAAAGAAAATGCGTGTCTCAATCATCTTAGCTCACTTGGTGAGCTATTGTGATTGCCTGATGTAAGACGTCCATGGATTTTGACTAAACTTAATAGACATGATTCTTGGGTGATCATCTTTCAAAGTTGTTCAATTACTTAGAATTTCTGGTTAAAGGTTTGCATGCAACTACATTAAGAGTCAATATCTCAGTAACACCTTGATGCATTGCACTGAAACTTTATACATCCCTTCCCAACTATCACGCCTATGTAAATAATCAAGTAAGATTATCACCTTTTATTATTTGATATAGAAATTCTTTTGAAAGTTTTGTATGCAACTACATTCAAAGTCCATATCGCAGTAACTACTCGATGCATTGCATTGAAAACCCTATGTAAATAATCGAGTCAGATAACTCTATCTTGTATATAATGCAAATTATCGCCCTTTATTATTTGACTTAGAAATTCTTATGAAAGTTTTTCATGCCACTATATCGAGTCCATATCCCGGTAACTAATAAGCGGGTGAATAGTCGAGGGTGTTGTCTTAAATACAGCTCTTGTTTTCTTTCTAGGAGAATTATTGAATTCTACAGATATAAGGGGCAATGATATTGTTCCTGGAGCTACTCTACAGATGAGGGTCTGGCCTATGTGGAAAGATCTAATTGAAGCAGTTGCTACAAACGATACGGAATGGGTAGGTTAACTCTTTCTCACATACAATACATATGCAGCAGGCATCTTTAACAATATTAATGCAAAAATATGAAAACTTTGTACAAATGAAAGTATTAATTATGAATGAGCAATTTTATGTCAAAAATACTTAACCAGTCATTTAATACCTGATATATAATTACAATACCAATTAATTCCATCCAGAAAGAATCTGCCTAGCTCCAACGATGTGCGTTATGCGCACACGTCACTTTTAATTTTTGAACACACCAGCTTATAGGCTAAATTTTCTTATTTTCTGAATTTGAGATTTTGGTCCCTATTTAACCCTTTCCCTCATATAGACGCTTTATGACGCCTCTGCAGCAGACAGCTTTTTGAAAACATAGTGACAAAAGAAGAAATTGCACAAAACGTGCAATTTCTCCTTTTGCCACAATGTTTTCCACTTTTAGTCATAGGTTATCCATTCAATTATAGAGATTTTCTATTTTTTCATAAAATATGTTCAAAGTCATCTGCTGCAGAATTGTTGTATGAGGGAAAGGGTTAAGAGGCACTTGACCTTCGCAAGCTATTTTTCCATTTCTTAAACCTTTCGAACCAAAATTGCTGTATAAATGTGTATAAACTATTATTTTCGTTTCATTTACAGCCATCTTTGACCTTCAAGGGTCGGGTTACTCTACCCTCTTAGCGACATAGTTTTTCAAAACCATTAGTGATTTAGCTTATAAACTTACAATACCTATTTATCATCATTCCCTCCATCAACAGACAAGGGTACATAACTCTGTCAAGTTTTGTTTAAGAATTATGATCTTTTTATGCCCCGGCATACGAAGTATGAGGGGCATATAGTTTTCCGGTCTGTTAGTCCGTCCGTTCGTCCGTCCCGCTCAGGTTAAAGTTTTTGGTCAAGTTAGATTTTAATGAAGTTGATGTACTATCATTATGAAACTTCACACAAATGACAATCAACATATCATTGTTTAAAAAATTGTATCAATTTGAGGTTGGACCAACTGTTCGTCCGTCTGTTCGTCTGTCTGTTCGTCCATTCCATTATCAGGTTAAAGTTTTTGGTCAAGTTAGATTTTAGTGAACCTGATGTCCTATCATTATGAAACTTCACACAAATGACAATCAACATATCATTGTTTAAAAAATTGTATCAATTTGAGGTTGGACCAACTGTTCGTCCGTCTGTTCGTCTGTCTGTTCGTCCATTCCATTCTCAGGTTAAAGTTTTTGGTCAAGTTAGATTTTAGTGAACCTGATGTCCTATCATTATGAAACTTCACACAAATGACAATCAACATATCATTGTTTAAAAAATTGTATCAATTTGAGGTTGGACCAACTGTTCGTCCGTCCGTTCGTCTGTTCGTGTGTCTGTTCGTCCATTAACAACCGGGGCATCCGTGTTCCATGGACACATTTTCTTGTTTTATTTATAATTTTGGTTAATTTCTTCATACCAGATCAATTTTTTTCAAAACAATTAGAGATATAGCTTAAACACTTACAAAAATCGTTTTACCTCCATTACCTCCACCAACAGCCAAGAGTGCATAATCCAGTAAAGGTTTTTGTAAGAATTATAACTCTTTTTCGACTTATAAAGTACTTTGCTTATAAATAATATGATAAAGTACTTGGTTATGTTTTCTCTATCACCCAAAAAAGTTTTGTTTTATTGACAAGCACAAAAAAGTCGAGCATGCTGTCCTCCCACAGCTCTTGTTTTCTATCCCTGTGGTGTCCGTCTGTGGACTCACTGGAATGGAAGATAGCTCTGATGGACTTCTTCAAGTCACACCTTCGCTGGTTAAACCCCTGCAATCTATCTGGAAGGGTTTCCCTTGCTCACACCGTCCTTGGATCTGTTACTAGGGATGGCAACGAATATTAGAATATTCGATGGAAATCAGGATTATTCTAAAATATGTATGTATAAATCTCGATACTTGAAATATTTACCCACACTTTTTTGTTATAAACTGCAATAGTTCCATTTTACGGCTATTGTATAATGTTTCAATACTGTAGATAACATGTCAAACTGATAATCCTTGGCTTCGGGCTATTAAAGTGATAGGTACACTACAATACCGATGGTTTCGTTCTGAACTTCCGTAACTTTCAACTTGTATAATATGTAGTTATGTTTTATTTAATTGTACATCAATCAGACATATCCTTCTTTTTGGCCGTGCAATTATCCTATTTCGTATTTATGTTGATTAGAAATCTATACTGGGAAGATTTCGTGCCCATTTTTAACAATATATCAGTTATAACACAGCAAGAGAAAGGTTGAATTGCTGACAATGGGCAGTGCCACATTTCTACTCTAATAACGACATCCATCCTTCACGATGATTTAAAAATATTTGAGAATTGGGAACAATTCATGTCATTTTCAACAGTATTTCAGTTTTGTATATGGCAATCAGAACTACATGTTTCGCAAAAAAAAAACATTAAGCAAGTGATCAATTCATTTAAATCTGAGCACTTTACTGACGTATTGTTCATAACATTCTTTTCTTTTGAATTTACTGGTTAAAAGGAAATATAAATGCATGTGATGAGATTTGAACAAAATATGATTTACAACAGTAAGATAACTTTACAGCAAATATCGCATTTATAAACTCTTTGTTGGCGAAGCATGCATAAATGGGTTGAATATTCGATTATTCAAATACTTTGTGATTGAATTTTGGTATTCGTTGCCATCCCTACTTTTTAGAGATGCCAGTGCTGTGGGTGGGGAGCTCATTTAGAGCCACTGGCAATTACAGCCCAGGGCATTTGGTCAACGAAGGAAAGTTGTTTACTCATAAACAACTAAAAGTTGAGGGCAGTTCTGCTAGCTCTCACTCAATTTTCTGCCGGTTTTGTTGTCGACAGACATCACCACTGTATCTTACATACATAGGCAAGGAGAAACACACCCCAACATTCTCTTTCTGGAGACGTGGAAGTTAATCCTATGGTGCTGGGCGACGTCGTTAGTCCTCTAAGTGAAACATGTTCCCGGTCATCTGGACTTTCTAGCGGACAGTCTGATATGCGTCCCGCCAGAACAGGATCTTGCCTGCACAATGGACTCCCTACCAGAGTGAAGTGAACTCGGTGTTCATACGGGTCGGGACCCATCTGGTGGATCTATTCGCCACCAGAGTCGGCTTCCACTCTATGTGTCTTCGATGTACAATCCAGCAGCGTGGGCAGTTAGGGTACTCTTCATACTTGTTCCAATTGTCCTACAGAAGATCCTGTGCTCTCAGCAGTGCACCGCTAATAGCGCCGTTTTGGCACCAGATGTAGTGGTTCAACAACCTTCTGGCCTACCTATCGGCCAAGCCTCTACGTCTTTCTCTTTGGGACGACATGCTGTTCCGACAAATCGGTCGACGCCTCAACCAAACCTGGCTATGCTGCACTTTCACGCCTGGACGTAATCCAGCTTTCAGTCCGAGAGAGAAACTTTTCTGCGAGGGTTGCCACTAGAATCGTCTATGATTCAAAGTGGACAGTTTCTCGGATTGGTGTACTGCAAGGTCAGTTAATCCAGAGTATCCCTCTGTGACAAGTCTAGCCAACTTCTTCCTTTTTCTTTTTGAAGAAAAAGACCATGAAGTCAGTACTATTCAAGGGTATCGTTCTTGCTCTCAAATACGCTTACATTCAAAAGGGGAGAGAGTATTGGTTCTAATCCATTCCTCTCTGAGCTTATGCGTTCCTTTGAATTAGAGAAACTCCAAAATGGGATCTTTCGTGTGTATTGTGGTCTCTTACAAAGTCCCCGTAAGAACCACTGGCTTCCGCTTCTTTAAAAAATTCAACTTTAAATACAGTTTTTAGCTCGACTTTTGAAAAAACGAGAGCTATTGTCATGACCCTGGTGTCGTCGGCGGCGGCGGTAGCGTGGGCGTCCGGTTAAGGTTTTTTGTTTAGCTTCTTTTTTTTTTTTCCTCCCTATCAGTCGACAGGTTTCCTCAGATTTAACCAATCTGATGGGTCAGTTACCATGCTTTGTCAACTTGGTTTTTAACAACCAGTTGCCTTCTATTCTTCCTAAGCCTATCACAGTTCCCAGCTTATCTGTGAACCGCGGCCCCTCAGCCTCAGACAGGGTTCTGTGCCCTGTCAGAGTTTTACCTCAAGCGAGTCGAGGGTGCTAGGGGCCGCAGAAAGTGGTTGTTTCTACCTTATAGGGGAAAAGGATAACTCAGCAGCATCTATTTCCTGCTGGATATCCTCTGTTATTTAGTCTGTGTAAACAGATCTTTCTGATATTTCTTTCTTGTGGATTCGTCCGCATGAGATTAGAGCCTTGTCTGCTAGCTGGGCCTTTTCTAACAATGTCTCACTAGAGGACATACTTAGCGCAGCGGTTTGTAAGTCCCATTCAACTTTCTCCGCCTTTTATCTCCGCACTTTATCATCACAGTTGACAAACCTAATCTCTTTGGGCCCTCTAGTGGCCTCTCAGAGAATCATTACTTAATTCCTTATATGGCTATAGTGAAAACTTAAAAAATCTTCTCCTCCTAAACTATTTGGCCGATTTTCAAATAATTTTGCAGAAATGTTCCTTGGGTGACACTTTACAAGATTATTATAAGCCATGGTGGTTGATAAAAAAACATGGCCACCAGGAGGCAGGGTTGTTTGGAGATTTGATTTTTGCCTTATGGCTGTGGAGCTATACTGGCCCCTCTTGGGCCTCTTGTTATGAAAGTGCTTGTCTGATTTTAGGAAAATATAATAGGAATCTTACTTCAGTGATCCTCTACTTACTTTTTCAAGCCGTAATGATTGGTTACATGGAATGGTTAAAGTGCCAATGCTGAATAAAATACTTGAATATAAGTATAAAGTTAAATATATCATGTATCAAACTTTTCATTACTTTGTAATCAGAAACAGATTTTTGTGTTGCTAGCCTTTGCAGGTTGACTCTCAGGTTGAGAGATATTGTGGGGAACAAAGCTGTTTACCCCTCCTTATCTGGACCTTTGGTTGTTGCTATATTGGTTTGACTTTTACAAGTGACACATCATAAAGCATGAGTACCTTCAAACACTTTCTGTGAAATTCTTTACATCACTTCAGGTATTCAGACTTGGTGTTACTTCACAAACAGCTTACCACACCCCGGGCAGTGACTATATGACAAAAAGGGCTCGTAGGGCTTGGCTTAAAGAAAGGGCGTTTCTGGCATTGTTGCTTGCATCACACAGAGGGCATGAGAAACTAGTACGGAGGCTGATTGAAGAAGGTACTGTATGAACATTTTCCTGAGGCTGATATGATATCTTTTAGAGACATCTGCTTTGTAATCATCTGAAAAAGAATTTTTATTTTTTCCGATATACAACAATTCAGCAGCAGACGACTTTAAAAACATCTTGACACAAATGTGGAAGATCTGAATGAATTTATAACTAGTGAATTGAACTGAAAACATTGTTGCAAAAGTTCTTCTTTTTGCCATAATGTTTTCAAAAGTTGTCTGCTGGTGTAAGAAAGTGCCTACATGTGGGAAATGGTTAATGTCTGGAGTGGTGACATAGAGTTGGAAATATATTGGGAAAAGTAGAAATTTCTCTGTTTGAACAAATTCTCCTTTTCTCACAATGTTTTCATAAGCTCATCCTGCTGCTTAGGTGTCATTTTTAGCTCGACTATTCGAAGAATATGAGAGCTATACTACTCACCCTGGCGTCGGCGTCGGCGTCCACGTCACACTTTGGTTAAGGTTTTGCATGCAAGTTCTAAAATACTACATGTATTGCATTGAAACTTTCTACAACCCTACCAAACTATCACACCAATGTAGATTATCAAGTTAGATAACTCTGTCCTGCATTTTATGCAAGTTATGGCCCTTTTTTACTTAGAAATTCTGGTTAAAGTTTTGCGTGCAACTAAAGTAAGAGTCCATATCTCAGTATTTACTTGATGCATTGCATTGAAACTTTCTACAACCCTACCCAACTATCCCACCTGTGTAGATTATCAAGTAAGATAACTCTATCCTGCATTTTATGCAAGTTATGGCCCTTTATTTACTTAGAAATTCTGGTTAAAGTTTTGCGTGCAACTAAATTAAGAGTCCATATCTCAGTATATACTTGATGCATTGCATTGAACCTTTCTACAACCCTACCCAACTATCACACCTATGTAGATTATCAAGTAAGATAACTCTATCCTGCATTTTATGCAAGTTATGGTACTTTTTTTACTTAGAAATTCTGGTTAAAGTTTTGCATGCAACTAAATTAAGAGTCCATATCTCAGTATTTACTTGATGCATTGCATTGCAACTTTCTACAACCTTACCCAACTATTACACCTGTGTAGATTATCAAGTATGATAACTCTATTCTGCATTTTATGCAAGTTATGGCCCTTTTTTTACTTAGAAATTCTGGTTAAAGTTTTGCGTGCAACTAAATTAAGAGTTCACGTCTCAGTAAATACTTGATGCATTGCATTGAAACTTTCTACAACCCTACCCAACTATCACACCTGTGTAGATTATCAAGTATGATAACTCTATCCTGCATTTTATGCAAGTTATGGCCTTTTTGGACTTATAAATTCTGGTTAAAGTTTTGCATGCAACTACATAAAGAGACCATCTCTTAGTAACTACTTGATGCATTGCATTGAAACTTTATACAGCACTTACCAACCATCACATCTAATCATCTATGTAAACAATCAAGTATGATTACTCTATCCAGCATTTTATGCAAGTTATGGACCTTTTTGGACTTAAAGTTTTGCAACTACATTTAGAGTGTAATCTCAGTTACAACTTGAAAAATTGTATTGAAACTTTATACAACCTTTCCCAATTGCACAACTATAAACACAACCAATTATGATAACTCTATCCTGTATATGGTACAAATTGTTGCCCTTTTTTTAACTTAGAAATTATGGTTAAAGGTTTGCGTGAAACTACATTAAGAGTCCATATCTGAGTAACTACTTGATGCATTCCATTGAAAGGTTATACAACCCTTTCTAACCATCACACCTATGAAAATAATCATGTTAAATAACACTATCCTGCATATAATGCAAATTATCACCCACTAAGAAATTGTGGTTAATGTTTTGCATGCAACTACATTAGAGTCTATTATCTCAGTAACTTAAATAAGCGGTGGAATAGTCGAGCACGCTGTCCTCCGACAGCTCTTGTTCATTTGTATAAAGGAATTTTTTAATTATGTAGAAGAGTGTTTTGTTACTCTATTTATAAGTAAATCATACTGATGTTCCCATGGAATAATTCTATTTTATTTCCTATAAACCCAATATTGATGGTCTTATAATCTAATGACTTTTTATAAGACAGTTGTATCGACTATCTGCAACATAAGGGTTTAACCCTTTCCCTCATACGACAATTCTGCAGCAGACGACTTTGAACATAGTTTGTCAAAAAATAGAAAATCTCTATAATTGAACGGATAACATATATGACTAAAAGTGGAAAACATTGCGGCAAATGGAGAAATTGCTTGTTTTGTGCAATTTTTTCTTTTGTCACTATGTTTTCAAAAAGCCGTCTGCTGCAGAGGCGTCAGAAATCGTCTATATGAGGGAAAGGGTTAATGGAGAGACATTTTTCAAACAAAATAAGATTATTTTGAGAGATAAAGAGTTCAGTTTGAAAAATAAAGTAATTGCCGAAGTTGTCTACTTCTTCAGTTGTTTTAAGCTCACCTGAGCATAAAGAGCTCAAGGTGAGCTATTATTGTTTTCACCTTTTCTCCAACGTACATTTTTCATTGTCAACAAATGCCTTGTTAACAATCTACAGGCAACATTTTACATCCAATCTTCATTAAATGTCATCAGAACATACATGTACATTTCCATTTAAAGTTTTCAGAACATACATGTACATCTCCATCAAATCTTGGATAAGATTGAAACTGGGTCATGATAGGTCAAAAACTAGGTCACTAAGCCATTTTGATGGGAACATTTTGTTAAAAAGCTTGGGCCCGCATTTTGAAACTTAGTCAGAATAATTGTCTTAATGATATATGGGACAGCTTTTAATATATGTCAGTCATGTCTAGTCAAAAACTAGGTCACCAGGCCAAATTTTTTGTTAACACTCTAGAGACGGCATTTTTTTGCTCCAGCAGCTTTAAACTTTGTCAGAATGTTTGTCTTGATGATATCTAGGTCAATAAGTAGGCCATATTGAAGGTTAATCTTGTTAACACTATGGAGCCCACATTTTTAACTTGAGCATGTTGAAACTTTGTCAGAATAATTGTCTTGTTGATACTGTATCTAGAATAAGTTATAGGTAATGTCCGTTGTCTGACTTTAACTTTTAGCTTTAAACATCATCTCCTCCTAAACCACAGGACCAATTTCAACCAAACTTCACAGTAATGTTCCTGTGAAGGCCCTCTTTCAAAATTGTTCAAAGATTTAAATTCCATCGAGAACTTTGGTTGCTGCGTCATCAGAAAGGGGGCAAAATCTCCAAACTTTAAAAATCTTCTCCTCTGAATACTGATTGGTTGAAAAACATGGCAGTTAGGCGGCATCAGAAACGGGGCAAATTGACAAAATTTGAAAATTTTCTTGTCTGATTTTAAGAAAATTGAATAGGAATCTTACTTCAGTGATCCTCTACTTGATATTTTCAAGCCGTAATGATTGCTTACAAAATCAAAGCAACCAGGCATCATCACAAAAGGGGTAAATTGAACTTTTAGCTACAAATGACAACTCCTACCATTCAACTGGACCAATTTCAACTTAACTTTACAGGAATGTTCCTTTGTTGGTCCTATTTCAAAATTGTTCAAAGACTTACATTTTGTGTAGAACTTTGGTTGCTGTGGCATCAAAAAGGGAGAAAAATATCCAAACTTTAAAATCGTTTTCTGCCATAATCTGTTTGTCCGGTTCCAAGATAATTTGGTAGAAATGTTCTTTGAGTGACCCTCTACAAAAACTGTTAATTTCGTTGAAAAACAGGGCACCAAGGCAAAATGACAAAACTTTATAATTCCATTCTTATTAAAGTTCTTGTAAGATTTAAAGATACAAATGGCCTTTACTGATAAGCCATTTTACTATTTCTTTAACAGTGTCCACTCCTTGCAGTTTAATTTGCACTCATCATCATCGGGGATATTTGCAGTTAAATATTTGCTACTAATTTACTTTCCCTCAGATGATCGATTTAGGACCATCTTGACCCTCTTGTTTGCTTTAGCAGCTTGAAACTTTGTCAGAATGTTTTTCTTGGTGATATCAATGCTTAGTTTGAATATGTGTCAGGTCAATAACCAGGTCTCTAGGCCAAATTGAGGGAAAATCTTGTTTTTAACTTGAGCATGTTGACATTTTGTCAATAGTCTTGATGATATCAAGGCCATGTTCAAAGATGGGTCATATTGTATTAAAAACATAGTCACTAGGCAAAACTAAAAAGGAAACTTTGTTAACACTAGTTTGAGCTTACCTGAAATGAGTTATTGATGAGTATTAATACAGTTGGCATAATCCAGGGCCCTCATGGCTCTCTTGTTTCTCTTTTAACCTGTACCTACATGTACATACAACAAATCTGTACAAAACACCGATGAAAACTCTCAAAAATAAACTATGGAAAATATAGATATGAAGTAAATTCATTCAATAGAGAAGAAACATTGTGGTTAATGAAAAAAATGCTCATGATTTTGAAAGTGGTTTGATGCATTTTGTCAAAATGTGGGAAATTATTAAATATTATGTTGAAAGATTTGTATGCTACTTGACATTGTTTAGTATTACTGTTGTTGTTAATGTCTTTCCTTCAAAAAGATTGTATTTGCCTTTTTTTACCCGTTTCTTTTACATAAATAGTTCACAACACGTTTATGGAATATTTGAATATTTGAATAATTCCTTTTCCATATACTCAATCCTGTAGCAGATGACTTTGGAAACATCTTGGCAAAAAATGTGAAAATCTCCAATAATTGTAGTTAAATGATTAATTAGAGTTGAAAACATTACTGCATAAGGTGAAATAGCTCATCAGTTTGTAACAATGTTTTCATAAAGGTGACTGATGCAGAGGTCTCAGAAAGTGTCTGTTTGTGGGAAAGGGTTAAATCTTTAAAAAATATCATAATCTAATTTGTGACTTTAAATGATAGCAAAGGAAGGTCTTGCTGATGATGATGATTATTATTCATGATGATGATAAAGATTTTGGTAAATATCTGTGAAGACAAATTCCAGTTGCTTGGCCTTTTTGAAAGAGCTTGCTAAATTGGACAAGATAACAAAATTGAAGACAGATCTCTGACAGTCTGTATATCAACCTATTCTGATCACTGTCCACCTGGAGTAGTTTTAGATCTTAGGCTATGAACGGTGTCCCCAAAATATTATCTGATCCAGTTGTCTTATAATGTGCAGGCTAATCAGATTTTTCACAGGTTGTACATGGTATCTTGTAAATGTTCAATGCTTTAAGTTGGTTATCCTGTACCAGTATAGTTATCATCATGGCGTATATGCTATTTTTGGTAATTGTCTGCTTTGAAAACATACTTTAACATAGGAAAGAAAGTGAAATTTGTATACAACAATGTGTTTTGAGGAGGTTTTAAAAGTCATCTATTTTAGGAAAGTTAAATACATGTATTCATTGCTTTGCCCATAAATATGTAAATGAGGCACTATGATAAAAACCAACCTTAGGGCATTTCTACCATTGTAGATTTTGATCACCAAGCAAATCCACCCAGTCTGATCTGGATCTGCACTGTTCTCTAATTGGTCATAGAAGATTTCAATAAACTTTTGTAAAGCAGTATCCATTTGAATCCTTGAACATGTTTGCGCAGACAGGTCTTTTCCACATTGTTATGATTACGTTAAGGTTGGTTGACCTAGAGCACTTCTCAAATATAGATTGATGTAGGCTGATTCAGCTGGTCGGGACAATTAATACTTATGCTCTAGAGGGGTTTGAGCTCACCTGTGCACAAAGTGCTCAAGGTGAGCTAATTGTGATATCCTTTTGTCCTTCGTTACTTGTGTGTCATCAACAATTTGTTTTAACCCTTTCCCATATACAGACGGTTTCTGATGTCTCTGCAGCAGACTATTTTTGAAAACATTGTGATAAAAGGAGTAATTGCTGAGTACAAGCAATTTCACCTTTTGTCACAATGTTTTCAACTCTTTTCAATAATTAAACTTCTTTTTCTTTATAGAGATATTTCCTATTTTTGCCAGATATATTGTGCAATAAAGAATTCATCCCACGAAGATGGTTCTCATTTTGAATGAAATCGAGGCTGGGACAAAACATTTCCAGTGCATCCTTTACATATTAACAATGAATTTAAATTCAATGTCATTTAATCAATGCATTCTGGTGAAGTTAAACACTCATTTTTAGCTCACCAGAGCACAAAGTGCTCAAGGTGAGTTTTTGTGATCGTCTTTTGTCCGTCGTCCGTCGTCCATTGTCCGTCATCAACATTTGCTTGTAAACACTCTAGAGGCAACATTTTGCATCCAATTATTAGAACATAAATCTCCATCAAATCTAGGCCAAGTTCGAAACTGGGTTATGTCGGATCAAAAACTAGGTCACTAGGCCAAATTTAAGGAAAATCTTGTTAACACTCTTGAAGCCGCATTTTTGGCTTGAGCATGTTGAAACTTTGTCAGAATGTTTGTCTTAGTGATATCTAGGCCAAGTTTGATTATAGGTCATGACCGGTCAAAAACTAGGTCACTAGGCCAAATTGAAGGAAAATCTTGTTTACACTCTGGAAGACACATTTTAAACTTGAGCATGTTGAAACTTTGTCAAAAAGTTTGTCTTGATGATATCTAGGCCAAGTTCGAATATGGGTCATACAGTTAAGAACATCATGAAACTGACAATCTGAGCGTGATTGGAACGAAGTTGGAACGCTTTATGAGCGGAACGGAATTTTGCACTCTGAACGAAACAATCATAATGAACGAAAAAATCCAATCACATGAACACTTCGCTCAATCTGAGCGGAACAGAAAAAAGCAATCACAATGTTATGAATGAGTGAACGCTTTATGAGCGGAATGGAGCGGAGCGTGAATGGTAAATTTGTCAATTTCAAGATGTTTTTACATCAAGAAATTGACAATCTGAGCGGAACGTGATTGGAACGAAGTTGGAACGCTTTATGAGCGGAACGGAATTTTGCGCTCTGAACGAAACAATCATAATGAACAAAAAAATCCAATCACATGAATGCTTCCCTCAATCTGAGCGGAACGGAAAAAAGCAATCACAATGTTATGATTGAGTGAACGCTTTATGAGCGGAATGGAACGTGAGCGGAGCGGAATGGAATGGAGTGGAGCGTGAACGGTAAGTTTGTCAATTTCACGATGTTCTTAACTGTATCCGGTCAAAAACTAGGTCATTAGGCCAAATTTAAGAAAAATCTTGTAAACACTCTGGAAGCCACATTTTTGGGCTTGAGCATGTTGAAACTATGTCGGAAAATTTGACTTAGTGAATATGGGTCTTGTCGGGTCAAAAACTAGGTCACAAGGCCAAATTTAAGGAAAATCTTGTTAACACTCTGGAAGCCACATTTTAAACTTGAGCATGTTGAAACTTTATCAGAAAGTTTGTCCTGATGATATCTAGGCCAAGTTCGAATATGGGTCTTGTTTGGTCAAAAACTAGGTCACTAGGCCAAATTTAAGGGAAATCTTGTTAACACTCTGGAAGCATGTTGAAACTTTGTCAGAAAGTTTGTCTTGATGATATCTAGGGTAAGTTCGAATATGGGTCAGGTCAGGTCAACAACTAAGTCACTAGGCCAAATTGTAGAAAATCTAGTTAACACTATATTTTTCTATAGCCCATTCTCAGGTGAGCGATTCCAGGGACTCATGGCCCTCTTGTTAAGCCTTTTAAGGACTATTTGGCTGTTAATCAGCTTGCCCACGGATGTATTTGGCGTAATTTGACAACTTAAACAACATCTTCTCCTAATTTGATGAAACTAAACAGGAATGATCCTTTTGTTGTGCCATTTCAAAATTGTTTAATATGCCCCTGTGGTCCAAATTGGCCCTGTCACCTTGGTCACCATTTTTACATAGAGATTTATAGAGAAACTTTGAAAATCTTTTTGTCCGAAACCAAAAGGCCTATATAGCTTGGATACTTGGTATGTTGAACTGGCTAGAGAAATATATGAACAACTTTGAAAATCTTCTTCCTTGATCATGTCATTTTAATTTGACAAAATATGGACAACATTGGTTAGGCTAATTTGCATTGTGCCAAGTGGTGCTATACTTGATATTGGGCCTCTTATATTAACTTACCTAACAGCATTATATATTACATAACTCAGGTGAGTGATCCAGGTCTTGTTTATATCAGATTTCAGCTCTTATAAATTTGTTTGCATAATATTATACATAACATATGAATTATTGTTTGTGCGACAATATCAGCACGTTAAGCTTGGCAGGAAGTAGATTATTAAGTATTATCAGTGAATAATATTTTTTTTTGTATTATTAGCCCTCGTAAATCCAGATCAGTTCAAGATTTTAGCTAGATTTTATATTTTTAGCTCACCTATGCACGAAGTGCAAGGTGAGCTATTATCAAATTTTGTCCGGTGTCAATCGTCAACATTTGCGCTTGTTAACACTTTACAGGCTACATTTTGCATCCAATCTTCATGAAACTTTATCAGAACATTCATCTCCATCAAATCTTGGACAAGTTCGAAACTGGGCCATATGAGGTTAAAAATTAGGTCACTAGGGCAAATTGAAAGGAAATCTTCTTAACACCTTGGAGGCCACATTTTCAACTTGAGCATGTTGAAACTTTATCAGAATATTTGTCTTGATGATATGTAAGCCAAGTTCGAACATGGGTCATGTCGGGTCAAAAAGTAGGTCACTAGGTCAAATTGAAGGAAAATCTTGTTAACACTCTAGAGGCCGCATTTTTTGCTTCAGAAGTTTGAAATTTTGTCAGAATGTTTGTTTTAAAGATATCTAGGTCAAGTTTGAATATGGGTCATATTGGGTCAGAAACTAGGTCACTAGGACAAATTGAAGGACAATCTTGTTTACTCTGTTTGACATTTGATGAGAATGTATATCTAAATGATATCTAAGCGAAGTTTGAATATGGGTCATTTAGGGTCAAAAACTAGGTCACTAGGCTAAATTGAAGGAAAATCTTGTTAACCCTTTGGATGCAGTATTTTTTGCTTCAGCAGCTTGAAATTTTGTCAGAATATTTGTCTAAATTATATCTAGGTCAAGTTCTAATATGGGTCATATTGGGTCAGAAACAAGGTCAATAAAAGAAGATATTGTTCAAACTCCGGAGGCCGCATTTTTACTTTGAGCAAGTTGAAATTTTGTCAGAGTGTTGTATTGATGATCTAGTCCATGTTGGAATATTGGGTTCTATCCGGTAAAAAAAATATCACTAGGCCAAATGAAGGAAAATCTTGTTAACACTGTGCAGGTTGCATTCAGAATTATTGTCTTGATGTGTTTTGCATTACAGTACATTGTATAATTAAGGTGAGCGAGCTAGGGCCATCATGGCTCTCTTGTTGTCCCCCGCTTTAGCGAAAGCGTGGGGACTATTATTTCTCATTCGTCAGTCAGTCCGTCAGTCCCTCCGTCACGCTGTCACAAAAACTTTAACCTTGGTCATAACTTCTGAACCGTAATAGGTACTGCTTTCATATTTCACATGTGTATTCCTTGTGACAACCCCTTTCCATCAATACCAATTTTTTTGACCTTGTGACCTTGACCCTGGCGGGGGACCATAATTCTCTGAATTTGCTTGTTTAATATTATTTACATTAGCTTATTAGAAATAAGCTTCTGTCAACTTGTGTAGATTCTAATAAAACTGTGCAGACTGATCTGAACTTACACTTGTCAGAACTGCTAACTTGTTCCTTTACCCATGGACAGGCTCAATTATGATCCTTATCTTGTTATTTAATACCTGATATATAATCTCAATACGATTAATTCCATCCAGACAGAATCCGCGTAGCCCTTACGATGTGTGTATCACACGAGCATCAGCAACTGCGCGACGCCCATGCACACTCGTCACTTAATTTCTGGACACACTGGCTTGCAGGCTAAACATCTTAAATTTTTCGAATATAATCTTTTGGTCCATTTAGAAGGCAATCGCCCTTCACAAGTTATATTCTATCCATTTCTTAAACCCTACAAACTACTTAAATTGTTTAAAACTTTTTACTTCAGTTACTCAATTAGCCATTCGTCTTTTGACGGTAGAGTTTCTCGACAGCCTTAAATTACAGTTTTTAACCTTGTGGTTATTGTTTACTGTATTGTTGGATACTGAATTGAATTTTTATACAACCATTTTTTAAAAACGGTACGTATTATGGTATAGTCATGTCCCTCCCTCCCTCCGTCCATCCGTCCGTCCGTTCGGGTTTTCCGCACTTTTTCTTACATACTTTGAGCTATTGAGCTGAAATTTTGTATAAGGCTTTGTAGTGATGTGTCGCAGATCAAGTTCATATTTCCTGGGATTTCGTCAATTTTTGAAAGAGTTATGCCCCTTTTGGGACTTAGAATATTTGTTTTCCGCATTTTTTTTCTACATGCTTTGATGTATTGAGCTGAAATTATGTATATGGCTTTGTAATCAAGTGTCACAGATCAAGTTCACATTTCCTTGAATTTCGTCAAGTTTTGAATGAGTTATGCCCCTTTTTGGACTTAGAATATTGGTTTTCCGCACTTTTTTCCTACATACTTTGAGCTATTGACCTGAAATTTTGTATATGGCTTTGTAATCATGAGTCACAGATCAAGTTCATATTTCCTGGGATTTCGTCATTTTTTGAATGAGTTATGCCCCTTTTTGGACTTAGAATATTTGTTTTCCACACTTTTTTTCTACATCCTTTGATGTATTGAGCTGAAATTATGTATACGGCTTTGTAGTGATGTGTCACAAATCATGTTCATATTTCCGGGGATTTTGTCAATTTTTGAATGAGTTATGCCCCTTTTTGGACTTAGAATATTGGTTTTCCGCATGAGTTATGCATTTTTCATAGTTTTCCATTATTCTTTAACAACTTATTCCTGAACGACTTTATTAACTTTTTACAAACAAACAATATATCAAAACAAAGAGGAAACTTACAAAGAAGTTCCTGACGGGCGTATTATGTACCGTTTGCGGTACTCTTGTTATTATAATTAATTGTTATAATCATGTCAAAGTCTAAGAAGGTTGAGCAATGCGTGGCTCATGCAGTCATTTAAGGGCCTCATGGGATAGGCATCTAACCTTCATTTTGTGTGCTAGATGCACACAGGATTCACCTTGTCAGTTTTGTTCCTCTTGGACTGCTTCCATAAGGAAACAGTGCAAGAGGCGTAGAACTCACAAAAGCAAAAAGGGACGCGTCAACCTCTGAGAGCAGAAATTCGGTGAGCTCGAAGGGCGATAGTGATAGAGCTGTTCAATCTTCGCCCTTCACAGCTGCCCCGATTTCAGCTTCAGCTGGCCCAGCCCTTGGTTTAGTGAGTCAGTCATCAGTATCTTCAGGCTTACTTTACTCTTAGGGTATACTTCGATCTTCAGACTGGTCACCGGGTAGAGATAGGGTTTAGAAATCTTTTTAATTATACTATCTGACACTGGGCACTGAGGCTCAATTTTCGGATTGGGCCCTGAAAGAAGTTCTTCGGAAATAAACTACAGGATGTCATTGCTTGACTGGTCACCGATCACTGTCTTCTGACTCAGGCAACCGGGCACTTCCGTTTTTGGACTCGAGCAACCGGTCATCAACCACCGGACATCGGGTACCAGGAGTACGATCAGACAAAATCTTTCGGTCTCCGGGGGGGGAGAGAGTACGTCTCAAGGGACTACACTCCTTTCCCAGTACCACCCCTCGTACCAAATGGTGGAACGAGGCGATGATCAACAGTTTTACAAGGGAGTAGATTCTTTTGATTTCAGTAATCGTGGGCATGACTTTTCTCACCATTCTTGCAGTGCATCAGGTCCCTTAGAACAGTTTTCTCCGAATTGATGTTCTACAAGGTCGGTCAATCCAGAGTATCCCTCTGTGACTAGTCTTGTCGACTTTTTCCTCTTTCTGTTATAAGTAAAAGATCTGGCTGTTAGCACAATAAAAAGGTATCGTTCGATGATCTCCAATACGCTTAAGTTCAAAGGGGGGGGGGGGGGGGGGGGGGGGGGGGGTATTGGTTCTGACCCATTTCCCTCCGAACTTATGTGTTCCTTTGAACTAGAGCAACCCGTTTTTATACGCCCGTTTTGAAAAAACGGATCGTATTATAGTTTTACCTGCGGCGTACGGGCGGGCGGCGTCCAGTATGTTGTCAGCTCAATAACTTAAGAAGCCTTTGTCCAATCATCACCAAATTTAGTCAGAATGTGTATTGGGATAATATCTCGGACAAGTTCGATAACTAGCCATATCGCTTTAGTCAATCAAGAGTTATTGCCCTTTAATTATAGAAATTACCCAAAATTGGTCTTGTCAGCTCAATAACTTTAGAAGCCTTTGTCAAATGATCACCAAATTTGGTCAGAATGTGTATTGGGCTAATATCTCGGACAAGTTCGATAACTAGCCATATCGCTTTAGTCAATCAAGAGTTATTGCCATTTTGTTATAGAAATTACCCAAAATTGGTCTTGTCAGCTCAATAACTTTAGAAGCCTTTGTCCAATCATCACCAAATTGAGTCAGAATGTGTATTGGGATAATATCTCAGACAAGTTCAATAACTAGCCATATCACTTTAGTCAATCAAGAGTTATTGCCCTTCAATTATAGAAATTACCTAAAATTGGTCTTGTCAGCTCAATTACTTTAGGAGCCTTTGTCCAATCATCACCAAATTTGGTCAGAATGTGTATTGGCATAATATCTCGGACAAGTTCGATAACTAGCCATATCGCTTAAGTCAATTGAGAGTTATCGCCCTTTAATTATAGAAATTACCTAAAATTGGTCTTGTCAGCTCAATAACTTGTAAAGCCTTTATCCAATCATTACTAAATTTGGTCAGAATGTGTATTGGAATAATATCTCGGATAATTTTGATTACTAGCCATATCGCTTTAGTCAATCGAGAGTTATCCCTCTTTAATTATAGAAATTACCTAAAATTGGTCTTGTCAGCTCAATAACTTTGGGAGCTTTTGTCCAATCATCACCAAATTTAGTCAGAATGTGTATTGGCGTAATATCTTGGACAAGTTCGATAACTAGCCATATTGCTCCAGTTGATAGAGAGTTATTGCCTTTTAATTATAGAAATTACCTAAAATTGGTCTTGTCAGCTAAATAACTTGTAAAGCCTTTATCCGATCATCACCAAATTTAGACAATATGTTTATGGGCAGAATATCTTGGTCACGTTTGATAACTTACAACGTTATCTTAGTCACTACACAATTATGTCCCTCGAAATGGCCAAAACTGTACTAACAGTGTCCGCTCTATAAGTTTGGCTGACGTACAACCAATTACCACTATACTTGGTCTCAAAAAAACAGGACGGCCGTATTTTGTGACATTTGGCGCTCTTGTTAGGAATTAAGGCACCGTATGAACCACTAGCTTCCGCATCTTTAAAGTTTTTAACTTTTAAGACAGTTTTTGTTTTTGCCTTTGCAACTGCCCGCCGTAGAAGTGAGCTTGATGCCTTGTCGGTAGAAACGGGTTTCCTCAGGTTAAACCACTCTGATGGTTCTAATACCCTTCTTCGCCAACCTGGATCCTTAGCTAAGAATCAGTTGCCATCTGTTCTTCCTAAACCTTTCACAGGTCCCAGCCTATCTGCAAATTGTGGTCCCTTAGATTTAGACAGGGTTCTGTGCCCTGTCAGGGCTCTTAAGTTTCATCTTAAGAGAGTTGAGGGTTCTAGGGGCCGCAAAAAGCGGTTATTTCTACCTCTTATAGGGGAAAAGGACATCTCAGCAGAGTCTATTTCCTGCTGGATATCCTCTACCATTAAATTAGCTTATGCAGATCTTTCTGATCGCAATCTTTCTTTCCTGTGGATTCGTGCACTTGAGATTAGAGCCCTGTCTGCTAGCTGGGCCTTCTCTTATAATGTTCCTCTAGAGGACATACTTCATGCTGCGGAGTGGCCTCTCAGCAAATATAACCTAATTTTTAATACCATAAAATAACTTAATACACAACATAGTAATGAAACTAATTTCTGTTTCAATTCATTATTGCCTATTTAAAACCGTTGTGTTCAAATTTAGTAGTGCCTAAGATACGTTATTCATTGGGACCAGTGTTGTGTTGGACGATCCTCCCAAAGTCATTAGGTATTAAATGACTGGTAATGTATTTTTGACATAAAAACACTTACCAGTCATTTCAGATTAGAGCCTCCCGCCCCGCATCGTCACTGAAAACTTAACTGTGAGATTTAAACTTGCCGATGTCCATGTGCTACACACATCATAAGGGTTACGCGGATTTTTTCTGGATGGAATTAATCGTATTGAGATTATATATCGGGTATTAAATGACTGGTAAGTATTTTCTTATAAAAATATGTTTTACTTTAAAATACTCATACACAGGCCCCTAGAAGAAGGAGGAGTGAACTGGTCTTATCATCAAACTAAACCCTATGCTGTGGCTACTCAAAAGAATTGTCTCAATGAGATGACTCTTTTAAATACCCACAATATAGGTTTTAGAAGTGAGATAAGGTTTATAGATGATTATATATGCACCTTATCTAGACATGGTAGAGAATATAGTTTTAAAATGAAACTATTGTCTATAATTACTTTTGTTTTATGTTTTACAGCTAGTGACAATGGTATACAGCTAGTGATAACAGATCAGATACAATTAAAAACTACATAATCTGCATCTATTATAATAGAGAAAACACCATTTGTTTTAACCATATACTTCAAACCATTTTTTAATCCTATTTAATACATAGTGACATGCATGAAATTTTTCAGAATGACTGAGCATATCTGGGGAAAATAATTATAAATGAAAGTATATTTATTGAATAAAGTTGAAATCATTGTGGCGAAAAGAAAAATTGATCATTATGAACAACAGTTACTTCTAATCTGCTATAGATGCATTAAAAAGACTTCTGCATGTGGGAAAGTGTTATGAGTTCTTGGAAACATCTGGGATTAAAGATGACTCCATGATTTTGATGCAAAAATGAAAAATTTGACCATTGACGCATTTTGCTGCCAAAGGCAATTAAAATATTTTGCAAACAATGCAGATTCAAGTGAGACAGTGCATAATGAGTTGTCTCTCCTGAAATCTGCATTGTTTGCCATTTAGACATTAAATTTTACCAAATTTTCTGTTGTTAAAAACGGAGTGGTCCAATTTTCAACATGGAATAGTCAACTTTGTGAAATTCGGCAGGGAGAAGTTAAAAGTATCAGACTTACAATTCTCCTCAAATAAATTTCAAAATGTATGGTATTGACAAAAGGTGTTTTCTCCATAACATAAAACGAGCCTGTGCTTTGAAATAGGAACAAGTTGGCTTTTGAGAACCAGATGATCACAGTCTGATCAAGATATACACAAGCTAGAAGATTCTGTCAACCTGTGTAGATACTGAAAAGTCTAAGCAGGTTGTCCGGATGATTGGGACCTATAATTGTTCAGAAATGACAACTTGTACTTTTTTCTCATGCACTGACTAAAATGACCTTTGACATTGGAAAACTTGAATTTTGTTTAACATTTGACCCTTGTGTAGTTTTCGATCATACTATACAATCCTACAGAAAGTACTGAGTCTGATCAAACAGGATGATCTGGGTCTACACTCGTTGCAACAGGCAGATTTCCTTTGTTCTATTTTTCTTAGTCAGAGTTCGAAGGTCACAGTGACCATTATACTTCTGTACAAATGATGTCATAGCTCTAGCAATATTGGTCTTATCCGATTATGATGAAACTTGACATGAATGTTCAACAACATCGCCTCTTAAATGTATGAATTTGCGTTTCACCTACCTAAATCAAATGTCAAGGTCACTAATAAAAGTCTGATTGTTATGAAACTAAAAACATTTGTTCACCAGCATTGTTTCTTGAATGCATTAGTGTTTGACTGACCTAGGTCAAAGGTCAAGGTCACAGTGACTTATACGTCTGTGCGGTACAACATCATTGCTCTAGTAACTTTTTTAGCTCACCTATGCACGAAGTGCAAGGTGAGCTATTGTGATCACATTTTGTCCGGCGTCCGTCCGTCGTCCGTCGTGCGTCGTCAACATTTGAGCTTGTTAACACTCTACAGGCTACATTTTGCATCCAATCTTCATGAAAGTTTATCAGAACGTTCATCTCCATAAAATCTTGGACAAGTTCGAAACCGGGCCATATGAGGTCAAAAACTAGGGCACTAGGTCGAATTGAAGGGAAATCTTGTTAACACTCTGGAGGCCACATTTTCAACTTGAGCATGTTGAAACTCTATCAGAATGTTTGTCTTGATGATATGTAGGTCAAGTTCGAACATGGGTCACGTCGGGTCAAAAAATAGGTCACTAGGTCAAATTGAAGGAAAATCTTGTTAACACTCCAGAGGCCGCAATTTTTGCTTCAGCAGTTTGAAATTTTGTCAGAATGTTTGTCTTAAAAATATCTAGGTCAAGTTCGAATATGGGTTATGCCGGGTCAAAAAATAGGTCACTAGGTCAAATTGAAGGAAAATCTTGTTAACACTTTTGATGCCGCATTTTTTGCTTTAGCAGCTTGAAATTTGGTCAGAATGTTTGTCTTAAAGATATCTAGGTCAAGTTTAAATATGGGTCATATTGGGTCAGAAACTAGGTCACTAGGCCAAATCGAGGGAAAATCTTGTTAACTCTGTAGAAGCCGCATGTTTTGCTTCAGCGGCTTGAAATTTGGTCAGAATGTTTGTCTAAATGATATCTAGGCCAAGTTTGGATATGGGTCATGCCGGGTTAAAAACTAGGTCACTAGGCCAAATTGAAGGGTAATCTTGCTAACACTCTGGATACTGCATTTTAAATTTCAGCATGATAAAACTTTATCAGAATGTTTTTCTTGATGATATGTAGGTCAAGTTCGAATATGGGTCATGCTGGTTCAAAAACTAGGTCACTAGATCAAATTGAAGGAAAATCTTGTGAACACTTTGGATGCCGCATTTTTTGCTTCAGCAGCTTGAAATTTGTTCAGAATGTTTGTCTGAATTATATCTAGGTCAAGTTCGAATATGGGTCATATTCGATCAGAAACTAGGTCAATAAAGGAAAATATTGTTCAAACTCCGGAGGCCGCATTTTTACTTTGAGCAAGTTGTAACTTTGTCAGAATGTTGTCTTGATGATATCTAGTCCATGTTGGAATATGGGTCATATCAGGTAAAAAAATATAGATCACTAGGCCAAACGAAGGAAAATATTGTTAACACTGTGGAGGTTGCATTCAGAATAATTGTCTTGATGTGTTTTGCATTGCAGTACATTGTATAATTAAGGTGAGCGATCCAGGGCCATCATGGCCCTCTTGTTTTATAGCAGATGGTCATGACACTTAAGACACATGTTGACCAATGATGCCTCTTGTACGAGTTTGTGTTTCACCGACCTAGTTCAAAGTCAAGGTTACAGTGACTATTATATGTCTGTGTGAAACAATGTCATGGCTCTAGAGACTTTATTTCTTGTCCGATTGTTATGGAACTTAATACACATGTTCACCAGCATCCCATTTTGTATGACAAACGCAATTCACCGACTTAAGTCAAAGGTCAAGGTCACAGCATCCTTTATAGTTTGTACGAAATGATATCATAGCTCTTGCAACTTTATTTCTAATCCGATTGTTATGAAACTTAAATCATATGTTAACAATTATCTCTTCTTGTATAAATTCTATCTATGGTCAAAGTTCAAGCTCACATGGAAGGAATTCCTTCATATTCCATGCACAAGTTCAGTGTCAAGAGAAATTGGAGGGATTCATGTTTTACCAACCTATGTCAAAGTTCAAAAATCAAGGTCACATTGACTATAATGTATCTATATGAAATAATTTCATTAGGAGACAGAATTCCTCCATACCTCATACACTTGTTTATTGTAAAGTGACCTTGGACGGGTTCCTGCTTCACTTATCTAGGTCAAAGGTCAAAGTGACTATAATGCGCCTATATGAACAAAAAACTGCGAGGGGATTTGTATCGTTGGCGATGCTCTTGTTCATTTTAGTTGTAAACTTTGTTCTCAAAGGAGAAATTGTTCATTATGAGCAATTTCTAGTCTACTTCTATGACAATGTTTTTAAAAGCCATCTGCAGCAGATTTGAAAAAATGCATGTCGGAAAGATTAATTGTCTTAAATTTATAACAGTAAATATGATCCAGAAGTAATAGGACTTTTTGTTGACACAAATCAAAAATGTAAAAAATAACCTTATTTTATCAAAAGTCCATATTTCTGTAATATTTGTTAATTGGTTAAAAATAAAATATCTGTGAAATTATGAAAATTGTAAGTACCATGTGGATTTGTGTAAGTAACGTCATTCCGACATCGCCCTTTCGAAGTGTTCCTATCAATGTCAGAACTAGTACTCTTTCAGGGGTGTGAACTGGGTCAAAATGTGGACTACGCACCATTCTAGGGGGGTCCGGGGGGTATGCTCCCCCACGATGTTTTTTTCGTGACTTCTTGGGTATATTTCACAATATCTAAATGAGCCTACTTGATACCCTTATGTATGGCATATATACACAAAATACCCTTGGTCATTTGCAGCATCAGAATTTATTTTTTCTGGGGCATTCTTCACCAGGAAAAAAAATTGTCTATATGGGGTCAGGTGCCTTCTGGGGTATATTTAACAATATTTTAATGAGCCTGCCAAGGGACCGTGTTTTAGTTTGAGATTTTGAAAGAGCAGGTGTTCGGGCTTTTCAGGTTAAAAAAACAAGAATTTTATAAGGGTTTGGCCGGGATCGAGGGAGGAGTTCGAGTTTTCCAGGATGTTCAACCTCCCCCATTTTCGAGCCAACAAGGTTTTACTGTACATTCAGATGATTCATACTAGGTCTTTTCTTTTAAGCCTACACACGAAATAAAAGGGCTAGTCGTCGCTCCTTTTTTCTTGCAAACATATCTATCACTAAATCAGTGATTATGTTGCGATCTTGGTGAATGTTCATCAAACCAAGCCCGGATAATCTACCGGTGGAAATGGTTGGCCGTAGATATGTTTTCACCCTTCTCATAGTGCTAAACGAACGTTCCGCAGTGGCGGTCGAAACGGGCATTGATAGTAAAATGTAGAGGCATAATGACGGACTTGTTATAAAGGGCATCCCATACAGCTGGGTCGTTTCGTTCGGCTTCAACCTATCGAGTTACCGTTCTCGCTTCTTTCAAGGCTTCAACCAGATCACAGGTTTTTTTGTATCAACTAGGATAACGGCACCAACCCTGACAGCACATGCTTGATAGCCACGAGATCAATGATGAAACCAAACTAAGTGATCGCAGTTCATATGCCTCCTACTTTGGCATCATCATAGTTAAGGAAGAGGTCATCTAAGCTGACAACGACCGTCGTATACGAGCACCTGAAAGTGTTAAGTGCATCTGTAATTTAGTCCGATTTTCCATGTGTTCCATGCTAACTTGATCATCCGCTAGAGTTTCATGAAAATGCAACAACCAATTTCCCGAGTAGTTAAACAGGAACGCCACTTCTTGAGTGGTGTTCATCATGTTTCTGGCAAGTGGCTCCTCGGACGCATGATATAGCCAGGTTTAGGCAGTGAGCTTTGCAGTGGTTGTACACTGCGTCGAGAATTATCTGCCAAACTCGCTTGAACACCACTGAACTTTCTGGACATGTTGGATGCTCCATCGTAGCCTAACCTACTTGGTTGTATGGTCGAAATACCTCAAACAGAGCGCCTTTTGCTCCATAGTAGACACGTCGGTGGCTTGGTCTGCCATAAACCCAAAGAACGGAGCACTATTGTATTTGCGCACAATTTCCTCTCTGATTTGATCACCGCATATCGTGATTATTTCATTTTGTATATCGGGTGAAGTGTATCGGTCACACCTTCTTCAAATGATCACACAACACAGGGTTTTATTTGGCTTGGTATTCTAAAAGTGCTTTAAAGTTACTATTTGTATCCCCATGACCACGTATAGCTAGATTGTGTTTACCACAAAGGATAATTGTATCAATTATGCCTTGTAATACATGTATGAACTTGCTAACTAGCACATCATTGGCAGAGGAAACTGATTGGGCAATGCCTTTCCTAATTCCAGACATAACTGCAGTAAAATGTTCAGCCGCTTCAAGCGAATGCGCGTGTGTCTTGCAGTTAATGTGAGTGGTGATGACTTTGTCAAGATTGCTTGGGTCGGTTGCTGGTTACAGGTATCATCATAAGCAATCTCGTCTCAGATCCTAATAAATGGCACGAACCACAATACGCTCCACCAGTAGACTTCGAATATCGTACTCCCATGTACAATATGAAAATACTATATAACTATACAAACTACATAGGGCATATAATATTATCAATAAACATAAATGCTTCATGTGACAATTTGTTCATGTCTGAATTGTTCTGATTTGTCCGTTTTCACCTTAAGGTAGAACGCGCCTCTAAAAAAATATTCGAATTTCCTCACGAAATTTTGCATCACCATAATACAGCATATGCCCAATAAGATTATGTTCTTACTTTTTTCGTATCTAAAACAGTTTTTAAACTACGAGACCTCAAAGTATACCACTGACGTCACTATTTAGACGTCTCTCAAATGTCCCTCGTTAAAACAACAATAGCTGATAGTTTGGTCAATTTTAGGTTGATAGCTGCGAAATTATATCACGATTTGCATCTTAAGAATACCTTCACGTACATGTAATTTTCTTATTTGTGTCGTACGTTTAAAAATAATAACGCATCTATAACGTCACTTTTCAGGAGCGAAATAACGTCGCGTTTCGCGTAAGAAAAGGCGCCTTGTTTCCATTTAAAAAAAATCTGTACATTTAATTTTTGATTTTTTTTAATCTATTCATTTATAATTTTATTAAAAACCGTTTGATATCAAGAAAAATATACCTTACCGACTTTGTTTTTTCACAATATCAGTTTATCTCACCCCTTTACCTATTCAGTTATGACGTTAAAAAGAGTGTATTTTAGATATACATTATGTGTAAGCTGGAACAATGGTCCTTGTTGCAGTTATGTTATTCAGTCGGCAGTAAAATTTAATAATATATCATCCTCCCTATCCATACTTATAAAATATGTGTAACGTGTTATAATGTTTTTACGTGAGAACGTGTTATAACTCGTTTTCTGAAAACTGCGTATATATATATGATTCGAACTGGAGTTACGTGGGCGTAAATGGATAGCGCAACACATGAAAAGCGTGCTCTGAAGGTTTTAAAGAATAAGATCAGATTATGAGCTATTTTAAATTTGACATTTATTGCGAAAGTTGTAGAAGCATATGTTTGTTTGTTTTATTGGGGTTTTACGCCGTTTTCGACATTATTTCAGTTATATCACGACGACAGTTCAATTATTTATGATCCTTGAGTAAACAAACCAGTACTAGGCTAGAAAATGTGCATTGCTTAAGGCACTCCACCATGACCGTTGTGACACGACTGGGGATTGAACCCGGGACGCCCGGTTTTCAATCCCCGACGTTAACCACTGTAGAAGCATTTGACTGAATTGTGTATACAGAAGAGAAGAAAGAAATGCATACCGATCTTGGTATTTAATAATGATTTGTTGATAAACGTACATTGTGTCGTGGCACGTAACCATCTCTCATTTTTTAGGAGGGAGGAAACTAGAACACGTTCAATCATCCATCCGTTCTATTGAAACAGGATTGCGAAATAAAAACCACATGACATGACTAAAACTTGTCTTTTAGCTGAAAAAAGTGATCTCACACTTAAGTATTACCATGGTCAGTTATATCCAATTATAACACAATTTGAATGCAATTTTAATAAAAGGTAGAGTATAAATCGTTATAAATGGAAAATAACGCGAACAGCTTTTAAACAATATCGTATTTATATACAGACTGAACGTGACTTGTGTTAAAGAAAACAAATAATAACACAACAGAAAGAGTAAGGGTACATTATAGGTCACGGATGGACCTATATATTTCGAATTACAGTACAAAAGATCATATCGTGAGTCGGTCGTAAAAAAAACCCAAACACATTAATCATTTTAATACCCCACTTTCCTCATACATTTATGTAATGAATCCTATTTGAGAAACATGATGTTTTCCTTTATAATCGCGAAAAGAAATGTTTTACTTTAAAAGTGGTGCATATGAAAAGAGAGAACAGAATAAAATGATAAACGTGGGGGTATTTTCGGATTTTTGGATTTCGGACCCCCTTTCCCTACTACTATTTGCATCCCTGTAACATGACCCCAACCTGAAATATAATGACATAGATTCGTAAAATGATCATTTCTGTGTATTGAGATAATATAGTTCGTAAAAACAATACTAAGGTAAAATGCATCATTATTTAAAGAATGAACATAATGGTTAGGATTTCCTGACATTATGTTCAATTCATTGCAAAACTAATATTAAATAAACGAATAAATAGTAGTCATCATTTTCTTACCGGTAAGGCTGTTCGACCGCTTAAACCGAGCTGCATTCTAGCTGGCAGTAACGGTCTCCAACAAAATCCTTTCCTGGCGTAGATTTATCTGAATCATTTCAAGGGAATTTAGGACGAGGCCATCAGTGCAAAGTAGTGCAAAGTGCTCCACCCATTTTATTGTGCAATCTTATCAGATTCTTCAATGTGATGATTGACAACCGACACCTTATTTGAATAGAAGGCATTACTTTGCTTCACGTCATCGTAATCACCCGATGCCAGCCTACGTACAATTTCTTTTGATCTATGACTCAAATGTGTCGTGGCCTGCGACGTATACATATCAATGACAGAAATACCGTATAAGTGTTAGATATTTAATGTACGAACAGCCTTATAATCGAACAAGATTAAGCTGAAATATTTCAAACGTTATATGCGTCAATGCATGGTGAAATATATAAGTTGGTATTTCTTAAAAGTTTGGATTCAGATCAATTTGTACGCCTGTTCCGTCTTTTCAGAATATACACACGTTGACAAAGTGTGAATCCTGATCAAACTGTCCGGATGCACTGACTGATTTTGATCTGTACGGTTCCCAAAAGTCAACGTGTACCGTTTCTCATGCACTCATGCCAGCAATTATGTTATTAGACACATGTACAAATAACTGTTTGTTATGTACATGTACATTAATTAAAAACATATCTTACATGTAATGTTCCCAATCAGTTCAAGCCGGCTCTATACCAGTTTTCTTTTAAGCAGTGTCAGTTTACATTGGCGTTTTAAGACGTTGGGAAGGCTGTTGTGTTTCGAACGGTGTTTCGTACAGAAAGTCAACTTCATCTGTTAAAAAAAACGTCTTTTCAGTATATCTTATTACACCATTATTTTATAATCAAAAGACAAATTCCTATTTACTTATTCAACGACGGATATAGAATTGATTTTAGAAATATCCCCACTCCTTTGAAATCCCTAAAAACAGAATAAGTAGAACGTTATAAGTGGGAGCTCTATTGGTTTTTTTGTGAAACACATTTCCGTTAGAATAAAACATTTTTGAGCCATCATAGTGAAGGACATTTTACATTATTATGCAAGTGTTCAGTTCAAAATTTCTTCAGCAGACGACTTTAAAAACATTTAGTAAAACATATGGATATTCTCTATAAATGTAAGTCTCGTTATTGAATATAATTGAAAACGCTGTGGCAAAAGTAGAAGATGAGCAATTTATTCTTTTGTTGCAATGTTTTAATATTCGTTTGCTTCAGAATGCGTCTACAATGGGAAAGGGTTTACTTTACCCTAATTATTTAACACAATTAATGCATTATACGCTTCAATATGTTACAGATATCGGACATGGCCCATATTCGTGGTAGGGGTAATGCAAATGACACATGCCTGTTTTTAAATTTCGTTTGACCATGATAAAAAAAAAAATAATAGTAACAACGTGAATCGTCTACCGCTGGAAATGTAGAAAGGGTAGCCGATCTCATCAAAGTGTTTTCGAGCGCACGTCCTTTCACAAGCTTCACGGGCCTTTGTCTCTACAATAGGCTCAACTATTCGCTCCATTCTTTAAAAAGTTATTTGGTGGAAGCCATTCGTCATCTTGTGAATAGGTCAACATTTCTGAAAGATGGTAAGAATTTTATTACAGCAGGTGTTGACCTATAACTGAAAATTATGTTAGTCTGCACTTTACCGGGCGCAATGTATCGAGGTGATACAATTGGGAATTTAATTGAGTAACTTATAGGATGTATTTAGATTTCTTTACAAATCACTTTCCCCACGTATAATAAATATGCTCCCTAAAACTTTCAAAACATTTCGGAAAAAAAAACAAAAACATTAAATACTCAAAGAACAAAGAATAATTATTTAATATTGCGAAACTGTTGTGAGAAATATAAAACATTTTCATAATGAGCAATTTCACCTTTTGCCACAATATTTTCAAAAGTTATCTGCTGTATGTTGGAAGTGGTTAACAAATAGGAGAGACAGTCATGATTAAATTTGAGAGAAGGATGTTCGGGAATGTCCTCCCGCGATATATAATTATTAATTCCCGGTAAAGTGCATGTGCAACGAAAGTTATTATTTTTCTCTTATAACGAGTGTTGTGCTATATGGTTATATGCACATATATCCTTATTTAAATATGTATGAAGTAAGATAATAAAAAAACTTTACCTTGCTGAAGGATGCCTTGATGTAAAGGACCCCTTCCTTCCTTTCGATCGGTTTCATGTATGTATAGCAGACACAGCGCGGCAATGCCGGCATCGAAAATGTAACTTAGTTAGTGTTTTCCTCCTATAAAATCTACGATATTTAAATAATTTTCACAATTTTACAGCTGTTTGCAAAATGTTGGACAAAATGTTATGTCCACAATACGTTTTCTTGGTAAATGATAGAGTTCTCTATTTGCTTGATGTTTTTCGGTAACTCTCTTCAAGTTAAGTGATCTCTGATGAGTAGCTTCCGAGGCAAACCTGTCATTTTAATGCATTTCACGCTCCGTGATGCACTACAGTAGGGATTAGATAAATTGATATTGTGAAAAAACGAAGTCGGTAAGGTATACTTTTCTTGATATCAAACGATTTTTAATAAAATTATAAATGAATAGATTAAAAAAAATCAAAAATTAAATGTACAGATTTTTTTTAAATGAAAAAAGGGCGCCTTTTCTTACGCGAAACGCGACGTCATTTCGCTCCTGAAAAGTGACGTTATAGATGCGTTATTATTTTTAAACGTACGACACAAAGAAAAAAATTACATGTACGTGAAGGTATTCTTAAGATGCAAATCGTGATATAATTTCGCAGCTTTCAACCTAAAATTGACCAAACTATCAGCTATTGTTGTTTTAACGAGGGACATTTGAGAGACGTCTAAATAGTGACGTCAGTGGTATACTTTGAGGTCTCGTAGTTTAAAAACTGTTTTAGATACGAAAAAAGTAAGAACATAATCTTATTGGGCATATGCTGTATTATGGTGATGCAAAATTTCGTGAGGAAATTCGAATATATTTTAGAGGCGCGTTCTACCTTAACCCCCGTAGGGTCCAGTTTTTATCGATTTTTTTGCATTTGTTCCATTTTTAGCTCGACTTTTCAAAGAAACCATTACAGATATTGCTTTGAAACTTACAACACTTATTCACCATCATTACCTCCATCAACAGACAAGAGTACATAACTCTGTCAAGATTTTTGTAAGAAAAATGGCCCTTTTTCGACATGGAATTTTGGTTAAGTTTTTTGTACCAATTTATTTTTTTTCAAAACCATTACAGATATGGCTTCGAAACTTACAACACTTATTTATCATCAATACTTCTATCAACAGACAAGAGTACATAACTCTGTCAAGATTTTTGTAAGAATTATGGCCCTTTTTCGACTTAGAAGTTTGGTTTAGTTTTTTGTACCAATTTACTTATTTTCAAAACCATTACAGATATGGCTTTGAAACTTTCAACACTTTTTCACCATCATTACCTCCAGCAACAGACAAGAGTTAGAGTACATAACCACCACACTTTTTTTCAAAACCATTAGTGATTTAGCTTATAAACTTACAATACTTAATTATCATCATTCCCTCCATCAACAGACAAGGGTACATAACTCTGTGAATTTTTTTTTAAGAATTATGGCCTTTTTTAAATTTATAATTTTGGTTAAGTTCTTCATACCAAATCAATTTTTTTCAAAACAATTCGAGATATAGCTTAAACACTTAGAAAAATCTTTTTACCTTCATAACCTCCACAAACAGCCAAGGGTGCATAATCAAGCACAGGCGTCTGAATTTCTATTACAGCAAAATATGCGGAAAATCACACAATACCTCGTTAAAATACACAAAAAGTCTCTCTATATTGTCTATACGCTTTGATGGTCATTTTAGACGTTTTTCTGCGGAAATTATAGCCCGAATCGAGTGAGTGTGTTAAATGCCGTTGCACACCTTGTCATTATTATTACACTATATGGACGTATAGAGGGGCTATTTATAGTAACACATGTGGGATTCACCAAATTACTATTACGATCATTTTTGTCAAAGCGTATAGACAATATAGAGAGACCTTTTGAGTATTTTAACGTGGTATTGTGATATTTTTCGCATTTTTTGCTGTAATAGAAATTCGGACGCCTGTGAATCAAGTAAAGGTTTTTGTAAGAATTATGACTCTTTTTCAACTTATAAATAATATGATAAAGTACTTGGTTATGTTTTCTCTATCACCCAAAAAAGTTTTATTGGCAAGCACAAAAGGTGAGCATGCTGTCCTTCGACAGCTCTTGTTATTTGTTGAACTCCCAAAATATTAAGCCTAGCGATGCGCCTGTCAAATAACATTAGTTTTCCATGAATTTCTCTCCTCCAACCATGAACAAAAGTGTATGTATACATCGCTAGTAACTGCTTGGCTCTTGGTCAAATTCCACTGAATTATCATTTCCAAAGATTATTGAGTTTTTATACGACCGTTTCTTAAAAACGGTACGTATTATGGTATGGTCATGTCCGTCCGTCCATTCGGGTTTTCCGCACTTTTTTCTTACATACTTTGAGCTATTGAGCTGAAATTTTGTATAAGGCTTTGTAGTGATCAAGTTCATATTTCCTGAGATTTTGTCCATTTTTGAATGAGTTATGCCCCTTTTTGGACTTAGAATATTTGTTTTCCGCACTTTTTGTCTACATGCTTTGATGCATTGAGCTGAAATTATGTATATGGCTTTGTAATCAAGTGTCACAGATCAAGTTCACATTTCCTTGAATTTCGTCAATTTTTGAATGAGTTATGCCTTCTTGGTCTTAGAATATTTGTTTTCCGCACTTTTTTCCTACATACTTTTTTGGACTTTTTAGCTCACCTGAGCTTTGCTCAAGGTGAGTTATTGTGATCGCCTTTTGTCCGTCGTGCGTTGTGCGTCATGCGTCAACTTCTTCTCCTCAGTAACCAGTGGGTCAATTTGGATGAAACTTCACAGAAAGCATCCTCTCAATGACCTCACCAGAATTCCTTCAAATTTTTGGGATCCATGCAAAATTCTGGTTTCCATGGCAACAAAACGAAAAAAACTTCAAAATTCTTCTTCTCCCAAACTGCTTGGCAGATTTTCAAATAATTTTGTAGAAATGTTCCTTGGATGACCCTCTATCAGATTCCTTCAAGCCGTGTTGATTGGTCGAAAAACATGGCCGCCAGGGGGGGGAGGGGCTATTTTGCCTTATATGGCTATAGTGCAAACTTAAAAAATCTTCTCCTCCAAAAGTGTCAGCCCGATTTTCAAATAATTTTGTAGAAATGTTCCTTGGATGACCCACTTTCAGATTCCTTCAAGCCATGTTGATTGGTCAAAAAACATGGCCGCCAATGGGCAGGGCTATTTTGCATTATATGGCTATAGTGAAAACTTAAAAAATCTTCTCCTCCAAAAGTATCTGGCCGATTTTCAAATAATTTTGTAGAAATGTTCCTAGGGTGACCCTCTATCAGATTCCTTCGAGCCAAGTTAATTGGTCGGAAACTATGGCTGCCAGGGGGCGGGGCTTATATAGCTAAAGTGAAAAAAAAATAAAAAATCAGGTGAGCGATTCAAGGGCCATCATGGCCCTCTTGTTTAGAATATTTGTCAATTTCTGCATCAGTTATGCATTTTTCATAGTTTCCCATTATTCTTTAACAACTTATTCCTGAACGACTTTATTAACTTTTTACAAACAAACAATATATCAAAACAAAGAGGAAACTTACAAAGAAGTTCCTGACGGGCGTATTATGTACCGTTTGCGGTACTCTTGTTTGTCTATGTTGTGATATAAATAAATTTATATGGCGATTTTTCAATTTTTCATTTGATGTCATTTTGTGTGTGATGCACTTGCACGTTGCTAAGCAACTTTACTATAATGATATTAATCATGGAATAACAGCAGGAAACTTTTGTAGCTAGAACAACATAACAACAAATTAATGTAATGCACTTTTTCGTAATCTTCTGTAGCTGTATATTTGAAATATACACAGTTAAAACTGGTACTATCTTGCAAAATTACGGTGTGGCCCACCTTTGACTCAACTTGTTTCTATGACAACAATTTATAACTAAAATAATGACAAAATTAAAAATATTAAGTTGTCATAAAGTAGAGCAAAACCAAATTTAATATACTTATGGTATGAATTTATTTCATCAATGTGTATCAACTAATACAAATGTTACTTAGAATGTCTTATATCTGTACTTTTGGATCACCCCATGTATATGTATGATCTGTAGAAGTAAGTTTAGAAAGCTCAAATCAGGGTTCTCACTCTTCCTTGAAAGCTAGAAAAAAAATTTAGACTTTTTTTCAAGGCCTTGAAAAGTCCTTGAAATTAAAAGGAAGAACACAGAGAAAAGATTATTTTGCTAAATGTATGTGAATGAGATGTGACTTTTGTAGTCTCAATTTAATCCATATTGTTATCATCTGGATGATAGCAGGACAAAAATTTATGTTGAGACATCCAATTTTCACAGCTTCCTGAAGTGCAAATTAAGGATTCTTAAAATCTATAAAAAATCCTTGAAATGTAATTATCCTTGAGAAATCCTTTGTTTCCATATTAAAGATAGATTGGGAACCTTGTCCAACAGTTACTTACTATTTTAGCTAATTGTAATGGTTAAGCTAATGATAACTAACAAATTCCTATGTGGTGGTACATGACTGTATTCAAAAGAATGAGACAATTCTTTTGAATACCACCAACATATAGTTTGGAGGTTGGTAAAGGAATTTTAGAACATAAAGTGGTCCTTATCTAGGGCTCTGAATTACGTAATACAAGCATCGATCAGTAGTATGCATGTGCTTCATAATTATGCTGTTGAGCATTTCATTAATAAATAACATTTTGACACATTCACTATCCTTATCAAAGAAATAATAACCCGAGTAGATATTGAATATGTTTTTTCTTTGCAAAAATCTTAAAAATGACGAAAAAACAATGTTGCAAGGAGTATGACACTTAGTTCTGCCTCAGTGAAGTAGTGTTTAAAGATCTGCAATGAGATGTTATACATTGGTAGAAGCGACGTACCCCTTTGGTTCTCATGGTTGCAGGAATAGCATTTCAACTGATGGTGGTGCTTTACGGTCTTAAGAATTCCATTTGAATTTCGAAAAGCTAAAAAGTTATTTGTCTTGTACATATTGATAAATTACAAATTGCCCTTTTTAAACATTTTGTCAAAGAAAAAGTTGATCTAATGAAAGATTTGAATTTCTCTTAGACCAAAACTAGCAGCTATATTGCAATAATGAAGCTGTTCATTAATAATTTGAATGATATGATAATTTTTAGAGTTTTCTGCTCTAAGAGTAGACTAGACAAAAGTTATAAAGTCTTGAGAATCATTATGGGAAAAGGAAAATTTACTCCTAGTCAACTGTCGACTGTCAACTGTATTAGGGAATGGGGTAAAGAGATAGAATTTATAGAAAATGTTAATTCTGCAGTTTCTAATGTCATTGCATTTTGTAGGAGCAGACGTAAATGGCAGTACTCCGCTGGGTAGAACTCCATTACATATAGCAGCATCACAAGGTCATGGAAACATTGTGGACATACTGCTAGAAAAAGGTAAGTAGTTAACAAGGGGACTGGATAAGGAGAGTAAACTGGTCTTCATCTGCCATTTGGAAGAATAAAAACAATAATAAAAATAATTACCATTTTTAGCTCACTTGACCACGTGATTGATTGTGATCGCCCTTTGTCAGGCGTCCAGCGCGCGTTGTTCATAAACATCTTCTCCTCTAATAAACTTCACAGAAAGCATCCTCTCACTATCCTAACCAAATTCATTTTTTTTTTTTTATCCATGCAGAATTCTGGTTCCATGGCAACCAAAGGAAAACAAACAAAACATTTCTCCTCCGAAACCGGTTGACGATTTTCAAATAACTTGGAGATGTTCCTTGAGTAACCTTTTATCAGATTCCTTCAATCCATATGAGAGGGGGCGGGACTGTTTTTTAGATCACCTAGAGCCGAAGGCTCAAGGTGAGCTATTCTGATCACTTTTTGTCCGTCGTCCGTCCGGCATTAACTTTTAGCTTTAAACATCATCTCCTCCTGAACCGCAAGGACAATTTCCACCAAACATCACAGGAATGTTCCTTTGGTGGTCCTCTTTCAAAATTGTTCAAAGATTTAAATTCCATTGAGAACTTTGGTTGCTGCGGCATCAGAAAGGGGACAAAATGTCCAAACTTTAAAAATCTTCTCCTCCGAATCTGCCTGTCAGATTCAAATATAATTTAGTAGAAATGTTTCTTGGGTGACCCTCTATAAAAATTGTTCAAGCCATACTGATTGGTCAAAAAACATGGCAGTCAGGCGGCATCAGAAAAGGGGCAAAATGACAAAATTTGAAAATTCCATTTTTATGAAAGTGTTTGTCTGATTTTAAGAAAATATAATACGAATCTTACTGTAATGATCCTCTATTTAATTTGTTTAAGCCGTTTTGATTGGTTACACAATCATATCAACCAGGCGTCATCACGAAAGGGGTAAATTGAACTTTTAGCTACAAATGACAACCAACTCCTACCATTCCAATAGACCAATTTCCACAAAACATCACAGGAATGTTCCTTTGGTGGTCCTCTTTCAAAATTGTTCAAAGATTTAAATTCCATTGAGAACTTTGGTTGCTGCGGCATCAGAAAGTGAGAAAAATACCCACATTTTAAAATCCTTTTCCTCCATAATCTGCTTGTGCGATTGCAAGATAATTTGGTAGAAATGTTCCTTTATATAAGTGACACTCTAAATAAACTGTTGAAGCCATATTGATTTCGTTGAAAAACAGGGCAGCAAGGCGGCATCAGGAAAGGTGCAAAATGACAAAAACTTTATAATTCCATTCTTATTAAAGTTCTTGTTAGATTTCAAGATATAAATGGCCTTTACTGATAAGCTGTTTCTTGAGAAGTGTCCACTCCTTGCAGTTTCATTTGCAATCCTTGAACAAATTTTCCCAGATATTTGCAGTTAAATATTTGCTACTAATTTACTATCAATTAGGTGATCGATTTAGGGCCATCTTGGCCCTCTTGTTGTCTTATGTGGCTTTATAGTTAAAACTATAAAAATCTTCTTTTCCGAAATTATCTTGCTGATATCAAAATAATTTGTAGGAATGTTCCTTGAGTGACCTTCTACCAGATTCCTTCAGGCCATGTTGATTGATCAAAAAATATGGCCACAAGGGCGATGGGGCTGTTTTGCCTTATATGGCTAAAGTGAAACCAGTTTCCAAACAATATTTTAGAAAGTTCCTAGGGTGACCTTCTAATTGATTCCTTCAAGCCATGTTGATTGGTGGAAAAACGTGGTCGCCAGGGGTGAGGTTGTTTTGCCTTTTCTGTTTATAATGAAAACTTTAAAAAAATCTTCTTCTCCAAAAGTATTTGACCAATTTCCAAAACATGGCCACAAGGGCGGCGGGCTGTTTTTCCTTATATGGCTATAGTGAAAACTTTAAAAATCTTCTTCTGCGAAATAATTGGACCAGTTTCCAAATAATTTTGTAGAAAGTTCCTTGGGTGACCTTCTAATTGATTCTGTGGTCGAGTGGTTAGCGTCGGAGATTTCGAAACCGGGTGTCCCGGGTTCGATCCCCAGTCGCGGCAATTCGGTCATGGTGGAGTGCCCTTTGGCAAGGCACATTTTCTAGCCTAGTACTGGTTTGTTCACCCAGGGAACATGAATAATAAAATTTAAATGCGCGCTAAATGACCTTAGCTGTCGATGCGCCATAAAACAATATACATTCATTCTAATTGATTCCTTTAACCCTTTACTGGATAGCCCAACTGCCCATTTACCTATATTATCTCCATATATTGGCATCTATCTGATAAACCAATAGTCAATAAACTACTGATAAAAGCCTGTATACTATCTCCATACAGGGTATTGGGAAAATCATAAGAATTTGACACCTGTCCTAATTAAACCCAACTATCTGTATAAAATATTGTAACTACCTTTTATATGTCAGTATAAACATTGTGGGAAATTAAATTACCTTTACAGTGGTGTAAAATACACTATTTCAGCATGAAGAGAACTGAAGCAAAACAGGAGACGAAAGCAGGGCAATTTTATTTTTTATTTTTTATTGAAAATGATGAATGTATTTTGCTCATGTCTACCTTTTCAAATATTTTTATTGCAAAAAAAAAGACAAGTGAAATTACTCCAGAATATAACAATAGCAATAATTTCAAGTTGAATTTTTTAAAACCAGATACTCCGTAAAGGAAATATGTCTTAATTTCTACGAAGTTTTCAAAAGTCAACTCTGTGACATACAGGAGTAAAATTAGTAAAACTAAATGGAGAAATGACCCATCTTCCTGTCATAATTCATAGTCGATTCCACGAGAATAAATGTAAAAACATCCCATATAAATATTTTGAATGTCTAATGTCCTTACGTTTTCATTTCTAACCATTTCCTTTTTGAGAAGAAATAGATCGGCAATAGAAAATTGTCAACCCAAAAAAAGTTGAATGTAAACACATGTTTGCGTATTTTCCTGTATTCTCAAGGACGATTTAGTTCTTTGTTTACTTACCCTTGGTTGTTGAAACTCATTATTCCAAGCTCCTATAGAGAAAACATCGTTTTCGGAAGAAGAACAATCATCGGAAACAACTTCCAGATCAGAAATATCTGATTGAATGTCAGACGGGGTGAAGCCCAAAAAAAAAAAACCAGCTTCAGTTTTTCGGAAGTGTCATAACTGCACCCGTAAATGACCCATTTTATTGCCCTTCTGATTACTAGATCAATCAATCAAAGACCCGCCGGTATTGTGTAGATGAAAACAATAACCACTTATGTCAGCTGTTCATCCCTTTCCCCATTACAACAAATCACAGCAAACGATTGTGAAAATGTCGAGACAAAAATAAAGAAAATCTATAAAAAAGAAAAGTATAATTACTGAATTAATTCAAATCATTGTGGCAAAAGTTATCTATTAAATTTAATGCATTTAGGCTTTCTCATTTTGCTGCAATGTTTACTCGTCGGCTTTAGTTGCGTCAAAATGAATCTACATCTGTGAAAGAGGTATTTCCCAGTAGCTTACTTGATTGTCAAAACTGGTATACACCGGAAATGTGATCGGTCAAACAAAGAACCGACTTTGCACGTGTGAGTAAACCCTTTCCTCTTTCAACAAATATGCTGACGAAATTAAAAACATCTTTACAAAAAATTCAAACTATTTAACCCTTTCTCACGTATAGACAATTTCTACAGCAGAAGAATAGATTCATACAGGGTTGCTTCATTGTGTTTGCATGGGATCATAACATTGTGAGCAATTTTTTATCGTTTTAAATGTCGTCTGCTCCAGATTTTTTAATATGAAGAAAGGGAGAAATGAAGCACTGATGTCAAGGTCATGTTTACTGCATGCGTCAGTAATTTTCCATTTGATCTGGGTCGCACGTGGTTTACACATAATAATACCGTGTCAAATGAAAACCCGCCGTCCGATAGCTGGGAATATTCAGATCAATATGCTCTTCTGTTAAGACTGATCAGGGTCATCACTGTTCGTAAATCATCACATAACAATTATCGAAGTCTTTGGAGAACAGTTATGACCAAACGCCGGCATTACAATTATATAAATTGATACCAGCTGTCTTTAGATTTGGAACAAAACTGATTGTCTATTTTTATGTGTCGCGACTCAATCTTTATATGGTGCATAGTGGCAATTTTAGAAAACCCTTGTGAAATAATTACATTTTACAATTACAAATGGAAACGGATATTATCATATGGATATTTTTCATAGGAATAAGGTATTTTCAAGCTTATCATTTCCCGACGCATTTCATTCAACCTGGGTACTGAATTTTTAAACACTACACATGTTTGGACGCTTTTTACTTACAAACTTTATATAGTAACACTATGATTTAAAGTCTGAGATCCCTTTGTAAATAAACAAATTGTATGGTGATACACTTTTGGAGGACCTTTTCACACGATAAATATCCTTTTGAAGCATTCAAAATCTAAAGGCGTCGAAAAGCGTTTACACTGAAATCGATTAGAATCGATTAGGGTCGTCGAAAAGCGTTTATATTGAAATTGATTAGGGTCGTCGAAAAGCATTTATATTGAAATCGATTAGGGTCGTCAGAAAGCGTTTATATCCGGTAAAGGGTTAAGTCATGTTGATTGGTGAAAGTATCTTACCAATATATAATTTTGTGAGATTACTTCAAAACATGTTGATTGCTAAAAATAGAAAAGTTATTGTTGTTCGCATTAATCAGGTGAGCGATCCAGGGCCATCATGGCCCTCTAGTATGTTATAATCCTTAGCTTCTAGTCTCTTTAAATGTGAAAAATGAGAATGCTTTATTTAAAAGATATTATTTGACAAAGTGTATATGACCATGGCTATTTATTAGGTATTGCATATAGGTTGTCAATACGGAAATGTGCATTTTATTCTGTGTATTGAACATATATTTTTGATGAGTATATAAAAAATGTTTATATTTAAGTGTGGTTTAACATGTTTTCAAGGTAAAAAGCTGAAGGGTTTCTCTATCTTCAATGCATCAAATTATGATGAATTTTCCCCCCACAATTTAGGTCAAAATCATTTTGCTTCAGATAAATTATTAGCTGCAAAATAGTGAAGAAAACAACTTATAGATAATATTTTTGAAACACTGTCATATCTTGACTGGTAACATTTTAAGTTTGTCCTGCTTTCTAACCCATTTTAACCCGAGTGTAGATATTTGTTGCAGTGATTTGCGGGCTGCGGGCTTGTTGTAGAATAACCCAAACTACCTAACATTACAGGAGCGGATATTGATGCAGAAGACAATGAAGGTGAAACAGCACTGTCAATCGCCGCTAAATTTGGACATAAAACCTGCGAGCGACATCTCTTCTTATTCCGATGGCAAGAGAGGGCAAAGAGAAGTCGCCCAAGTGCGGAAGCTCCTCTTATGGCCCACCAGTACTTTGATTCAGCATTTCCTGTTTGGAAGAGAGGCGGGAAGTGTCAGTTGTATTTCATGAATATTTTACCTCCGGGCGAGTATGAGGGCACTAGCTTTGATTCTCCGAAGAAGAGGAGAGATAAGATGATTGAAGATGAGGAGGAGATAATTGAGGATTTAGACATAGGCACTATTGGGAGAGGTGAGATTTGTTATGCATCTTGTTTCTTTCTTTTTCAAAATTAAAGCCTTTTCCATATGCAGACACATTTTAAATTGTTGGCTAAAGTCAACATTTGAAAACATTTTGGCAACAGGAGTATTTGTTCAGAAAGAGCACTTTCTTTTTTTGCCAAAATATTTTCAACTCTATTCAATAATCATAGTTTCATTTATATATATTCTGCAAAATGTTTTAAAACCATCTTACTCTTCTGTAGGCCTTGTTATGTGAGAAAGAGTAGGCATCTTTTGTTGTCAGTACCACGTTAAGGATAAATTATCTTAAAACAAATATTTGATTAACCCTTTCCCACAAACAACAAATCTCCAGCAGATGACTTTTAAGGCATCTAGCCAAAAGTATGGAAACTATCTACAATTTAAAGTAAAATTATTGAATAGAGTAATACACATTGTGGTAAAATTTTCTGCAGTAGAGGCATCAAAATGCGTTTGTATAAAGGAAAGGATTTGAAAAGTTGAACAATTTCCTGTTAAAATATCTGCTTTAAAAAAAGCTGAGGAAAAAGGAGCAACATCTGAAAAATTGTACATATGACTGAAGAGTTGGAATGATTATCATAAATTTCAGTTTATGTTTCATAATCCATTAATTTTTAGCAATTGCTCAGATATGAGATTCCAATGGATCTAGACATTTTTGGCTCCTTTTAAGCTATTTTAGCCATTCTTATTGTTCTTTTCAAAAGTGAATTGTTTTAGAGGTGTCCCTTTTCACGATGGCAAAGTTTGATTAAGTAGTGTGTTTCTAAGCTGAAACCTTGGAAAAAGATTCTAAACATCTGAGGACTCATATCAACATATGGGTATAAAATTTGCTGCAATGTTTTCAATATTCCACTGCTGTAGAAAGCATCTATTTGTAGCAAAAGGTTGATTGAAAGCTACAGATGCCTTAAACTGACCATTTTTCATGTCACTTTGTTATTCACCCTTTTGTATTGTACTGTCCATTGATTATAGTTTTTGTCCCCCGCTTTTAGCGAAAGCTGGGGACTATTATTTCTCATTCGTCAGTCCGTCCGTCAGTCCGTCAGTCCGTCAGTCCATCAGTCACGCTGTCACAAAAACTTTAACCTTGGTCATAACTTCTGAACCGTAATAGGTACTGCTTTCATATTTCACATGTGTACTCCTTGTGACAACCCCTTTCCATCAATACCAATTTTTTTGACCTTGTGACCTTGACCCTGACGAGTTATGGCCCTTTACCCCTATGTATGACTAAATTCATTTCCGGGCTATTTCTCTGCAACCGCTTTTTGGAATTTTATGAAACTTCATAGGAAGGATCACCACCAAGTGTAGATGCGCATATGGTGTTTGCGTTCCGGTTGGATTATTTTGCACGGAGTTATGGCCCTTTACCCCACCATCAGGCTATGTATGACTAAATTCATTTCCGGGCTATTTCTCTGCAACCGCTTTTTGGAATTTTATGAAACTTCATAGGAAGGATCACCACCAAGTGTAGATGCGCATATCGTGTTTGCGTTCCGGTTGGATGATTTTTCACGGAGTTATGGCCCTTTACTCCACCATCAGGCTATGTATGACTAAATTCATTTCCGGGCTATTTCTCTGCAACCGCTTTTTGGAATTTTATGAAACTTCATAGGAAGGATCACCACCAAGTGTAGATGCGCATATCGTGTTTGCGTTCCGGTTGGATGATTTTTCACGGAGTTATGGCCCTTACTTCTGAACCGTAATAGGTACTGCTTTCATATTTCACATGTGTATTCCTTGTGACAACCCCTTTCCATCAATACCAATTTTTGTGACCTTGACCCTGGCGGGGGACCATGATTCTCTGAATTTGCTTGTTGATTGTTGACATGCAACATGTATGACTTGAAGAATCTTGTTGTCTTGGAAAGTATAAATAAAATAATCTATAAAGAAGACCAAAAATTGTTTCTGTGATTGTATTTAACACAATAAAACGTTTTTACAGATGGTAAGCTTCCAGCTATTAGAGAAGAAAGAAAGCAGAGGGCAAAGAGGTTAGTTTAATGCTATACTAATTAAATAACGAATCAGCTAGCTTTATTAATACAGTAACGAGCCATGTTACACAAAAACTATCATCAGAAGTGTTGAATTTAACCCTTTCCCACATAACCTTTTCAACGCCTCTGCAGCAGACGATTTTGAAATCATTGTGACAAAAGAAGAAATTGCTCATAATGAAAAATTTATCCTTTTTGCCACAATATTATCCAACTCATAGAGATATTCATTTTTGTTGTCAAGATGTTTTCAAAGTCATCTACTTCTGATCAGTTGTATGTGGGAAAGGGTAAAAGGCAGTTTAGTTGAGTTTGTCATAACACTTCCCTGAGGTTAATGGCAAACAGACCAGACTGTGGAAGCTCAGAATGAACTGTAATGTTCTGAAGGTTGTTTTGTGTGTGATATTGGCCGAATAATGTACAATGATTCATATTTCATGTCAATTTACCTAACCCTTTCCCAACTTTTGACGCCTCTGCAACAGACAACCTTTGAAAAAATTGTGGCAATAGGAGAAATTGGTCATGATGGGCAATTTCTCTTTTTGCTGCAAAGTTCTCTATTTAAAAATTGGACTTTCATTTGGGAAGATTTTCCGCATTTTTGCCAAAAACAAGTTCAAATTCGTCTGTTGCAGATTTGTTGTATGTGGGAAAGGGTCAAGAAGTAAAACAATTGTAATCTGATATGATACTTAAAAGAGTTGCCTGCCTTGAAAACATCTGAGGATATAAGATATAAACATCTTGAAAAGGTGAAATTTATTTTTAGCTCGACTTTTCGAAGAAAAGGCTAGCTATACTACTCGCCCCGTCGTCGGTGTCACACCTTGGTTAAGGTTTTTGTACCAATTCCCTTTTTAGCTCACCTGAGCTTTGCTCAAGGTGAGTTATTGTGATCGCCTTTTGTCCGGCGTCCGTCGTCCGTCGTGCGTCGTGCGTCAACTTCTTCTCCTCAGTAACCAGTGGGTCAATTTGGATGAAACTTCACAGAAAGCATCCTCTCATTGACCTCACCAGAATTCCTTCAAATTTTTGGGATCCATGCAAAATTCTGGTTTCCATGGCAACGAAACCGAAAAAACTTCAAAATTCTTCTTCTCCCAAATGGGTTGGCAGATTTTCAAATAATTTTGTAGAAATGTTCCTTGGATGACCCTCTATCAGATTCCTTCAAGCCGTGTTGATTGGTCGAAAAACATGGCCGCCAGGGGTGGCGGGGCTATTTTGCCTTATATGGCTATAGTGAAAACTTAAAAAATCTTCTCCTCCGAAAGTGTAAGGCCGATTTTCAAATAATTTTGTAGAAATGTTCCTTGGGTGACCCTCTATCAGATTCCTTCAAGCCATGTTGATTGTTCGAAAAACATGGCCGCCAGGGGGAGCGGGGCTATTTTGCCTTATATGGCTATAGTGCAAACTTAAAAAATCTTCTTCTCCAAAAGTGTCAGGCCGATTTTCAAATAATTTTGTAGAAATGTTCCTTGGGTAATCTTCTATCAGATTCCTTCAAGCCATGTTGATTGGTCAAAAAACATGGCCGCCAGGTGGCGGGGCTATTTTGCCTTATATGGCCAAATTGAAAACTTAAAAAATCTTCAACATCTTCTCCTCAGTAACCAGTGGGTCAATTGGGATGAAACTTCACAGAAAGCATCCTCTCATTGACCTCACCAGAATTCCTTCAATTTTTTGGGATCCATGCAAAATTCTGGTTTCCATGGCAACGAAACCGAAAAAACTTCAAAATTCTTCTTCTCCCAAATTGGTTGGCAGATTTTCAAATAATTTTGTAGAAATGTTTCTTAAGTGACCCTCTATCAGATTCCTTCAAGCCATGTTGATTGGTCGAAAAACATGGCCGCCATGGGGGGGGGGGGGGGGGGGGGGGGGGGGCGGGGCTATTTTGCCTTATATGGCTATAGTGCAAACTTAAAAAATCTTCTTCTCCAAAAGTGTCGGCCCGATTTTCAAATAATTTTGTAGAAATGTTCCTTGGATGACCCACTTTCAGATTCCTTCAAGCCATGTTGATTGGTCAAAAAACATGGCCGCCAGTAGGCAGGGCTATTTTGCATTATATGGCTATAGTGAAAACTTAAAAAATCTTCTCCTCCAAAAGTATCTGGCCGACTTTCAAATAATTTTGTAGAAATGTTCCTAGGGTGACCCTCTATCAGATTCCTTCAAGCCAAGTTGATTGGTCGGAAACTGGCTGCCAGGGGGCGAGGCTTATATAGCTAAAGTGAAAAATAAATAAAAAATCAGGTGAGCGATTCAAGGGCCATCATGGCCCTCTTGTTTGTCAAACCTATACAGATATTGCTTTGAAACTTACAATACTTATTCACCATCATAACCTCCATCAACAGACAAGAGTACATAACTCTGTCGAGGTTTTTGTAAGAATTATGGCCCTTTATTTTACTTGGTTAAGTTTTTTGTACCAATACACTTTTTTTCAAAACCATTACAGATATGGATTTGAAACTTACAACTCTTATTCACCATCATTACTTCTATCAACAGACGAGAGTACATAACTCTGTCAAGATTTTTGTAAGAATTATGGCCCTTTTTCGACTTAGAATTTTGGTTAAGTTTTTTGTACCAGTTTACTTTTTAGCTCACCTGTGCACGAAGTGCTCAAGGTGAGTTATTGTGATCGCCCTATGTCAGGCGTCCGTCGTCCGTCAACTTCTTCTCCTCAGTAACCGGTGGGTCAATTGGGATGAAACTTCACAGAAAGCATCCTCTCAATGACCTCACCAGATTTCCTTCAAATTTTTGGGATCCATGCAGAATTCTGGTTTCCATGGCAACGAAATGAAAAAAACTTCAAAATTCTTCTTCTCCCAAACTGACCCTCTATCAGATTCCTTCAAGCCATGTTGATTGGTCGAAAAACATGGCCCCAGGGGGGGCGGGGGTTATTTTGCCTTATATGGCTATAGGGAAAACTTAAAAAATCTTCTCCTCCGAAAGTGTCAGGCCGATTTTCAAATAATTTTGTAGAAATGTTTCTTGGATGACCCTCTATCAGATTCCTTCAAGCCATGTTGATTGGTCGAAAAACATGGCCGCCATGGGGGCGGGGCTATTTTGCCTTATATGGCTATAGCGAAAACTTAAAAAATCTTCTTCTCCGAAAGTGTCAGGTCGATTTTCAAATAATTTTGTAGAAATGATCCTTAAGTGACCCTCTATCAGATTCCTTCAAGCCATGTTGATTGGTCGAAAAACATGGCTGCCAGGGGGCGGGGCTTATATAGATAAAGTGAAAACAAAAAATCAGGTGAGCGATTCCAGGGACATCATGGCCCTCTTGTTTTCAAAACCACTACAGATATTGCTTTGAAACTTACAACACTTTTTCACCATCATTACATCCATCAACAGACAAGAGAACATAACTCTGTCAATGTTTTTGTATGAATTATTGCCCTTTTTATGCCCCCGGAATCACCGATTCGGTGGGCATCTAGTTTTTGGCCTGTCTGCATGTCTGTCTGTCTGTCTGTCTGCACGAAAAAAACTTTAACCTTGACCACTACTTTTGAACCATACAGGTACGGCTACCATATTTCACATGTGTATTCCTTGTGACATGACCTTTCTGTCAGTGCCAACATTTTGAAGCAGACGACTTTGGAAACATTCAGGAAAAATATGGAAACTCTATAAATGAAAGTATAATTATTGAATAAAGTTGAAAACATTGTGGCAAGGGGAGTAAATTGCTCATGAATGTGACAATGTTTTCAAAAGTCATCTGCTGCAGAGGTGTCTATGTGGGAAAGGGTTAACTAGCCATGCCACATGAAAACCTACCACTAAAGTAGTATATGTATACACAGTCGGATCAGTTTAACACCTACCACTGATAAAGTAGTATATGTATAAATAGTTGGATCAGTTTAAAACCTACCTCTAAAGTAGTATATGTATAAATAGTTGGATCAGTTTAAAACCTACCACTAAAGTAGTATATATATAAATAGTTGGATCAGTTTAAAACCTACCACTGAAGTAGTATATGTTTACACAGTTGGATCAGTTTAAAACCTACAACTGAAGTAGTATATGTTTACACAGTTGGATCAGTTTAACACCTACCACTGAAGTAGTATATGTATAAATAGTTGGATCAGTTTAAAACCTACCACTGAAGTAGTATATGTTTACACAGTTGGATCAGTTTAAAACCTACCACTGAAGTAGTATATGTTTACACAGTTGGATCAGTTTAAAACCTACCACTGAAGTAGTATATGTTTACACAGTTGGATCAGTTTAAAACCTACCACTGAAGTAGTATATGTTTACACAGTTGGATCAGTTTAACACCTACCACTGAAGTAGTATATGTATAAATAGTTGGATCAGTTTAAAACCTACCACTGAAGTAGTATATGTTTACACAGTTGGATCAGTTTAAAACCTACCACTGAAGTGGTATATGTTTACACAGTTGGATCAGTTTAAAACCTACCACTGAAGTAGTATATGTTTACACAGTTGGATCAGTTTAAAACCTACCACTGAAGTAGTATATGTTTACACAGTTGGATCAGTTTAACACCTACCACTGAAGTAGTATATGTATAAATAGTTGGATCAGTTTAAAACCTACCACTGAAGTAGTATATGTTTACACAGTCGGATCAGTTTAAAACCTTTTGAAAATATTGAGGTAGAAGGTTTTATACATCATAATGATTAATTTATCCTTTTATCGCAATGTTTTGGACAGTAAGTAATAACATGTTCATTTTAAAATATTTTTCATATTTTTTCCTAGAAGTTTTTTAAGTCAGCTGCTGGGGGTTAGTGGTAAGAGTAAAATAAATATAATAATAGAATTGAAAACAAATATCTACAGTGAATATTTTAATGTTTAAAAAACATGTGATTATGCATTAGAATAATCCTTCATGTTCGATAAATAAGAGTGGTATTAATGCCAACAAACCAAGAATTTCTTTTCCTTCCTAAAGATGAAGTTGATTGGGAGTATATTATCCCTATCCCAAAGGTCAAGGTCACAATACAATTATCTGTGAAAATCGTTTGATGACCATGATCAAAGGAAGTTTTGGGATCAGTAATGAAAAGTCAAGGTCAAATTGTTCTTATATTGCTAAATGAAGTTCTCAGCCTATAGTGCAGTTCTAGTGTTATAAGAGTTGATGTAATGTTTGTACAATGAATCAGCTACTGACACAACTCTGTCTACCAAAGAGACAACACTATCTATGAGGAGCTCATTCTCCTCAAGAACTAAAAGTTACCTTGTATTTGAAGATAATGGAGAATTAAATACTTTTTTGCTGGCGACCTTGTTTGAAGTGCCTATAGGGACCTAGATAAGATGGAGTTAAACCTTGTTTCCCAACAGTATCTCTTTTATAACCTTTTCAAACTGTATGATGTGGTACTGGAAAGAAGTCCTTCAGAAACAATTCTTTTAAGTACAAGTGATGAAACATTGTGACTAAAGGAGAAACTGGTTTTTTTTAACAATATTCCTTTTTATTACAATGTTTTCATTTAAAAGTCGTCTGATGCAGATGTGTCGGAAAGGGGGAGTCTGTTTGTGGAAAAGGATGAACTATTACTATTAGAACAAGATTTATACATCTTATCTAGAGCTCTGATTCTATCCACTGATTCTACATTCTTGTTTAAGACTCCTTAGATCCACTCTATTTCAAACTAGTCATCCTAGTCCCCACATTTGATGAATGCTGTTGAAGGTGAACATTGCTATTGTTTTGGCTGTTATGTTTGTAGTGACTTCTTTTCAATCGAACATTTCATTACTTCAATAGCCAAAACATTTTCTGAAATTAGAGATATCTTGTTATCATAAACAGAGCAACATGCACATCCCTTTTTTGTCTGTCATCATGTTTGAAGTGTCAGCACAACCATGCATTCTGAATCTATCAAAGTAAGATTCAAATCTTTAACTGATTAATGTCTGTGCATTTCTGACATTATTTTGATAAAGCCTTTTAGCTGGCCAGATAATAACCAATGAAGGCTTATGTTGTCATTTTGCTGTTGATATCTATGTTGTCAACCTGTCATTGCTGTCTTTGCTTGTGTCTATGCATTATCTGCAGCGGCGTTAACAAAATGTTTTGGTTTGTTGTTTACTTGTGTACCGAGAGCTCTTGTTGTTAACTGTGTATCATATTGTTGAGAACTTAATATTCAGACTGAAAAACACATAATATATTACTGCAATATGAAAAAGTACAGGGTATACCTGATGCCTGGAGACATACAAAACTGTGAAGAAAATAATGTTGGAAAAGGAAAAAAATAAAATTGTCATACTAGCAATATCTCCTTTTGATACCCCCACAAAATACAGTGTTGCCATTTGCTATCCTTCTATCTGGTTTCCGTTAATTTGCATGCAGATATTTTGATCATATTTGGTCGGTGGTTTTATTATGACAAGACACTGATCTATGTATAGAAAGTTATAATCTGTCATGCAATTGCATTTGTTTGAACCCTTTGGATAGGAGCTAAATTCAATATGCTTTCAACATTTCTGTTTAAGAATGATTTATTGTGGTTGTTCTTCCTGGTAATGCTCTTCATTGAATGTTTCTTTTTTGTGGAACTTTAATTTACATAGAGATATAGGGAAAAACTTCGGAAATCTTCTTGTCTGAAACCGAAAGGTCTAGAGTTTAGATATTTTTTGTGTAGCATTGTCTTCTGGTCCTCTACCAATATTCTTCAAACTATGCCCCTGTGGTCGAAATTGGCCCCATCCCGGGGATCACCCGTTTCACATATAAAGTTATATAGGGAAAACGTTGAACATTTTCTAGGCTGAAACCAAAAGGTTTAGATTTTTGGTGTGTAGCATTGTCTTTGCCCTGCCCACATAGAGATTTTTAGGAAAGCTTTTAAAATCTTCTTGTCTGAAACCAAAATGCCTAAAGCTTATATATTTGGTATGTAGCATTGTCTAGTGGTTATCTTCCAAGATTGATCAAATTATGCCTTGGTCAAAATTGGCCACGCCCCAGGGTTCACCTGTTTTACATAGAGATATAGGAAAAAGTTTTAACACTTCTTATCTAAAACCGACCTTTCAGTGTCCTCATGTCTTATTAATTTGACAAAAGACGCACAACATTGGTTAGGTTATTATACCACCGCAAACGTAGTTTGAAGGGGGTATACTGGAATCAGCCTGTCGGTCGGTCCGTCAGTCTGTCCACAAAATCTGTTCCGTTGTACAGTTTAGAACATCATGAAATTGACAAATTTACTGTTCATGCTCCGCTCCGTTCCGCTCCGCTCACGTTCCAATCCGCTCTCAAAGCGTTCACTCATTCATAACATTGTGATTGCTTTTTTCCGTTCCGTTCAGATTGAGCGCTTTTTTACGCTCACTCGGAACGCTTTTTTTCGATCAAAATCCGTTCAATGATTTGATTAGCTTAAATTAATTTCGTTTCGTTTATATTTTTTTTACTTAACCCTAAATATCAACAAACGATCTAGAGTTTTTTCAGCACAATCGTTAGTAGCAAATCGTATTACGAAAATGATCATATTAATGATATTTGTTACATTCTAATTCAATCGGATACTTGAGTGTCTTATAAAACAAAAGTATAGTATACAAATATGACTTTTAATAAAATAGTTTCGTAAAATAATTATCGGATAGTTGTTGCAACCGTTCAATGAGCGAATGATTGGATTTTTGCAATCATTATGATTGTTTCGTTCAGAGCGCAAAATTCCGTTCCGCTCATAAAGCGTTCCAACTTCGTCCAATCACGCTCACGATCCAATCACGTTTCGCTCAGATTGTCAATTTCATGATGTTCTTAACTGTACTCCTCCTTCAGTTTCTACCTGATTTACTTCATACTTGGCATAAATGTTAATCAGGAGTAGTAGATGTGCAAGACGCAAATTTCATGTCCCTGTGACCTTCACCTTGACCTCTGACCTTGAAATAGGATTTTTTGTTGTTAAAATCTAATCTGTTGTACTCCTCCTTCAGTTTCAACCTGATTTACTTCATACTTGGCATAAATGTTAATCAGGAGTAGAAGATGTGCAACACGCAAATTTCATGTCCCTGTGACCTTCACCTTGACCTCTGACCTTGAAATAGGATTTTTTGTTGTTAAAATCTAATCTGTTGTACTCCTCCTTCAGTTTCAACCTGATTTACTTGATACTTAGCTTAAATGTTAATCAGGAGTAGTAGATGTACAAGACGCAAATTTCATGTCCCTGTGACCTTCACCTCTGACCTTGAAATAGGATTTTTATGCCCACGGAATCTCCGATTCGGTGGGCATTTAGTTTTTGGCCTGTCTGCACGTCTGTCTGTCTGCACGAAAAAAACTTTAACCTTGACCACTACTTTTGAACCATAACAGGTACGGCTACCATATTTCACATGTGTATTCCTTGTGACATTACCTTTCTGTCAGTACCAACATTTTTGACCTTGCGACCTTGACCTTTGACCTAGATGTTGCCATTCTCGAAAAAAAACTTAACCTTGGCCATTACTTTTGAACCATAACAGGTACGGCTACCATATTTCACATGTGTATACCTTGTGACATGACCTTTCTGTCAGTACCAAAATTTTTCACCTTGCGACCTTGACCTTTGACCTAGATGTTGCCATTCTCGATAAAAACTTTAACCTTGACGACTTCTTTTGAACCATAACAGGTATGGCTACCATATTTCACATGTGTATACCTTGTGACATGACCTTTCTGTCAGTACCAAAATTTTCACCTTGCGACCTTGACCTTTGACCTAGATGTTGCCATTCTCGAAAAAAACCTTTAACCTTGACCACTATTTTTTAACCATAACAGGTACGGTTACCATATTTCACATGTGTATATCTTGTGACATGACCTTTCTGTCAGTACCAACATTTTTCACCTTGCGACCTTGACCTTTGACCTAGATGTTGCCATTCTCGAAAAAAACTTTAACCTTGACCACTACTTTTGAACAATAACAGGTACGGCTACCATATTTCACATGTGTATTCCTTGTGACATGACCTTTCTGTCAGTACCAACATTTTTGACCTGGCGACCTTGACCTTTGACCTAGATGTTGCCATTCGGGGGCATCAGTGTTTCACAAACACATCTTGTTTTTTGTTAAAATCTAATCTGTTGTACTCCTCCTTCAGTTTCAACCTGATTTACTTCATACTTGGCATAAATGTTAATCAGGAGTAGTAGATGTGCAAGACGCAAATTTCATGTCCCTGTGACCTTCACCTCTGACCTTGAAATAGGATTTTTTTTTCTTAAAATCTAATCTGGTGCGACATACTCCTCCTTTAATTTCAACCGGATTTACTTGAAACATGGCAAAATGGAGCTGTTTTGTGTGGCATCAGCCTGTCGGTCGGTCGGGCTGTCGGTCCAGATAAAAGGAGCCGTTTTGTGTTTGATATCATCTTAGTATTTCTTTTTATGCCCCCGGAATCTTCGATTCGGTGGGCATATAGTTTTCGGCCTGTCCGTCTGTTGGTCTGTTGGTCTCTTTGTCTGTGGCAAAAAAAACCTTTAACCTTGACCACTACTTTTGAACCATAACAGGTACGGCTACCATATTTCACATGTGTATTCCTTGTGACATGACCTTTCTGTCAGTACCAAATTTTTTGACCTTGCGACCTTGACCTTTGACCTACGTCTCTTTGTCGAAAAAAACTTTAACCTTCACCACTACTTTTGAACCATAACAGGTACGGCTACCATATTTCACATGTGTATTCCTTGTGACATGACCTTTCTGTCAGTACCAAATTTTTTGACCTTGCGACCTTGACCTTTGACCTACGTCTCTTTGTCGAAAAAAACTTTAACCTTCACCACTACTTTTGAACCGTAACAGGTACGGCTACCATATTTCACATGTGTATTCCTTGTGACATGACCTTTCTGTCAGTACAAAATTTTTGACCTTGCGACCTTGACCTTTGACCTCCGTCTCTTTGTCGAATTTTTTTTTAACCTTGACCACTTCTTTTGAACCGTAAGAGGCACGGCTACCATATTTCACATGTGTATTCCTTGTGACATGACCTTTCTGTCAGTACCAAAATCTTTGACCTTGCAACCTTGACCTTTGACCTACGTCTCTTTGTCTGTCGAAAAAAACTTTAACCTTGACCACTTCTTTTGAACCGTAACAGGTATGGCTACCATATTTCACATGTGTATTCCTTGTGACATGACCTTTCTGTCAGTACCAACATTTTTGACCTTGCGACCTTGACATTTGACCTACGACCTCCGTCTCTTTGTCGAAAAAAAACTTTAACCTTGACCACTTCTTTTGAACCGTAACAGGCACGGCTACCATATTTCACATGTGTATTCCTTGTGACATGACCTTTCTGTCAGTACCAAAATCTTTGACCTTGCGACCTTGACCTTTGACCTACGTCTCTTTGTCTGTCTGTCGAAAAAAACTTTAACCTTGACCACTACTTTTGAACCGTAACAGGTATGGCTACCATATTTCACATGTGTATTCCTTGTGACATGACCTTTCTGTCAGTACCAACATTTTTGACCTTGCGACCTTGACATTTGACCTACATTTTGAAAACTTTAACCTTGATCACTACTTTTGAACCGTAACAGGTACGGCTTCCATATTTCACATGTGTATTTCTTGTGACATGACCTTTCTGTCAGTACCAAATTGTTTGACCTTGCAACCTTCACCTTGACCTTTGACCTACATTTTGAAAACTTTAACCGTGACCACTACTTTTGAATATTAATAGGTACGGCTTCCATATTTCACATGTGTATTCCTTGTGACAAGACCTTTCATTCAGTACCAATAGTTTTGACCTTGACCATTACCTTCGACCTAGATGTTGCCATTTGGGGGCATCAGTGTTTCACAAACACATCTTGTTTATACTGATATTCAAATTGTCTGAGTCAAAGATAATACTGCGAGATATAATATGTGTCAGGGGTATTAATCACCTTTAGTAATAGTTCTAGTTTTGCCTGGTGTCAAAGGAGCTATACTCGACATTGGACCTCTCGTATTAGCTTACCTGACCACATTACAAATCATATTGCATAGGTTGCATCATGGCCCTCTTGTTCAAGAAATCTAACTTCCTAAATTTTAACAAGTTGACCCTTTCCCTCATACGACAATTCTGCAGCAGACGACTTTGAACATATTTTGTCAAAAAATAGAAAATCTCTATAATTGAATGGATAACCAATGACAAAAAGTTGAAAACATTGTGGCAAAAGGAGAAATTACACGTTTTGTGCAATTTCTTCTTTTGTCACTATGTTTTCAAAAAGCCGTCTGCTGCAGAGATGTCAGAAAGCGTCTATATGAGGGTTAAGTACAGTTTTCACATTTTCTGCGTCTGATCAGGCTCTTCACTATTCAGTTTTTCCACCATTTTAAGAACTTCTGTTCAATAAATATTGTATCATAGGGACACAGGCTGTCAATCCAAGGGTTGTGAGTTTGAACCTCATTTCGGCCAACATTCTTTCCAAGGCTTGAAAAAGTCAATGCAATGGGCGTCATTCTTCCACCAATGTGCTTCCAGTCTATGTCGAAAAGTAATCAGTTGATTGGAAAGACTGTTGTGTAGAGTACTGGTGTGACAAAACCAGGAGGAAACACATAGGTAGGTGAACTGGCCACCTTGATATGACTGAAAGGTTGCTGTTAATAGAATTAGTCCAATCTATCAATCTATCAATCGAATGAATATTGCAACAAGGGGATTAGTTGAGCAGGCCACTTTTTCAATTCTTTATTACTCAGCAACCCCTGGTCGAATTTTTCTGAAACTTTGTCAGATGTATTGTTGGGTCATTGGACATCATTCAACGGCAAAAGTACCAAGGTGAATGTCACTGTTGGCCAGAACTTAGCCTTGGATAGGTTATTTAACCTTTGCTAACACTCCAATCTTCATGAAAAACAATCAGAACATTGGTCTCCATCAAATCTTATTTTTTAAACTGGGTCAATGGGGGGGCGGGGTTGTAAAATTTAGCCTTAGTGAGGTAACTTAACCTTGCTTAACATTAACTCTAGAGGCCATATTTTTCATCCAATCTTCCGGAAAGGGTCAAATGTTAGAATTACCTTGCAGTGTTCCCTCTCACATTTTTTTATAATGGTAAACTTACCACTTCGGTTGAAAATCTGGGGGTAGGATGGGACTCCCTATTATCAGTGTACTTACGTTATTTTTGAAAAAAATAAAATAAAGACTGTAAATTATAACCAGTTTCACTCATTCCTTTGTATGTCCATGTTTATTAACTTACACCAAATAATCATTCACTTCTGTGCAAAGTTCCAAAAATCGAGTCCATCCGCAGCCATTTTGAAATTGATATTCAAGGGAGGCAATCACTCACCGGTGTAATTACAAAAAGCATTAGTATGGTGGTCAATGTAACAATGATTATCCTATAAAACATTTGTCACTAGAACAGTTATAATTAATTGAAATGTTAATTTATTAACTGTTCCAAACTAAGAACTTATTTACACGATATTTTCAGAATGAATTTGTTAAATTTTCTTATTGGCACAATTTAATAATATTTTCCAAAAATGACCCATTTCTTTGTTATTTTTTTAGTCCTTATAATAACATCCTTATTTTTTGTAACACAGTATATGTTTTAAAAGTTTAAAAATAGCATTTGTTAAAATTTATAACCACCACAAACATACAGGCCAAAAAAAAAAAAAAACTTTTTTTAGAATTTTGGTCCTTAATTTCTTCCATGTTTTCTATAGTCGAGAAAACTTCACGGAATGTAATCATGTGACTTAAAAATCCTAAGATGTCATAAGCAGCTAATAGACAACATGTTCAAATGTGAAAGAAAAAAATCAACAACAGGTTTTGTACTGAAAAAATGACGTTTTTGTTGGTGAGGGGTGTGGGCATGTAAGATTTTCTTTTTATTATGGGTAACAATCATGATGTGTCGTAATTTCTGTGAATATTGATTTTTTTTTTAAGGGAAAAAATTGTAGCATTTGAAAGTCGGGATAACGGGGTTTCCTGATGGAATCATACGACATCCAGTTGTGAGCGTGCAACATAGAAAACACCGGTTTTGTGTTCACTTTGGTATTCGTGATAACACGGTATTCGTAGAACCTACTATAAGATTTAATTTCAAAGGGTATGAAAATTTGAAGGCAAATTTTTCGTAATGAATAGGATAAACAGCAAGCACATGGTTTAGACTGTATTAACTTTTCTCTGCACTGTAACACATTTCAATCAGAACAGAAGTAACACTTATTCATAATTGTCTACATTTGACATTTATAAATGTAAAGCCCTGTATGACCTCATCAATATTTATTCCTTGTTGCCTCATTATTAATAAGTTGTTGTCTGTTTAAATATGGCTCACATACTAGCTAGATGATTTTATCAAGTAAGTTTATTTCTAAACTTTTAATTGACATCATCTAGATGGTTTTGTTATGCATTCTTCTTGATTACGGTCTTCAATGAGTAATTTTCCTTTCACACTTATCCAACCGGTGCGATCAACATTATCATGATGTTTACATCATAGACAGCTATTGCAACGATTAAATAAATCATAATTAACATTGAATTGAGTCTCAAAAATATGCATCACATCAGCGAACAATTTGAACCGTCCGCCATTTTGTTTTCTTCCAACACATGGTTAAATTGACTAGATGAAATAGGTAGAAAAAAATTAAACAAAATATCACCAACTCCCTTTATACTTTTTGTATGAATAAGTTATTAATTATTTCATTAAATATTTGGTTAAATATCATATTCGGCACCTGTATGCCTTTCAGCCATTGAATTTTCGTACATGCGATCTCGCATACGGCACATGCGTGAAAGTGAATTTGTATATGTAATTTACGTAACATTTTACATGAGTGGGAACACTGACCTTGTGAACACTGTAGGAGTAATTTTTTCATCCAATCTTCATGAAAATTAATCAGAACATTTGTCTCCACCATTTGGTTACAACATGTAATGCATTGATCTTCACCTACTTTTTACAACTTATTTTTTTTTTCATATTGATACCTTTTAATGTGTAGTTTTCCAAGGTGGGCGAGACGCCTTGTTTCTAAGACTTTTCATGTTACAAGCAATATTAAGCAACTTTTGAAAACATTGTGAGGAAAAAGGAGAAATTGGTTAAAACAGGTTTAGCAATTTCTCCCTTTTTCCAGCATTTTAGTCACTGTTGTATCAAAATTGTACTCTGTGGTTTTCATTTTGTTAATTTTTCATCGAATATTATCATTATTAATAATCAGTTAGTCATCATGTTTTAAAAATATGACAAAAGATTTCAATGATTATATTCTTGTCTGTCCATGTATTTTATCCCTTTCCCACATACAGCAAAACCTGCAGTGTAAGACTTTGAAAACATCAAGACAAAAGTGTTGAAAATCTGATTATTATATAAATATGGCTTCCACTGTGCCAGTACATATTGTCAACATGAGGAAAATACTGTTACCCGAGGTGAAGCCGAGGTTAACAGTATTTACCCGAATGTTGACAATATGAACTGTCACACTGGAAGCCATGCAATATTTATTTTATTATACCAAACAAAATGACACGTTTATTCAATTTATTCTGTACCTTTGTAAGGGAGGTGAACATGGGTAGATCTACTACAATGTAACACACACATATGAATATACTGGTTAACAGTATACTCTTACATGGCACCCGCGTCTAAAAGGTGACGTTATTGTTTGAAATGACGTCATGCCCGTGCATAACCAACGTTTTAACGCGCGTGCCATGTAACAGTATACTGTTAACCGGTCAAAAACGTACTGTTAGCATGATGGGTAAGAAATTGCACATGATGAGTATATGAGAATTTAACATTACAAAGTCACATGAGGTATAATAATAAAGTATATTTATTGAAATCATTTTGGCTAATGGAGAAATTCCTCATTATGAGCTATACTACTCGCGTCTACGTCGGCGTTGATGTCACACCTTGGTTAAGTTTTTTGTACCATTTCACTTTTTTTCAAAACCATTACAGATATTGCTTTGAAACTTACAACACTTATTCAACATCATTACCTCCATCAACAGACTAGAGTACGTAACTCTATCAATGTTTTTGTAAGAATTATGGCCCTTTTTCGACTTAGAATTTGGGGTAAAATTTTCGTACCACCCCCTTTTTTTTTTCAAAACCGTTTAGAGATATTGCTTTAAAACTTGCAACATTTGTTCACCATCATAACCTCCATCAACAGACAAGAGTACATAACTCTGTCAAGGTTTTTGTAAGAATTATGGCCTTTTTTTTACTTAGAATTTTGGTTAAGGTTTTCGTACTGGCTCACTTTTATTCAAAACCATTAGAGATATTGCTTTGAAAACTTTCAACACTTGTTTCAATCATTACCTCCATCAACAGACAAGGGTACATAACTCTGTCAAGGTTTTTGTAAGAACTATGGCCCTTTTTCGACGTAAAAGTTTGGTTAAGGTTTTTCGTACCACCCTACTTTTTTCACAGACAAGGGTACATAACTCTGTCCAGGTTTTTGTAAGAATTATGGCCCTTTTTTGACGTAAAAGTTTGGTAAAGGTTTTTCGTACCACCCTACTTTTTTCACAACCTTAGATATAGCTTATACACTTACAATATTTATTTACCATCATAACCTCCATCAACAGACAAGAGTACATAACTCTGTCAAGGTTGTTTTAAAGAATTATGGCCCTTTTTCGATTTAAAATTTTGGTTCAGTTATTCATACCAAAAAAAAAAAATCAAAAACATTCGAGATATAGCTTAAAAACTTACAATATCTTTTTACCATTATTACCTCCACCAACAGTCAAGAGTGCATAATTCATTGAAGGTTTTTGTAAGAATTATGACCCTTTAACGACCTATAAAGTACTTTGCTTATAAATAGAATGACAAGAGAAAGTTGATGCAAAGCATCAATGTCGCCGGAAATCCATACTGCAGTGATGCATAACACTCTCATTATAGTAGTTGAAAAAAAAGTTATTTAACTGAGGGGCATATTGTAGCATCAGGGGTGTGGTCAAGTGAAAATGTATCATAACTTGTCAACGAAATGAATGTCCTTCATTGAAATATAATTATGTTGCGAAAAGAAGCTGCTGAGACTGTGTCAGATATACAGCAGTCTACAAACTGTGTCTCCATATGGCAGAGTATGGGGTATTTTTTGGCTTAGTGCAGACAACCACCATCTTGTCACAGCAGGTTTTGGGTCATGAATCATGGCACATCAACATATCAAGTATTTCAGCACCATATACACCTCCAGTCAGATTTTATTCTGTTCATTGTGGAAAAAGCTCATGACTGTTTATTGCACTTAAACCATCCATTCACACCTAATAAAACCGATAATGTGGTTGACTAAAGCTTGGGGTCGAAAGTTCTGGCTACCGTTGAATGCGCATGCGCACGAGACATGTTTCGATTCTAAACTTCCGCTCATATTGCAAAACTGAAAGTATACTCCCAGCCGCTCAGTTAATCTCGAAAATTCCTCCTTGTAATCACCGCGATTTGTCAAAGAAATAACCCTGTTAAAGATCGACGATTAGAAATGCATTTTATTCGGGCAAAAAATATGCTGGTGCCTGAAATCTCACCTCGCCATTTGCGAGTATGCAAGCTTAAATTCGTGACATGTGATCAACAGTTTTAGCCCAAAAACAGTTCATATTTTAGATATACATGGATAAACATTATTAAATGCATTCAACGTGATTTTTATCTCGATATTGACACATAACAGTCTGCTGCTAGCAGGTGCGCGTATGTAAACAAATTAGACTGTACGACGTAAAGGTTTGTAGTTATCGCCTTTTGAGTACATGTAGTATATGAAAATAAAGTATCTCAGTCTAGCTATGGGGCTGTTTTATCTTCGTAAATAAAACAAAAAGACATAAATGCGAGTCAAAATAAAGAAACTGCACATACTTAATACATCGGAATATTTATTTCATTTTAGATGTGTCATAACTTAGTGTTTTTGAACAAACGCAATTATAATATGTTTAAGACATTTAAATTTGTTTTTTTTTCTAATAATAATATCTCCTCCCATGTCATTTCCGAAAAGCTATTAAAAATAGAAGTCACGGGCTTCTGCCCGGAGACTAATAAAGTACTTGGTTATGTTTTCTGTACCACCCAGAATGTCTTTGTTTTAATGGCAAGCATAAAAAAGTCAAGCAAGCAGTCCTCTGACAGCTCTTGTTCCTTTTGACACAATGTTTTCAAAAAATGTTTGCTGCAGAGGCTTAAGAAAGCATTACATTTTGTATGTAGGAATGATTTAATATCATGTTTTTGTGTGTGTATTTGTCTGTGATTTTTTATGTCATGTTTTTAATTAATTTACTTTGTTTTGTGGAACACTGCACAGTGTAAGATTTGACTTAGGTTCTGCTGGCATGGGCTCAGTAAAGACGTAAGATAATGTGAGGTTGATCTTGAGCATAATCATCTTTTTGTTTAATTTGAAAAAAAGATATGTCTTTACAATATGTCTTAACTAACCAACATTTGCTTTGATAGGTTTCACAGTTAAAAACAATAAAAGAAAGCAAAGAATCATAAACACAAAATAACCACATTTGCTCTTTAGCAAAATTATCTTTTAACCCTTTCCTACATACAGACACATTCTGATTCATCTATAGCAAAAGACTTTTGAAATCATTGTTGAAAAAGGACTAAATGCTCATCATGAGCCAAAATGGTTTCAACTCGATTAAATAATTATACTCTAATTTACAGATATTTGTCCATTTTTTGTTAAGAGGTTTTCAAAGTCGTTAGCTGCAGATTTGTTGTATGAGGGAAGGGTTATATTATAATTGTAGAAATGATCCATGATTCTACTTAAGAAACAAAACAACCATTTTTTCAATCAGCGTAGATCTGTAGATTGTTGCACGTATAACACAATCCTTTGCCTGTTCATGTTTTAAATGATATACAAAGCCTATTGCTGGAAAAGTTTAACCCTTTCCCACATTCAACTGATCTGCAGCAGACGACTTTGAAAACATCTTGGCAAAAATATGAAAAATCTCTGTAAATGATAGTATAATAAAAGAGTTGAAAACAATGTAACAAAAAGAGAAATTGCTCATTATGAGCAGTTTCACCTATTACATCAATGTTTACAAAGTCATCTGCTGCAGAGGTGTCAGAAAGCGTCTGTAGGAAAGGTTTAAATGACATTTAAAGCTTACTGCTTGTAAAGTTAAACAGAATATATGAGAAAGACAAATAGAAGATACTGTTACTCAAGGTCACTCTCTTTATAGTAAGAATGCATATTATGTATGATTAAGAATATAATACTTTCATTAGCAAAGTTTCATTTCTGTTTGTAGTTGTTTATTTCATCACAGAGAAGATATATTACACTAGAAACCACTAATATATTTTTATTTTTTTATTTCTTTAATACAACTTTTGTGTAAGAAAATGCATGCAATCTTACAATGATTTTTCTCAAATTGATTTTGTGAGTAAGTTGTAATAACTGTGTATTTTCAGTTTTCAATCAGTGTAAGTTTTTCCATTAAAGGTTTACCCCCACCTATCCTAGAAACCCTTCATACCTCCCTTTCCTATTGTATTATTCATTTTCTTGTCTCCGATGCCTTAGGTAGCAGACATACTCTAGAAAATGTTGTAGAAATAAGATAAATTGCTCAAATTTAGCCTTACAGGACACATATGCAATATATAAAATGTCTGAGTGAAGAAACAAGGAAAGATAGGATAGATATTGATGTATGTGTTCCCAATATTATTTGACATGGCAGTGAAGGTATTGCTACAGATTTTTTCATATCTATTTTTAGCTCACCTGAGGTGAAAAAAAAGTTGTGTTATAACATTAATTATTTAATAAAGTTGAAAATATTGTGGCAAATTGAGGAATTGCTCATTATGAGCAAAACATTGGTTTGCAAGAATTAGGGTCCTATAAAGTCCCAAACTTTCTTGTCAAATAATCTTAGGAATATCTGATGAATCATTTTTGTTGTTACTAACATGTCATTTTAGTTTACTGATATCCCAATTTATGATTTTTCATCTAAATAATTGCACACAGATTGCTTTTGATCCCTTGTATTGTATATTTTAATAGTATAATATAAGTAATGTGAAAACTAATTGACTACATACTTGGAACACATCTTTAAATTTTGGTCCACTGCAATTGAAAAATAAGTAGACACAGACACGATACTCTCATGAAAGTTTGTAATTCCCACTCTCATTGTAAACCAACCCACAAACCATCATGAAGAAACCATTTCTACCAATATTTTAGTGCAGTAGATGGAATTTTGTATCCCGATTATTGTTTATGTACCAAATCTGAGGTTAATTAATTTACGAAATACATTTATTTAAGCTATTGTGACCAGTCTTTGTCTGTTGTCTGTCAATATTTTGTTCAGACGACATTTTCTGCTAAACCGCTTGACCAATTTTGATAAAGCTTTACATTTATTGATTGGGGTTTAACGCCATTTTTAACAATTTCTCAGTTATATCACGGCGACCAGTTCACCTACTCATGCATTTCCTGATTTTCTCACACCAGTACTCCACACAACAATCTTCCCAAGCAACTGGCTGCTTTTTCACATAGACTTAGCCCATTGGTGGAAGACAAATGACGCATGTCGCATAGACTTTTGTCAATCCTCGGAAAGAAAGTTGGCCGAGCCTGGATTCAAACTCACAACCCCTGGATTGACAGCCCGCGTCGCTACCGACTGAGCAACCGGGGATCGGCTAAAACTTTACAGAGATGTTCCTTGGGTGGTCCCCTTTCCATGTTGTTCAAAGAATTAAATTCATTGTAGAACTCTGGTTGCCATGGCAATGGAAATGAAAAACTTTAAAAGTTTTCTTATCCAAGAGTACTTGCCCAATTGTAGAAATTATTTGACAGCGATGTTCCTTGGGAAATCCTCTACCAAGAATGTTCAAATTATTTCGATCTGTTGAAAAACTTGGCCGCCAGAACTGGCCTGATTTGAAAATAATTTGGCACAAATATTCTTTGGGGGGCCCTCTTCAAAGACTGTAAAAAAAAATCAGATCCATTGGAAAACATGGCTGCCTAGGGGCGAAGTATGTTTTCCTTATACTTTATGTGTATAGTGAAAACCTAAATTATCTGCTTGTCCAAAAGCACTGGTCAGATTTAAAAATGATTTGGCACAAATATTCCTTGGGAGACAATCTACCAATATTTAGCAAATTATTCTGATCTGTTGAAAAACATGGCCGGTAGGGGGCGGGGCTTGTTTTCCTTATATACATGTATATATATATTGTGAAAATTTAAAAATCTTCTTGTCCAAAAGTACTCTCCTGATTTGAAAATAAATTGTAACAAATGTACCTTCGGTGACTTTCCCTCTTCCAATAATGTTCAAATTATTCAGAGCCATTAAAAAACATGAACTCAAGGGGGCGGGGCTTAAATTCCTTACATGTGTAAATAGTAACACTTTAAAAAATCTCCTAGTACAAAAGCACTGGACAGATTACAAAATGATATGGTGCAAACATTCCTTGAATATCCTGTAACCAAGATTGTTTAAATTATTCTAATCCATTTAAAAATATGGCCACCAGCTGGCAGGGCTTGTTTTCCTTATATGTATAAAGTGAAAACTTTAAAATTCGACTTGTCCAACCATATAGAGGTTATTTTTAAATAATTTGGCACAACTGTTCCTTGGTTGACCCTCTTCCAAGATTGTTTAAATTATCATGATCTGTTAATGAACAAGACCAGCAGAGGGGTTTGCTTGTTTTCCATGTATGCATATAGTAAGATCATTGAAAGCTGTGATTTCTATTAAATCAGTTGAGTAATTTAAGACCATCATGGTGTTCTTGTTTATTTTTATCTTATATGGCTGAAGTGAAAACTTTAAAAATCTTCTCCCTAGAAAGGATGTGGACGATTTTAAAATAATGTTTTTTTAAAAATGTTTCTTGGGTTACCTTTTTTAGCAACCAGGGGCCAGAGCTGTTTTGCCTTATATGGCTATAGTGATTTCATGTTTATACGCCGCCGGAGGTGGTCGTATATTGGCGTCGTCTTCTCCGTCTGTCCGTCCGTACGGCCATTTCTTGTGAACGCAACTCCTCCTACGTTTCTGACCGTATCTTTTCAAAACCTGGTCAATGTCATAACTATAATGTGTAGATGTGCATGAAGCGGCGATTTTCCGGTTCATTGATATTTGCAAGATTTATGTCCCTTGTAACTTAGTCTCTGTAGCTGATTGATATTGCAGCCTTGTGAACGCAACTCTTCCTATGTTTCTGACCGAATCTTTTAAAAACTTGGTCAATGTCATGACTATAATGGGTAGATGTGCATGAAGCGGCGATTTACCGGTTCATTGATTTTTGCAAGATTTATGTCCCTTGTAACTTAGTCTCTGTAGCTGATTGATATTGCGGCTTGTGAACGCAACTCTTCCTACGTTTCTGACTGAATCTTTTCAAAACTTGGTCAATAGCATTACTATAATGGGTAGATTTGCATGAAGCAGGGATTTTCCGGTTCAGCAATTTTTGCAATAGTTATGCCTTTTGAAACTTGGTCTCTATAACATATTCACTTGAGAACGCAACTCAAGTTTCCAAACAGGTAGAAGTGCATAAAGCAGGAATTATCCGGTAGAGTGATTTTATTAAGTTCCAATGTCCATGATGACCTCAATTAATATGATCATTAGTATTATCACAAAATCCCAACCTCGTCGCCAATTTGTTGTGTATGTGTACAACATTAAATGAAGGAGCAACCATATAGCTTAGCAGAAAATTTAATGCTACAAAGATTAACATGGAATACATGGGTTATATAGAAACATGTTTCACTAAGAGGCGTGGCTTTGAGTGGATATACATATATATATGTATATATAATATATATATTCATAAGTTAATTAATTAAGACAATATACACAGCACTCTCCCCCTTCAAATGTAAAGACATCAATTCAAATTCAATTTTGAAATCGCAATCGCATGATCAAGATGTTGACAGCATAGTAATACATTTCCTTTGTTAATATGTAATTTGTATATTTTAACATAAAATTTCTGTCGAGTTCTTTCTTTTGGGTAAGTGATGTCGAATCAAATCCGTTCTCCGGCTTCATATGCCAACAAGTCACTGCATTTTGATTTTTAGACAGGAACTATTTGGCAGTTTGAAGGGACCAAATGAGTATTAGCTGGCAACAGTCCATTCATTTTTAAAAAATATTCCACAGATCATCCACATTATATACGATCTGCAACTACCAAGATATTTTCATGAACCTGAGATGGTGTTCAGAAACGCAGAGCTGATATAGAAAGACAGATGTGAAGTAATTCAATGCCAATATTGTAAAACACTAGTCTAGATTCCAGTCTCAAAATGATGAGTGTCTTCGGTTTTCGCCTACTATAGCAATTGGCTCTGACGAGCCCCTTGCTAAAAACATTGTGGCAGAAGAAGAAATTGCTCAAATTGAGAAATTCTTGTTTTGCCACAATGTTTTAAACTTAATTCAACATTTGAGTAATTTCTTTTGCAACAATGTTTTAAACTTTATTCAATAATTGTTATTTATAGAGTTCCCATATTTTTGACTACTGGTAGATGTTTTCAAAGTCATTTGCTTTGATTTAGTTTATGTGGGTACAGTTTAACCCTTTCCCTCATATAGACGCTTTCTGACGCCTCTGCATCAGACGGCTTTTTGAAAACATAGTGACAAAAGAAGAAATTACACAAAACGTGCAATTTCTCCTTTTGCCACAATGTTTTCCACTTTTTGTCATAGGTTATCCATTCAGTTATGGAGATTTTCTATTTCTTGACAAAATACGTTCAAAGTCGTCTGCTGCAGAATTGTCGTATGAGGGAAAGGGTTAAATGCTCAAAAGATTGGTTTTCATGACTGTGTTAACCCTTTCCCTCATACAGACGCATATCGACACAAGGGCAGTAGACAACCTTTTACAACATTGTTACAAATGGAGATATTTCTTATGATGAAATCGCACTACTATATTCTATGAAGTTGTGAATGTTCTACAATAGGAGACGGACAGACAGAACGTAATAGATCACCCTGAGCTTTCCGTTCAGGTGATTTAAAAGATTACCCCATCCTGTAAAATGAAAATATCATAGACAGTTTCTATGGAGTGAAAGTATAAATCTTTTTGATAGACTTCAAAATATTCTAAAAAATGTAGAAATTGCTCATCATCATTGATCATAATATAACATGAACCAAAAATAAAATAATACTTAAAAACTTTCAACACATCTATCAAAAATAGCATTATTATCTTTCAAAACCAATGTATATAGCTTCTAATTAAACCTTTACAGTACATATTTGCTTATTTAGTTGAAAATGCCTGATTTATACATGTATTGGAAAGATCCATAAACAGGAAATTATATAATATTAAGTACCAGCCTTAGGTAGCAGACATACTCTAGAAAATGTTGTAGAAATAAGATAAATTGCTCAAATTTAGCCTTACAGGACACATATGCAATATATAAAATGTCTGAGTGAAGAAACAAGGAAAGATAGGATAGATATTGATGTATGTGTTCCCAATATTATTTGACATGGCAGTGAAGGTATTGCTACAGATTTTTTCATATCTATTTTTAGCTCACCTGAGGTGAAAAAAAAGTTGTGTTATAACATTAATTATTTAATAAAGTTGAAAATATTGTGGCAAATTGAGGAATTGCTCATTATGAGCAAAACATTGGTTTGCAAGAATTAGGGTCCTATAAAGTCCCAAACTTTCTTGTCAAATAATCTTAGGAATATCTGATGAATCATTTTTGTTGTTACTAACATGTCATTTTAGTTTACTGATATCCCAATTTATGATTTTTCATCTAAATAATTGCACACAGATTGCTTTTGATCCCTTGTATTGTATATTTTAATAGTATAATATAAGTAATGTGAAAACTAATTGACTACATACTTGGAACACATCTTTAAATTTTGGTCCACTGCAATTGAAAAATAAGTAGACACAGACACGATACTCTCATGAAAGTTTGTAATTCCCACTCTCATTGTAAACCAACCCACAAACCATCATGAAGAAACCATTTCTACCAATATTTTAGTGCAGTAGATGGAATTTTGTATCCCGATTATTGTTTATGTACCAAATCTGAGGTTAATTAATTTACGAAATTTACATTTGCTTTGATTTAGTTTATGTGGGTACAGTTTAACCCTTTCCCTCATATAGACGCTTTCTGACGCCTCTGCATCAGACGGCTTTTTGAAAACATAGTGACAAAAGAAGAAATTACACAAAACGTGCAATTTCTCCTTTTGCCACAATGTTTTCCACTTTTTGTCATAGGTTATCCATTCAATTATGGAGATTTTCTATTTCTTGACAAAATACGTTCAAAGTCGTCTGCTGCAGAATTGTCGTATGAGGGAAAGGGTTAAATGCTCAAAAGATTGGTTTTCATGACTGTGTTAACCCTTTCCCTCATACAGACGCATATCGACACAAGGGCAGTAGACAACCTTTTACAACATTGTTACAAATGGAGATATTTCTTATGATGAAATCGCACTACTATATTCTATGAAGTTGTGAATGTTCTACAATAGGAGACGGACAGACAGAACGTAATAGATCACCCTGAGCTTTCCGTTCAGGTGATTTAAAAGATTACCCCATCCTGTAAAATGAAAATATCATAGACAGTTTCTATGGAGTGAAAGTATAAATCTTTTTGATAGACTTCAAAATATTCTAAAAAATGTAGAAATTGCTCATCATCATTGATCATAATATAACATGAACCAAAAATAAAATAATACTTAAAAACTTTCAACACATCTATCAAAAATAGCATTATTATCTTTCAAAACCAATGTATATAGCTTCTAATTAAACCTTTACAGTACATATTTGCTTATTTAGTTGAAAATGCCTGATTTATACATGTATTGGAAAGATCCATAAACAGGAAATTATATAATATTAAGTACCAGCCTTAGGTAGCAGACATACTCTAGAAAATGTTGTAGAAATAAGATAAATTGCTCAAATTTAGCCTTACAGGACACATATGCAATATATAAAATGTCTGAGTGAAGAAACAAGGAAAGATAGGATAGATATTGATGTATGTGTTCCCAATATTATTTGACATGGCAGTGAAGGTATTGCTACAGATTTTTTCATATCTATTTTTAGCTCACCTGAGGTGAAAAAAAAGTTGTGTTATAACATTAATTATTTAATAAAGTTGAAAATATTGTGGCAAATTGAGGAATTGCTCATTATGAGCAAAACATTGGTTTGCAAGAATTAGGGTCCTATAAAGTCCCAAACTTTCTTGTCAAATAATCTTAGGAATATCTGATGAATCATTTTTGTTGTTACTAACATGTCATTTTAGTTTACTGATATCCCAATTTATGATTTTTCATCTAAATAATTGCACACAGATTGCTTTTGATCCCTTGTATTGTATATTTTAATAGTATAATATAAGTAATGTGAAAACTAATTGACTACATACTTGGAACACATCTTTAAATTTTGGTCCACTGCAATTGAAAAATAAGTAGACACAGACACGATACTCTCATGAAAGTTTGTAATTCCCACTCTCATTGTAAACCAACCCACAAACCATCATGAAGAAACCATTTCTACCAATATTTTAGTGCAGTAGATGGAATTTTGTATCCCGATTATTGTTTATGTACCAAATCTGAGGTTAATTAATTTACGAAATTTACATTTGCTTTGATTTAGTTTATGTGGGTACAGTTTAACCCTTTCCCTCATATAGACGCTTTCTGACGCCTCTGCATCAGACGGCTTTTTGAAAACATAGTGACAAAAGAAGAAATTACACAAAACGTGCAATTTCTCCTTTTGCCACAATGTTTTCCACTTTTTGTCATAGGTTATCCATTCAATTATGGAGATTTTCTATTTCTTGACAAAATACGTTCAAAGTCGTCTGCTGCAGAATTGTCGTATGAGGGAAAGGGTTAAATGCTCAAAAGATTGGTTTTCATGACTGTGTTAACCCTTTCCCTCATACAGACGCATATCGACACAAGGGCAGTAGACAACCTTTTACAACATTGTTACAAATGGAGATATTTCTTATGATGAAATCGCACTACTATATTCTATGAAGTTGTGAATGTTCTACAATAGGAGACGGACAGACAGAACGTAATAGATCACCCTGAGCTTTCCGTTCAGGTGATTTAAAAGATTACCCCATCCTGTAAAATGAAAATATCATAGACAGTTTCTATGGAGTGAAAGTATAAATCTTTTTGATAGACTTCAAAATATTCTAAAAAATGTAGAAATTGCTCATCATCATTGATCATAATATAACATGAACCAAAAATAAAATAATACTTAAAAACTTTCAACACATCTATCAAAAATAGCATTATTATCTTTCAAAACCAATGTATATAGCTTCTAATTAAACCTTTACAGTACATATTTGCTTATTTAGTTGAAAATGCCTGATTTATACATGTATTGGAAAGATCCATAAACAGGAAATTATATAATATTAAGTACCAGTAGGTACATGTATTTATAATATCACTGCAATTACGAGAATTAATAAAAACAAATACATAAAATATTGGAAATATACATTTCATTTTAAATGAATTATAATAAAGTCTCTTTTAGATAAATTGTAACTGTATTCTGACCAAGGCATTTACATTTAGTTTATCGTAATAATAACTTCTCCTATCACGATCAGCTTTGGTAATAAGTTAAAAGTAACATCATATAGCGTGATCGCACTTTGCTATCGGCTATTAGAATGTCAATTGGAAAACACTTATGAATTTGGATTTGTATTTTAATTCATAGATTTTGAGTTACATTTTCTGCATGATTGTCTTGCATGCTTGTTTTGTTTTCATGCTTATCTCAATTGTTTTGTATGTTCTAGTTAATTCTTCAGTGTAAAACAAGGAAATATAACATTAACGAAAATTAATTTGTTGACTCTTGAAATGAATTTATAAAATGATGTTATTTTATTGGAGAGAATTATTAAATTCCAAGCAGTAATTTTGGTTCACCTGAGCACAGTGCTCAAGGTGAATTATTGTGATTGCCTTTTGTCCTTTGTCTGGCGTCCAGAACTTTTAAAAAAATTCTTCTCCCAAACCAGTTGGCCAATTTTCCAAAAAGAAATTGTAGGAATGTTCCTTGGGTGACCCTCAATCGGATTCTTTCAAGCCAAAAACATGGCCCCGGCAACGGGGTTAAATGACCTTATAAGGCTTTAGTTAAATCTTCATCTCCAAAAGTATGTGGTCGATTCTAAATAATTTTTCAGAAAAGAAATGTGTAACCCTCTATCGGATTCCTTCAAACAATGTTGATTGGTCAAAAAACATAGCCGCTAGCTGGGAGCGGTGGCTGTTTTGCCTTATATGAATTTAGTGAAAGCTTTAAAAATCTTCATCTCCAAAAGTGTCTTGTCGATTTATTCATTATTTTGTAGGAATTTTCCTTGGGTGACCCTCTTTCAGATTCCTTTGAGTCATGTTGATTGGTCAAAATACATGGCCACCAGGGGGCAGGGTTGTCTTGATTTATATTGCTTAAGTGAACAATTTAATAATCTTCTTCTCCGAAAGTATCTTTCAAAAAACAATTTTGAAGAAATGTCCCGTGGGTGACCTTAATGATTCCTGCAACCATGTTGATTGGTCGAAGAAATGTGGTCCAAAAAAAATAATTTTGTAGAAATGTTCCTTGGGTGACCCTCTACGAGATTACTTCAAGCCAAGTTGATCGGTAAAAAACCCCAACTATTGTTGTTAGAATGACATCACATTGAATTACTCATGTGAGCAATCCATGGCCATCATGGCCCTCTTGTTTAAACTTTCTATTAAATACCTTTGCATTGATACAAAGTTTTTAAGCTCTCCCACCTATACAGACACATTCTGACATTCTCATTTTGCCAAAATATTTTCAACTCTTTTCAATTGTTACACTTTCCTTTATATATATGTTATACATGTATATGTATATGGGAAAGTAATTTCTTCTCTGTATAATATTGCTGGACAAAATGTAAATTAGTTCTATTTATTCCAGATATCAGACAAAATTAATGTATTCATGTACTAGGTATTGAGTAAGGTTAATTGTATCAGTTGTTTTAGAGATGAAAAAAAAAGAAATCGGAACAAACCAGTTACCATAGTTTTTAACTTTTTATGTATTTTTTTTTGTGGTACTTTGATTCTATATTTTAGGAAGTTATTTACCAAAGTATCTTGCTTTTAGTACAATATATAGAAATGCTTTGACAGTCCTTGATTAATAGGCTGATGTTGATCAGGAGAGTGTGCTTGAATAAGAACATTCATTTTGATCCAGTACAAGCTATTCCATCCCATATTTATATATTTATGCACAGCTGAAGATTTTTAAACCTTTTCCACATACAACAAAATGCATTAACCCTTTCCCTCATATAGATGCTTTCTGACGCCTCTGCAGCAGACAGCTTTTTGAAAACATAGTGACAAAAATAAGAAATTGCACAAAACGTGCAATTTCTCCTTTGCCACAATGTTTTCCACTTTTTGTTATAAGTTCAAAGTCGTCTGCTGCAGAATTGTCGTATGAGGGAAAGGGTTAAACAATTTTGAAAAACAATATTGAAAAGCTCTATGAAACAAAGTAATTGTCAGAGTAACTTTTCCTCTTGCTTTTGAAAATTGTTTGCTACAGATGCATCGTAATATGTTTGCACATGAGGAAGGGTTTCGTAAGAAAGACCAAATTGATTGTTGATTACTGTTTTTAGCTCACCTAAGCACGAAGTGCAAGGTGAGCTTTTGTGATCACTCACCGTCCGGCGTCCGGCGTCGTCGTCGTCGTCGGCGTCTGTTAACAATTTCCTACAAATGACTTCTCCTACTAAACCAATGAACAGATTTCAAAATAACTTCACAGGAATGGTCCTTAGGTAGTCCTCTTTCAAAGTTGTTCAAAGAAATTAATTCCAAGTAGAACTTTGGTTGCTGCGGCATCAGAAAAGGGAAAAATTGCCAAATCTTAAAAAATCTTCTTGTCCAAAAGTACTGGCCCGATTTGAAAATTATTTTGCACAAATGTTCCTTGAGGTACCCTCTACCAAGATTGTTCAAATATTTCCAATCCGTTGAAAAACATGGAGCTTATTTTCCTTACATGTGCATTGTTAAAACTTTAAAAATCTTCTTGTCCAAAAGTACTGGCCCGATTTGAAAATTATTTTGCACAAATGTTCCTTGGGACAATCTTTACCAAGATTGTTCAAATATTTCCAATCCGTTGAAAAACATGGCTGCCAGGGGGCGGGGCCTGTTTTCCTTATATGTGCATTGTTAAAACTTTGTAAAATCTTCTTGTCCAAAAGTACTGGGCCGATTTGAAAATAATTTTGCACAAATGTTCCTTGGTGCACCCTTTACCAAGATTGTTCAAATATTTTTGATCCGTTGAAAAACATGGCCGCCAGGGGGGGGCGGAGCATGTTTTCCTTATATGTGCATTGTTAAAACTTTAAAAATCTTCTTGTTTAAAAGTACTGGCCCAATTTGAGAATTATTTTGCACAAATGTTCCTTAGGGCACCCTTTACCAAGATTGTTCAAATATTTCTGATCCGTTGAAAAGCATGGCCGCCAGGGGGCGGAGCTAGTTTTCCTTATATGTGCATTGTTAAAACTTTAACAATCTTCTTGTCCAAAAGAACTGGCCCGATTTAAAAATTATTTTGCACAAATGTTCCTTGGGGCACCCTTTACCAAGATTGTTTAAATATTTTTGATCCGTTGAAAAACATGGCCGCTAGGGGGCGGAGCTTGTTTTCCTTATATGTGCATTGTTAAAACTTTAAAAATCTTCTTGTCCAAAAGTATTGGCCTAAAAAGAGTAAAAACTTTGAAAACTATTGAAGTTCTATTAAATCAGGTGAGCGATATAGGGCCATCATGGCCCTCTTGTTTAAGAAATACCAAATTAATTGTTGATACTGATTTTCAATTGGACCACGAAATCCCATTACCATTTTTAAATGACTTTTTGAAGTTAGGGTGGAAATAATCATTCTGTCACTCTTTTATTTTACAGTGGACCAGCCAGAATTGGCAGGAGGGGAACATTTTCCTATGATGAGTGGTTGGGAAAAAAGAAAGCAGCAGAACAAAAAATCATCAATGTGAGAAAAACAGAGGAAGAGAAGAAGAAAATTGCTGAAGATGAAAGGTATCCTATGTCATTCTTGACACTTCATATTTTTATAATTTTAAGTGTATTTGAATGTATTGCAAAAAAAAAAAACACAATTAAACCTTAGTCTTAGTTTGAAAGTGTTCTTATCAAATATATATAAGAAGTCAATCTTCTATGTGAAATTTTGAATATACATGTATTTCCATATGATAATTTTTATGCCCCCGGAATCATAGATTCGGTGGGCATATAGTTTTTGGCCTGTCTGCACGTCTGTCTGCACGTCTGTCTGCACGTCTGCACATCTGTCTGTCTGCACGAAAAAAAACTTTAACCTTGACCACTACTTTTGAACCATAACAGGTACGGCTACCATATTTCACATGTGTATTCCTTGTGACATGACCTTTCTGTCAGTACCAAAATTTTTGAACTTGCGACCTTGACCTTTGACCTAGATGTTGCCATTCTCGAAAAAAACTTTAACCTTTGCCATTACTTTTGAACCATAACAGGTACGGCTACCATATTTCACATGTGTATTCCTTGTGACATGACCTTTCTGTCAGTACCAACATTTTTGACCTTGCGACCTTGACCTTTGACCTAGATGTTGCCATTCTCGATAAAAACTTTAACCTTGGCCATTACTTTTGAACCATAACAGGTACGGCTACCATATTTCACATGTGTATTCCTTGTGACATGACCTTTCTGTCAGTACCAACATTTTTGACCTTGCGACCTTGACCTTTGACCTAGATGTTGCCATTCTCGATAAAAACTTTAACCTTGGCCATTACTTTTGAACCATAACAGGTACGGCTACCATATTTCACATGTGTATTCCTTGTGACATGACCTTTCTGTCAGTACCAACATTTTTGACCTTGCGACCTTGACCTTTGACCTAGATGTTGCCATTCTCAAAAAAAACTTTAACCTTGACCACTACTTTTGAACCATAACAGGTACGGCTACCATATTTCACATGCGTATACCTTGTGACATGACCTTTCTGTCAGTACCAACAATTTTCACCTTGCGACCTTGACCTTTGACCTAGATGTTGCCATTCTCTAAAAAAACTTTAACCTTGGCCATTATTTTAGGATGCCGACTTAGCAATGTGCTTAAGGGGGAAGGTTGACATTTTACAACAATTGGGACTGGACAATGTGAACGCAATAAAACTCGACCCTTACACTCTGTGCTAGGGCGAGTGTGTAAAACAAAGATAGATTTACTGTTAACCGATTTATTAATAGTGGAATAAGATTGGCCGTTGGGGTATAGCAATAACTGTGGACGGCGTGGTGGACAACACACTGTGTACTACAATTCTGATCGGGTCCATTCCGATAATTGCAATATTAACCTCCAATCCATATCGGGTCCATTCCGATAATTACAATATTAACCTCCAAACCATCCTTAGTTTACTTTTAAAATCCAAAGGGCCTAAAAGCGGGGTCCACGAGAGATGCGCTACTACAAGACATCCATTGCTTGTTCTGGACAACCCTCTCCCCTAAAATCTAATGACATAAATTTGGAATGGCATATGCTTGATAACAGGGGGAGGCCACCTCACAAGGTTTCCGTCATTGTTGACATGCCATGCAAGGCAGCCCCCACCAATTCAAAGCTTCCCCCATCGACACCCGAGGCCCCGTTCCTGTTTAATGCAGAGTCCAGGCACCGAGGTCGGATGGAGGAGTGCCGAAGAAAAGTAAACAATTTTAAGTTTAAATATCCCAAAAATCTTGGATCACCACGCCGTCCACTCACTGGCCGCAAGAATACCGCCAACGACGATAAAATAAAAAATAATAAAATAATTCAATATCAAAATATGATGAAAGTTTCTGTAGTCAATCAATTTGAAGGTTCACTCTGAATACTTTTTACACACACACACACGTTGATAAACAGCTTGTTCAGGGTACTTCCAAGGCTGTGATGGTCCGTCTTCTCTTATTCAAAGCTGTTAACCAAGCTCGTTCACTACATCATTGACTTTGTTTGGTGCTATTCTCAAATACCAATGGCATTATTCCCCAGGAGCTGTAAGTAGAAATCTAGAGCAGGATCAGTAGTTCAAAATAATAAAAAATTGGGTCGGGTTGGGTGGGTAATTTTTTAATTCCGTTAACGGTCTTGCTTCGATAAATAGCGGAAGAAGAAGGCCGAAAAGTTGCGGTGACTGATTAAAGTCAGAGTAATCCAAATGCCAACCTCATCTCGGTGATAAGGCGCTCATTCAGTGAGAATAGCAACAAGCATCTAGAAAACAAGATGCGGATGTAAACAACCAACTACATAAACGGTATAACATGAGTTAAGCAAATAGTCCCCGGCATGCATTTAATACATGCCGGATCAAACCTATCTGTCAGCCCCAAAACAAATGGGATTATGGCCATAGCCGTAATCCCGATTACTTTTGAACCATAACAGGTACGGCTACCATATTTCACATGTGTATTCCTTGTGACATGACCTTTCTGTCAGTACCAAAATTGTTCACCTTGCAACCTTGACCTTTGACCTAGATGTTGCCATTCTCGAAAAAAACTTTAACTTTGACCACTACTTTTGAACCATAACAGGTACGGCTACCATATTTCACATGTGTATTCCTTAACATTTTTGACCTAGATGTTGCCATTCGGGGGCATCAGTGTTTCACAAACACATCTTGTTTTTCCTATAATTAGATAGTGTTTTTCAAGTTGATCAATTCTGATCACTCTGACGTCCATCGTTAACTTTTAGCATTAAATGGCATCTCCTCCTAAACAACTAGACCAATTTCAACCAAACTTCACAGGATTGTTCCTTTGGACCCTCTTTCAAAAATTTGTTCAAAGACTTTAATTCTATGAAGAACATGGGAAAATGTCCAAACTTTAAAATTCTTTTTGTTTGATTCCAAGATAATTCTGTAGAAATGGTCCGTGAATGACAAACTACAAAAAATAATCACATTATTCAAGACTGGTTGAAAAACATGGCACCAGACAGCATCAGTAATGGGGCAAAATGACAAAACTTTAAAATTCCATTCTTATAAAAGTGCTTGTCTGATTTCAAGATAATCTTGCAGAAATTGTCCTTCAGTGACCCTCTACATAGATTGTTGAAGCCACATTGATTGGTTGAAAGACATAGCATCCAGGTGGCATCAGAAAATTTGAGATTCAAATGACACCTCCTCATTTTCCAGTTAACTAATTTTGACTAAACTTCACAAGAATGTTCCTTTGGTGAAAGTCTTTCAAAATTGTTCAAACACTCTACACAGAACTTTGGTTTCTGCTGCATCAGAAAGGAGAAAAAATTCCCCAAACTTAAAAAAAATTCTTAGTGGAATCGGCCTGTCAGAATTTAAGATAAATTGGTAGAAATGTTCCTTGAGTGACCCTCTACAAAAAATGTTCAAGCCCTTTTGATTTGTTGAAAAACATGGTGGAAAGGTGGTATGAAAAGGGGGAAAATTACTTTACTTTAAAATTCCAATCATATGAAAGTTTGATTTGATCATTTCAAGATTATTTCGCAGAAATGTTTCTCAAACAAAATCCAAGCCTTATTGATTGGTTGAATAATAAAGCCACCAGACGGCATCAGAAAAAGGGTAAACTGAACATTTACCTTCAATAAACATCCCCCACGTAACCCTTAGACCAATATCAACAGAACTTCACAGGAATTATCCTCTTTGGTGATCTTCTTTCAAATTGATTAAAGATTTAATGTCTTACAAAAAAAAATCCTAAATGATTTCAAAGTCATTTGCAGATGTGTTGTATGTGAGAAAAGGTTAACTTAAACAAAGTATTGGGTCTTATCATTACAAGACTTATCAAAAAATGAAGGTTTAAAAGGTCAGGTTCCTAATCAGGAGATCCTTGATTAACCCCTTTTAGTTTCCCTCATACCACAGATCAGCAGCAGATGACTAGGCAAACATCTAGAATTATGAAAAATCTCTATAAATAAACGAATAAATATTGAATGGAGTTGAAATCATAGTGGCAAATGGAGAAATTCCTCATTATCAGTAGTTTCTCCTTTTGCCACAATTATTTCAAAAGTCGTCTGCTGCAGCCTATATGTGGGAAAGGGTTAATACTTGTTTATGAGCATGCAAAAGACTTCTCATTAAAAGTGCTGAGAAGACTAGTTTTATCAACCATGTGTCCCATCTGCATTAACCCTTTCCCACATACAACAAAAGAGAAAATATTCATTATGAGCAATTTCTCGGTTTCCCAATATGTTTTTCAAAGTTACAGTCTGCTGCAAATGCATCAAAATACCTCCGCAGCTAATTTAAGAGAAAAGGTCAATGAGACGTAGTTCCCTCTCCTTTCCATGTCAAACATGCTTTAACATATACAACAAATTTGCAGCAAATGACTTTGATAAACATCTTGGAAAAATTGCTAAAAATATCCATAAATGGGAGTTTAATTATTAAATAGAGTTGAAAACATTGTGGCAAAAGGAGAAAAGAAGAAATTGTTCATTATGAGCAATTTTTAGCTCAACTGGCCAAAGGCCAGAAGGGCTTATGTCGTGGCGATTTGTCCGTCGTCCGTGCGTGCGTGCGTCCGTAAACAATTTCTTGTTAACACGATACAGTCTTCACTTTTGATTGTATCTCAACTAAACTTATACAGTAGTTAGATATCCATGAGAGCTCGGTTCCTTTTGAAAACCAGCCAGATCCGCCCATGCATGACTGGATTATGGCCCTTGAAATTGTCAAAATTGCTATAAAAGAGCTTGTTAACACGATACAGTCTTCACTTTTGATTGTATCTCAACCAAACTTATACAGTAGTTAGATATCTATGAGAGCTCGGTTCCTTTTGAAAACCAGCCAGATCCGCCCATGCATGACTGGATTATGGCCCTTGAAATGGTCAAAATTGCTATAATAGAGCTTGTTAACACGATACAGTCTTCACTTTTGATTGTATCTCAACCAAACTGATACAGTATATAGATATCCATGAGAGCTCAGTTCCTTTCGTAAACCAGCCAGATCCGCCCATGCAAGACTGGATTATGGCCCTTGAAATTGTCTAAATTGCTATAATTGAGCATGTGAACACAATAGAGGCTCCATTTACTATCTGATCTTCACCAAACTTAGATAGTAGTTAAATATTGATGAGAGCTTGGTTCCTTTTGAAAATCAGCCAGATCCGCCCATGCATGACTGGATTATGGCCCTTGAAATGGTCAAAATTGCTATAAAAGAGCTTGTTTACACGATACAGTCTTCACTTTTGATTGTATCTCAACCAAACTGATACAGTATATAGATATCCATGAGAGCTCAGTTCCTTTCGTAAACCAGCCAGATCCGCCCATGCAAGACTGGATTATGGCCCTTGAAATTGTCTAAATTGCTATAATTGAGCATGTGAACACAATAGAGGCTCCATTTACTATCTGATCTTCACCAAACTTAGATAGTAGTTAAATATTGATGAGAGCTTGGTTCCTTTTGAAAATCAGCCAGATCCGCCCATGCAAGACTGGATTATGGTCCATGAAATTGTAAAAATTGCTATAATACAGCTTGTGAACACAAAAGAGCCTCCATTTACTATCCGATCTTCACCATACATACATGCTCTGGATTGAAAATGACCAAAGAACCATACCAGTAGAGCATAGGCCCTCATGGGCCTCTTGTTTCCTTTTGCCACAATGTTTTCAAAAGCTGCAAAGGTGCCAGAAAGTGTTTGTATGTTGGAAAGAATGAACCTGATAGGGTTGCACTGAAACCGAATCAATATTTTACCTAATAAAATGCACTCCCTTTTTCCGCAGATTTATTTAGCTTGACTTTTCAGAGAATATGAGAGCTAATACATGTACAATGGCGTTGCATCAGCATCACACTTTGGTTACGGTTTTGCATGCAAGTACATGTATTACACCATAGCTCAGTTTCTACTAGATGTATTGCATTGAAACAGTATACATCGCTTCCCAAATATCACACCTATGTAAGCAATCAAGATAGATAACTCTATTGGCCCTCTTGATTTACTTAGAAATTCTGGTTAAAGTTTTGTGTGTAACTACAATAAGAGTCAAAAGCTCAGTTACTTCTTGATGCATTGCATTGAAACTTAATACAGCCCTTCCGAACCATCACACCATTGTTAACAATCAAGTTAGATAACTCTTTCCTGCTGATTATGCAAATAATGGCCCTCTTTCTAATAGAAAGTATGGTTAAACCTTAGAGTGCAACTACATATCTCAGTTACTATTTGATGCATCACATTGAAACTGTATGTAGCCCTTCCCATCCATCACACCCATGTCAATATTCAAGTTAAATACCTCTTTCTTGCATATAATGCGAATTATGGTCCTTTATTATTTGACTTATAACATTCTGGTTAAAGTTTTGCATGCAACTATATCTCAGTAACTATTAAAAATAAGCAGTTGAATAGTCCAGTGCGATGTTTTATGGACAGCTCTTCTTAATATTATAGTGCCATTTTATCTGAGATTTGAAGTGATGAAGTGAATTTTGTATGTGCTTGTTTGACAAAAAATTAAAATTAAAAATAACTATCAGTTTCTTTATATAATATATCTTCATGTTCAGCAGTATGGAGTAACTTTATATAGGGTACTTTAAATGCATTTAAATGATGCTGATACATACAAAGACTTTTTGTATAACTAACTGCAGCTGTGTGCCATTAAGCAACCACTAGGCCAGTTTCAAAAAGAAAATTAAAGGTTCATTTCGAAAAAGATTAGAAAATCAGATCGGAAGGAGACATCTTTATTATCAGAATAGTCTTTTCCTTTACACACAATGTTTTGCCAAGGAAAAGTCAGAAGTCTTCTCTATAAGGAACCATTTTATACTGGTGAAAATGTAACTTGATCGCTTTACCTGATGTAGACAGCATTTGAGACCTCTGCCGCCCCTGTCCCACCTACAACAAGTCTGCAGCAGAGGACTTTGAAAATGTCAATGAAAAAATTTGGAAAATCTTTAAAAATGAAAGTTTAATAACATTGTAGCAAAAGGAGAAATTGTTTGTTATAAGCAAATCTCCTTTTGTCACAATGTTTTCAAAAGTTATCTACTGCAAATGCTTCTGCAGGTGATAAAGGATTAAGATGTTAGGAAACATTATGAAATATTCCTTATCCTTCAATGTTTTCTACTATTTATCCAGAACAACATCCTATTATTCAGATATTGCTAGTTCTTTCTCAGTTATTTTATTGAAGCTGAGGACTCTATAATTATCATATGATACCCAGGGAATAGGTTTACAAAGGAAAACAGTCACATGATATATGAAGGAAGTAAAATTGACACTTGTTATCTTGAAAGATAAGAACAGCCAACGAGATTTAAAGTGATTAATGTCATGAATATGCAATTTAATTAATTAAATATTGAATATTATAGAACTCATCATTGGCTTTTTTTCATCCTCATTTCCTATTTTTCCTTTACAAAAATACTCAGGGAAGGAAAATCGTAAGTATTCATGTATAGAAATACATCAGTAGCATGCTTTATTTACTGTTAAAGTTCTAGGCCTGTAGTTCATGAATTTTTCCAGGTAAATGTATCAATTGACAAAACTTGATTGCGCGGGGTGGGGGCAACACTGCTTTATACCCTTTACCCACATACAACAAATATGCAGCAGAAAACTTTGAAACATGAAGGCAAAATATGGACAATTTATATATATGAGATATAGTTATTAATTATAGTTGAAAACATTATGGCAAAAGAAGGGATTGCTTATAATGGGTATTTCTGCTTGTCACAAAGTTTTCAAAGTATATCTGCATGTGGGAAACTTTAAACATACAAATTAATAAAGAAACAGTCCTTTGATTTGTCCAAATGAAATAATTAGCTAAATAATCTAGATAAAAGACTGAAAATTGTAGAGCCACACCATTTGGTTGAAAATAGGATGGACTGACATGACTTGAGAAGACATATACATGGTTTTATCCCACATCATATGTGGAAAAATATGTTTTTTTGTGTCATCCGATAGATGCCATAACTATAGCATGATGATAGATATGTAGTTGAAACTTTATAAAAATGTTATCCAATATCTGGGAATGTTATCCTAAAAGTTTTGCTATGATTGGTCTAGGAAAGATAGAGTTACTAGCTGTTTTTTGCAGGAATATTAATTTAACAAAATTCTTTATTAATTTAACCTACTATTTCCAATCATACAGACGCCTTTTAATGCCTCTGCAGCGGACAACTTTTAAAACATTGTGGCAAAGGAGAAAAAGCTCGTTCTGAGCAATTTCTCCTTTTGCCACAATACTTTCAACTGTTGATGTTAAAACTTTCATTTACAAAGGTTTTTCTATTGTTTTGCCGAGACGTTTTCAAATTCTAATGCTTCAGATTTGTTGTATGTGGGAAAGAGTTAGTTAGAATCGGCAAAGTAAACCAATAAATTTTGTTCTTTTGTTTTCCAGTTTGTATTCTGTTACAGTTATTCTGAATAGAAAGGTTCATTTTAAAATTCAAATTTTTAACCTGGTTTTCCGAAGGAAAAATCTGGTTATTAGTTTGGCGAAGTCGGCGGGTGGGCAGTTGGGCGGGCCGGCGTCAACTTTCCTTGTCCAGACTATAACTTTGCCATGCATAGAGATATTTTCAAATAACTTGGCACAAACATGTACCATATCAAGACGATGTGCCAAATGCAAAAATTCTGTAGATTCAAGGTCAAGGTCACAGTGATAAGAAATAGACTTTAATTGAACTTTTCTTGTCCGGACCATAACTTTGTCATGCATAGAGATATTTTCAAATAACTTTGCACAAACATGCACCATATCAAGACGATGTGCAAAATGCAAAGCTTTTGTCTGTAGCTTCAAGGTCAAGGTCACAGTGACCATAAATATACTTTAATTGAACTTTTCTTGTCCGGACCATAACTGTGTCATGCATAGAGATATTTTCAAATAACTTGGCACAAATATCAATATGATGTGTATAAAAAATTTGTCTGTAGCTTCAAGGTCAAGGTCACAGTGACAACAAATAGACATCAGTTGAACTTTTCTTGTCCGGACAATAACTTTTTCATCCATAGAGATATTTTCAAATAGCTTGGAACAGATATACACCATATCAAGACGCTGTGTCATATGCACAATGTCTGATCTGGGTCCGAGGTCATGAAACTTACTCAATTTGAGCATGTTAACATAATTATTACTATTGTAGTTACACACTTAAATTACAAGGCTAGGAAATTGGCTCGTTGCAAAGTAGATTTCAGTTACAAACTAAAAGTAGATTTTTTTTTTTTCCAAACTTTGTCCTCAAGCTAACAGAGCTTTTTTAGTTTGAGCATCAAGCTCAACTTTAGCGTCATGCTCAAACTAAAAATGCTTCGTAACCATGGCAACAAACTCCAAACATGGATTTTATTCTCATCGTTGGTTTGTAATTTCACCCTATTTTGCAATGAGCATATTTCATAAACTTGTAACTCAAGCATCTAACTTCAACAACAATATTTCTATTACATGCTCAAATTGAGTAAGTTTCATAACCTCGGGCCCTGGATCTAGTCTGTTTGCAAAGGCATAAACGATCCTAAAATGTGGCTGCTTACAACAAAAGGTTGCTTAATATCTGTTATCTATTATATGTTCTTAATAAATGAGGCCATCAACACATGATTGACTGTATTGAACTGATATTTGTTAGATAAAATTGTGATATATTTAATTGACAAAGTAATTATGATTATTCATCAATAGAAATATTCCCTGTTACTTGAATTACTAGCTTTGATTAACTATTAACAGAAAGATTTGACAGATCTGTTAATTCTTAATCAAACACCTTCCATTATAGAAAACCTGGTTTCATGGAATTTCCATGTCTTGTTTAAATTGTATTATGCAAATTATTTGAAATGGATTTTACTGTTTTTAGCTCACCTGATCACAAAGTGCTTAATGCGAGCTATTGTGATTGCGTTTTGTCAGTCATGCCTTATCAACAATTTCTTTAAACAACATCTCCTCTTAAACCATTGTGTCCATTGCATCCAAACCTCATAGGATTGATCTTAAGGTTGTCCTCTTTCAAACTTGTTAAAACAAATTAATTCCATACAGAAAAACTTGAATAAACTTTAAAAATATTTTTGTCTGAAATAGAAAGGCGTAGAGCTTAGATATATGGTTTGTAGCATTGTCTAATAGTCCTCTACCAAGATTGTTCAAGTTATACCCTTGGGGTAAGAATTTGCCCTGCCACGGGGAACACCTGATTTACATAGAGATAAATATTCAGAATAACTTTGAAAATCTTCTTGTCTGAAACTGAAAGGCTTAAGTATTTGGTGTTTAGCATGGTCTAGTGGTCCTCTACAAACATTGAACAAATTATGCCCTTGTGGTCATAATTGGCCCTGCCCCGGTATCACCTGATTACATAAGAGATATATAGGAGGGCTAGAACTTAGATATTTGGCGTGTAGCATTGGCTGGTGGTCCTCTGAACCAGACTTATCAGTTACCTCAAGTCATATTAATTTGAGGAGAAGACGGACAACATGGTTGGGTTATTTCACCTTGTTGCAAGTGGAGCTATACAGGGCACTGGGCCTCTCGTATTAGTTTACCTTACCACAAAATGAGTTTCTGTGTTAAGCATTAACAATCATATTGCATAACTCAGGTAAAGGGATCCAGGGCAATCATGGCCCTCTTGCTGTGATCACCTATTGTCTGTTATCCATCCTTTGTTCGTCTATCATCCATAATTTGTTTGTTAACACTTAAGATGCCACTATTTTCATCCAATCTTCATGAAACTTATTCAGCTTGTTTATCTTGCTAATTTCTAAGCCAAGCTTAAATATATCTCATGTGAGGTCAAAAACTAGGTCACTTGGCAAACATTAACTTAAATCTAGATGAAGAGACAAGAGGCTTCTTATTTTACTTGAGCATGTTAACACTTTGGAAGAATGTTTGTTTTGATGAGTTAAATTTTGTCAAAACCTGGTCAATAGGCCAAACTTAAGTAAATCTTATGGACAATCTTTGGTTAACTTATTTATCAAAATGCTTCTTGGGGTAATCACAGCAGTTTAACTTTTCTCTAAAGATTCAACCTAATTTCTCTCATCCTACAGAGCAATGGAAAAATGTACAGAGGTGAGCGCTAAATGGCCCTCTTGTAATTATTTTCAACCATTACCCACATGTATCCACATTTTGAAATATTTGCAGGATTTGTCTTTTGAAAAAAAGAGAAAAAAAAAAGAAGAGGAATCGCTCTTGAATAATTCCTCCTTTTGCCTCAATGTTTTTGACTCAATTTAACAAATATTAAGTCATTTATAGAGATATTGCTTAATGTTTTCAAAGTTATCTGCTCTCTATTTTTTGTATGTGGGAAAAGGTTAATGCTTTATCACATGAGAGTATAACTAGTCTAGTATTGAATCCTTTCCAACATACAATGAATCTGCAGCAGATAACTTTGGAAACATTTTGACAAATTTATGCAAAATCTCTATCAATGGAAGCATAATCATTGAATATAGTTGTTATCATTGTAGCAAGAGGTGAAATTGCTCATTATGGGCAATTCCTATTTTCACAACAACATTTTCAAAAGAAGTCAATTCTGCTGCAGATGTGTCAAATTGCTTCTGCATGTGGGACAGGGTTGAACCATTCATTCTATGCTGTTTTTAGCTCTACTGGCCAAAGGCCAGAAGGGCTTATGTCGTGGTGATTTGTGCGTGCGTGCGTTAGTGCGTGCGTCCGTCCGTAAACAATTTCTTGTTAACAGGATACAGTCTTCACTTTTGATTATATCTCAACCAAACTTATACAGTAGTTAGATATCCATGAGAGCTTGGTTCCTTTCGAAAACCAGCCACAGATACGCCCATGCATGACTGGATTATGGCCCTTGAAATGGTCAAAATTGCTATAAAAGAGCTTGTTAACACGATACAGTCTTCACTTTTGATTGTATCTCAACCAAACTTATACAGTAGTTAGATATCCATGAGAGTTTGGTTCATTTCTACAAAAACGGCCAGATCTTCCCATGCATGGCTGGATTATGGCCCTTGAAATGGTCAAAATTGCTATAATAGAGCTTGTTAACACGATACAGTCTTTATTTTTTATTGTATCTCAACCAAACTTATACAGTAGTTAGATATTCATGAGAGCTTGATTCCTTTCGAAAACAAGCCAGATCCGCCCCATGCATGACTGAATTATAGCCCTTGAAATTGTCAAAATTGCTATAATAGGGCTTGTTAACATGATACAGTCCTTATTTTTTATTGTATCTCAATCAAACTTATACAGTAGTTAGATATCTATGAGAGTTTGGTTCATTTCTAAAAAACGGCCAGATCTACCCATGCATGGCTGGATTATGGCCCTTGAAATTGTCAAAATTGCTATAATACAGCTTGTGAACACAATAGAGCTTCCATTTACTATCTGATCTTCACCAAACTTAGATGGTATTTGAATATTGATGACATATTGGTTCCTTTTGAAACAAGCCAGATCAATGCCAGTAGAGCATAGGCCCTCATAGGCCTCTTGTTTATTAAACTCATCAAGTAGAGGATTTAACAATTTAGAAATGTAAACCTTCAAACTGATAATTTAGAAACAGAATGGTATTTTAGAATGATGTAAACATTATGGACATAGGATTTTACATTTTCAGGTAATATTCATTAAACAATTATTTAGATATTGCAGGGAAATGACTTTTTTCTTAAGATATTTAATGTTCGTCATCTGTGTACCAGGTGAAAGAAACAAAACTGGTGAAAGTCTGATTGATTGATTAAATCATTACCCCATGCACTTATTTTTGGCTCTTCTAACCTGAAAATGTCCAATGAATGGGAAAAGGACCACTTAGGTCATATAAATATCTGGATTATTTGAGAAGATCCTCCTAAGCAAACTCCTTTATGTCATAGGTTATTAGATCACCTGAACCAAAGGCGTAAGGTAATCTATTCTAATCACTCTCTGTCCTTTGTCTGTTGTCGTCTGTTGTTAACTTTAAGCTGTAAACAACATCTTCTTCTAAACCAATGGTCCAATTTCAATCTAACCTTACAGGAATGTTCATTTGGTAGTCCTCTTTCAAAAATAATTTGAAATGTATGAAGAACTATGGTTCCTGCAGCATCAAACAGGGGGAAAAATACCTATCTGTATTCTTCTTCGCTGAATTGCTTGTCCGATTCCAAAATAACTTTGTTAAAATGATCCTTGGGTGATCCTCTACAAAAAGTGTTTAAGCCATACTGATTAGGGACAAATTACATTTAATTATGCAAGCGATTGTCTGATTTCAAGAGAATTGCATAGAAATCTTGCTTTAGTGACCTCTTCATAATTTATACAAGCCAGATTGATTGGTTACAAAATCAAAGCAACCAGGCGGCATCACCAAAAAGGGGTAAAATATACTTTTAGCTTCAAATGACATCTTATACAATTCCACTGGACCAATTTTAACTTATTTCACAAGAATGTTCCTTTGTTGATCATCTTTCAATTTTGTTCAAAGGTATATGAAATTATTTACTCTGTGTAGAGCGTTGGTTGCTGCGGCATCACAAAGGGAAAATAATGCCCAGACTTTAAAATAACTTTTTTGATTTCAAGATGATTTGGTAGAAATGTTCCGTCTGCAGTGACAATCTACAAAATATCTTTTAGCCATATTGATTGGTAGAAAAACAGGGCAGCAAGGCGGAATCAGAAAAGGGGTAAAATAATAACCGGGTACCTTTATATATTTTTTGGTAGAAAAACAGGGCAGCAAGGCGGAATCAGAAAAGGGGCAAAATAATAACTGGGTACCTTTATATATTTTTAGCTCACCTGAGCTTTGCTCAAGGCGAGTTATTGTGATCGCCTTTTGTCCGGCATCCATCGCGTGTCAACTTCTTCTCCTCAGTAACCAGTGGGTCAATTGGTATGAAACTTCACAGAAAGCATCCTCTCAATGACCTCACCAGAATTCCTTCAAATTTTTGGGATCCATGCAGAATTCTGGTTTCCATGGCAACCAAATGAAAAAGACTTCAAAAATTCTTCTTCTCCTAAACTGGTTGACAGATTTTCAAATAATTTTGTAGAAATGTTTCATGGATGACCCTCTATCAGATTCCTTCAAGCCATGTTGATTTGTCGAAAAACATGGCCGCCAGGGGGGCGGGGCTATTTTGCCGAAAGTGTCAGGCCGATTTGCAAATAATTTTGTAGAAATGTTCCTTGGATGACCCTCTATCAGATTCCTTCAAGCCATGTTGTTTGGTCGAAAAACATGGCCGCCAGGGGGGCGGGGCTATTTTGTCTTATATGGCTATAGTGAAAACTTAAAAAAAATCTTCTCCTCCGAAAGTGTCAGGCCGATTTTCAAATAATTTGTAGAAATGTTCCTTAAGTGACCTACTATCAGATTCCTTCAAGCCAAGTTGATTGGGCGGAAACTATGGCCGACAGGGGGCGGGGCTTATATGGCTAAAGTGCAAAAATAAATAAAAAAAGGTGAGCGATCCAGGGCCATCATGACCCTTTTTGAAAATGATCAGAAAAGGGTTAAATGAACTTTTAGCTACAAACAACATCTGCTCCTAAACCATTGGACTGATATCAACCAAACTTCACAGGAATTTCCTTTGGTGGTCCTCTTTTTAAAGATTTAATGCAAAATTACAAATGTTTTGTTTTCCTTATAAAATTTGTTTATGTGTATAGTAAAATCTTTAAAAATGTACCTACCTAATTTAAAAATGATTTTGCACAAATGTTACTTGGGTGACCCCCAACCAAGATTTTTGAAATGATTTTGATCTGATGAAAAAACATGGCCACCAGCGGGCAGGCCTTGTTTTCCTTATATATGAATATAGATTGAAAACTTTAAAAATCTTCCTGTACAAAAGCACTTGCCTGTTTTGGAAGTTATTTGGCACTTATGTTCTTTGGGTGACTCTTTACCAAGATTTTTCAAATAATTTTGATTCATTGAAAAACATGTCCAACAGGCAGGCGCTGGAGCTTGTTTTCCTTATATGTTGACATTTTTAAGTACTTTCCAGATTAGAAAAATAATTTGTTCATTGAGTGACCTTCTTCTGAGAGTGTTCATTTTATTCTGATCTGTTGATAAACATGGCTACCAGGGGACTCGGCTCATTTTGCTTATATGTAGCTATAGAATGAAAACTTTTGAAACTATTGAAGTTCTGTGAGCTATCAGGTGAGAAATATGGGACCTTCATGTTCCTCTTGTTAGAATCTGTCTGCTTCTAAATCGTCTTTTGAGAATTCAAAGACTGTGTAAACATTATAGTTATCACCATTTGTCTTTAAAAAGTCGAACTGCGATGTAGCATTACCTAAGGTTGTTTTCTCGCCCTATTATAATTCCATTTTAAACAATGGTTTCCGCAGCAGACAACTTTGATTACATCTAGACAAAACTATGAAAAAATTATGTTTATGATATTATAATGATTGCATTGAGATGAAAGCATAAGGACAAAAAGAGAATTTGCTCATTATTAACAATTTCTCCTTTTAGCCATAATGTTTTCAAAAGATGACTGCTTAGATGCATCAAATGTTAGTCTGCATGTGGAAAACTGTATAGTGGATCTAATTAACACTTTCCCACATAAATAAAATCTGCATCTGAAAACTTTGAAAACATCTATATTAAACAAAATGGAAAATCACTGTAAATGAATGAAAAGATAATTATGGAATACAGTTGATAACATTTCAGCAATAGATTAAATTGTTCATTATGACAAATTTCCCCTTTTGCCACAATGTTTTGCAGATTTGTTGTATATATGAGAAAGGATTAACCCTTTCCCTCATACGACAATTATGCAGCAGACGACTTTGAACAAATTTTGTCAAAAAATAGAAAATCTCTATAATTGAATGGATAACCTATGACTAAAAGTGGAAAACATTGTGGCAAAAGGAGAAATTGCTCGTTTTGAGGTGTCAGAAAGCATCTGAATGTGGGAAAAGAACAATACATGTATTTTGTACTTACTAATGCTGATTGTTTAATGCTTTCATGTTCACTGATTTTTGAAACTCCAAATAACAATCAGAAATTGTTTAAATTACTGCGAAATGAATAAGGGAAGAAGATAATTTGTATGTTTTGGTGTGCAAGTCTTGATTCCAATTTTAACTAAATGGAATATATTTGTGTTAATTGATAAATAATTTCATTCCTAAATTGAATCAGGAATTTTACATACAATCTTTCTCAAAGCCCAGATTGAATTAACCCTTTAGTAACAAGAGAAATTGCTTAATAATTTGACTGGATGTTTTCAAAGTTGTCTGCTGCATATGTGTTTTTTGCAAGAATTGAATTATAAGTTTAGCTCAAGTGAACTTTGTATAGATGTTTATGCAAACTAATAGTACCTCTGTGATCTACATGTCGATTATTTTGTGTATTTAGAGTTGAAGCGACTGAAATCAGGTAAATCCTATTATATTTCTTTCCGAACAGATTTGATATGCTTTCCCATATCAATAATTTAACATTTCACCTGGATTGTACAGATACTATTTTATTTCATTGAAACCCCTGTCAAAAGAATTGTTTTTGTCACCCTTTTATTGTCACTTGTGATTTTACCCCACTGTATTACCTGATAATATTAGCTGTTTATTAATTAATCCTTCCTACATACACACACTTTCTAATGCAACTGAAGCAGACAACTTTTGGAAACATTGTGGGAAATGAATACATTTCTCATGATGTTTTCAACTCTATTCAATAAACCTTCATTTAAAGATATTTTCCATATTTTCAAAGTTGTCTGCTGCACTTTTGCTGTATACTGGAATGGGTAAAAGCTACAGTCTTTATTAATTGAAATGTTGTGTATTGAATACATTATAACAAGGTCAGCTTACTTAGAAATATAAAGTGTTCATTGACCTGTCAGTCAAATAAATGCGACATTTCAATATATACAGAGAATACAAATTAATCAAAGCGCCAATGGCACAGTAGTGGTGATCGTGTAGAAAATCCTGCAAAGTAACAAGCAGTATATCGGTGTAGGCCTTGCAATTTTCAATATATATATAGGCATATACGATAATGCTCGATCTCCAACTCAATTCGGGTACACTTTCAGGATTCATTTCTAATTGATGCTAGAACGTACAGACGTGTCTTAACTTGTACACTGCATGACATCGCGTCCTTTAAACCTTTGTAAACCAGTTTTATCATCTAGACACTTTCATATATTGCAACAACTACCAAAAAAAGTGTTTACAATATTGAGATTTAAGAACAATCGATAACCATTCTCGCAAGCTATTTATAGAACCTTTTGGAATTTCCAGACGCCTTATACTGCGTCATTGAGGTGTTTTGAGTATCACAAGAGTTATAGGACGCAAAATGATATTTATTATCTACCTAAACATGAAGAAAGATAATATTTACATAATTTAACTCTATGTAGATATTATCTCAATAAAACTCAAATCTTAGTACCAAAGTAGCACTGACATGATTATTATTAATCGTGTCTCTGCATCACTGATGGAACTATATATTTGGCGGTTTAACGGATGTAGGTTAATTGGTTTGCAGTAAAGAATAAAAAGTCAACGGGCTTTTCAAAACTGACTGTATTTTTATGCCCCCGGAATCACCGATTCGGTGGGCATCTAGTTTTTGGCCTGTCTGTCAAAAAAAACTTTAACCTTGACCACTACTTTTGAACCATAACAGGTACGGCTACCATATTTCACATGTGTATTCCTTGTGACATTACCTTTCTGTCTGTCTGTCTGTCGAAAAAAACTTTAACCTTGACCACTTCTTTTGAACCATAACAGGTACGGCTACCATATTTCACATGTGTATTCCTTGTGACATGACCTTTCTGTCAGTACCAACATTTTTGACCTTTGACCTAGATGCCCCCATCTGTCGAAAAAAACTTTAACCTTGACCACTACTTTTGAACCATATCAGGTACGGCTACCATATTTCACATGTGTATTCCTTGTGACATGACCTTTCTGTCAGTACCAACACTTTTGACCTTGCGACCTTGACCTTTGACCTAGATGTTGCCATTCGGGGGCATCAGTGTTTCACAAACACATCTTGTTTTTCGTTGTTGTTGTTTCTGTTAGCATTGTGGCGAACCAATCGCCACAAAAACAGATGTGTAGGTTGCAGAAAGATAACTCTGACAAATGTCGAGAAATGGTAGCACATGCATAGATTTGTGACAGTGGAAAAAATGTGAATCTTTGAGCATTTTCCCCTATTCCCACATTATAATTCCCTCCATCAGCTGTTTGGAGTTGTTGAAAGTCTGATTACTATCAGGTAAAAAGTAAATACCCTAGCAAGTAATATGTTGTAATGGTATGATATTTGTCAGTGTTTGTAATTTGTTGTAACTTTTTCTAGTTGTTCTTATTATGATGGCTTCTACACTGAAGGCAGAATACATGTAATTGTTTAACTATTTCTCACATACAACAAGTCTACAGCAGGCGACTTTGACAACATCTGGAAATGCTATAGAAAATATCTCTATAAACATAAGTATAATTATTGGAACACATTGTGGAAAAAGTTACCCTTTCCCACATGAAAACACATTTTGACGCATCTGTTGTAGATGACATTTTCAAACATTGTGACAAGAGGAGAAGTTTCTCATGAGCATTTCTCAATTTGCAAAATTATTTTTTCAAAATTATTCAATAATTAAACTTTCAATTATAGATATTGTCTATATTTTGCAGAGATGCTTTCAAACTTGTCAGCTGCATATTATTTGTATGTGGGTAATGGTTGCATGTTTTGTAGAATAGAGGTATATGATTATACTGAAATGCTCACTGGAATTTTCTTTATATAAATGATTGAGGTTTTTAACTCACTTGTCATCGAGGTTGTCTGTTCAAATCTTCTTCTCTGAAACTACTTTTCAGAGTAATTTCACAGGAAGATTCCCAAGGTAAACCTAATCAAAATTTGTTCAAAGAATTTAATTTCGAATAGATTTTGGTTGTTGTGGCATCAGAAAAGGGGAAAAATGCCTTAAAAATCTTCTTGACCAAAAAGTCAGGCCTGATTTGAAAATTATTTTGAACAAATGATCCTTCCTCTATGAACATTGTTTATGTTATTTCGATCCGTTGTAAGACATAGAAGCCAGTGGGCAGAGAAGGGGAAAATGTCAAAACTTTAAAAATCTTCTTGTCAAAAAGTACAGGCCAGATTTGAAAATTATTTAGCACAAATATTCCTTTGGTTATACCCTCTATAAAGATAGTTCAAATTATTGCCATCTGTTGAAAACATTGCTGCCAGGGGGCTGAGCTTGTTTTCTTTATATGTTTATAGTGAAAACTGAATGGCCAATCTTAAAAATTCTTCTCCAGAATCTGCTTTTTCGGAATCCATGATAGAAATATTCCTCATGTGACCCTCTACTAAAAGAAGCCAAATTAATTGGTTGAAAAACATGGCAGCCAAGCGGCATCAGAACATGGGACAAAATGACATTTTTTTTAAAATTACGTTCTTATGAAAGTGCTTGTTTTATTTCAAGATAAATAATGTGTATGAATGTCCTTCAATAACCCTATACATAATGATTCCAAAGCATAATGCTTCGTTGAAAGACATAGCCAACAGGTGGGATCAGAAAAGGGGTAAAACTAACATTTAGCTTCAAATGACATCTCCTCCTTGTCAACTACACCAAATTTCAGCAAAATTTAATAGGAATGTTACTTTGAGGGTCCTCTTTCAAAATTGTTCAAAGATATTGCTGCAGATTCAAAAACTGATGAAAATGCCCAAAATTTAAAAGATTTCTTCTCTTAATCGTCTGATTCCATGATAATTTGGTAGATATGGTCCTTGAGTGACCTTCTACAAAACTTGTTCAAGCCACATTTAGGTAACCAGTAACAAGTTCTATCGATTTCTATGTTACTTTGACCGTGACCTTGGTTTGTCGATTTTCAAGGTCAAATTGCCGACAATCAGGCCTTACCGTCTTCAGCGGTTTCTTGTTTTAATATAGTTTAGCAGAAATTTTCCTTTAGTGGCACTGTAAATAATTCGTTCCAAGCCATATTGATTGTTTGAAAAAGATAGCTGCCAGGTAGTTTCAGAAAAGGGGTAAAAGGTACTTTAAGCTTCAAACAAAATCTCCTCCTAATCCAATGGACCGATATCAACCAAACTTTAAAGAAATATTCCTGCGGTGGTACTCTTTCATACCGTGCAATTCAAGTTCATGTTTGGCACATAATCCAGCCTATGGCATAACACTTTCCAACATACAACAAATATGCAGCAGACAACTTTGAAAGAATATGGAAAATACTTCTATATAAATGGTTAGTTTTGGAATAGAGTTGAAACATTGTGGCTAAAGGAGACTTTGTTCATCATGAGGAATTTCTACTTTTGCAACATTGTTTTCAAAAGTCATTTGCTGCAGGGGTATCAGAAAATGTATGTATGTGGGTATTTGGAATGCATTAGTTATTATTTTTTATGCAATTAAGTGTATTGTAAGACTGGTCAACATGCATGTATTTATTTCAGTTTTCAAGATCAGACTATCGTTAAATCACAAAATATAAATTGGCACCAAAACAGCTTAATTGATTATGAGATGTACTGCTTATGCACTGTTGTTTTATATCAACAATTTATACATTGTATGTCACAAGCTGTTGTTATCACTGTTTGACATAGATGCTATTAACCCTTTCATTATATAACAAATCGGAGATTTTCAGAAAAATTAAAGGACTCAATGTCAAATAGGCAAGATCCTGATCAGACTACGCGGAGGCACAGGCTGTTTGCATCTTCACTGATTGCAAAATCCCGATGGTCAGTTTTCATGTGACACAAACATCAAAGTAAGAATCAACTTGTTGGTTACTGTTTAGGCAATAAGTAATTGAGCTGGGCCATGTGAAAACCAACCTTAAAGCAGTTGCAACCAATAAAGATCCATATCAACCTGTGCAGCTTGATCTAGCTCTTCAATGTTATCAAAATAGTCATGAAGGTTAAAAGAAACATCTGATAAACTATCCATCTGGTTCCTTTGGCATGGATGCCCAGACATCTTTATTCTTTATTCTTTGAACACTTCTCATATGTAGATTTAACTCTGAAATGCAGAAATTAGAATAGATCTTGAATGCCAGCTTTTGCACTTAGTTAGCACAAAGCCTATCCGGAATATTGCACAGGATAAAGAGAAATAAAAAAAACTTCCATCACCTTACTTTTACTATGATATTTCTAAAGCGGTTTGCTTTGAGAACAATTGATGAAAAACATGTAATATCTGGAATAACTGAAGTTCAATTGGATTTTTTTTTTTGTCTTGAACAATTCCTCTTTTTTGGCACAAGTATAGAATGTTGATCCAATAAGTCTCTGGTCAGATGTAGAGATTCCACAAATATCTGTATCAGGAAAAAGGTTTATTAAAATGTAATTTATTCTCTTACTAATAAAACCAAACAAATTTTGATGAGCAGCTTTGTTTGTGAAAAATTAGGAGACAGTCATTGAAAATCAAAGTTAAAAACAAACAATTTCTCCTATTCCCATAATGTTTTCTAGTCTTTATCAAATTATACATGTACTTCCTATGTCCTAGATAAAACATTGTTTCCTCAGAAGTGTCCAAAGCAGACAACTCTTAGAGTATTATGGATTAAAACTGAATATTTGTACCTAAAGTTTTGAATCAATTGGATCTTTGTCATTTTTAGCTCGACTATTCGAAGAATATGAGAGCTATACTACTCACCCTGGTGTCCTGCATTTTATGTTATGGCCCTTTTTTACTAAGAAATTCTGTTTAAAGTTTTGCGTGCAACTAAAGTAAGAGTCCATATCTCAGTATTTACTCAATGCATTACATTGAAACTTTCTACAACCCTACCCAACTATCTAACCTGTGTAGATTATCAAGTAAGATAACTCTATCCTGCATTTTATGCAAGTTATGGACCTTATTTTACTTAGAAATTCTGGTTAAAGTTTTGCGTGCAACTAAATTAAGAGTCCACGTCTCAGTAAATACTGATGCATTGCATTGAAACTTTCTACAACCCTACCCAACTATCACACCTGTGTAGATTATCATTTTATGCAAGTTATGGCCTTTTTGGACTTATAAACTCTGGTTAAAGTTTTGCATGCAACTACATTAAGAGACCATCTCTTAGTAACTACTTGATGCATTGCATTGAAACCATCACATCTATGTAAACAATCAAGTATGATTACTCTATCCAGCATTTTATGCAAGTTATGGACCTTTTTGGACTTAGAAATTCTGGTTAAAGTTTTGCAACTACATTTAGAGTGTAATCTCAGTTACAACTTGAAAAATTGTATTGAAACTTTATACAACCTTTCCCAATTGCACAACTATAAACACAACCAATTAAGATAACTCTATCCTGTATATGGTGCAAATTGTTGCCCTTTTTATGCCCCCGGAATCTTCGATTCGGTGGGCATATAGTTTTCGGCCTGTTGGTCTGTTGGTCTCTTGGTCTCTTGGTCTCTTTGTCTGTGGCAAAAAAAACCTTTAACCTTCACCACTACTTTTGAACCATAACAGGTACGGCTACCATATTTCACATGTGTATTCCTTGTGACATGACCTTTCTGTCAGTACCAAATTTTTTGACCTTGCGACCTTCACCTTTGACCTCCGTCTCTTTGTCGAAAAAAACCTTTAACCTTGACCACTTCTTTTGAACCGTAACAGGCACGGCTACCATATTTCACATGTGTATTCCTTGTGACATGACCTTTCTGTCAGTACCAAAATCTTTGACCTTGCGACCTTGACCTTTGACCTACGTCTCTTTGTCTGTCTGTCGAAAAAAACTTTAACCTTGACCACTACTTTTGAACCGTGACAGGTATGGCTACCATATTTCACATGTGTATTCCTTGTGACATGACCTTTCTGTCAGTACCAACATTTTTGACCTTGCGACCTTGACATTTGACCTACGACCTCCGTCTCTTTGTCAAAAAAAAACTTTAACCTTGACCACTTCTTTTGAACCGTAACAGGCACGGCTACCATATTTCACATCTGTATTCCTTGTGACATGACCTTTCTGTCAGTACCAAAATCTTTGACCTTGCGACCTTGACCTTTGACCTACGTCTCTTTGTCTGTCTGTCGAAAAAAACTTTAACCTTGACCACTACTTTTGAACCGTAACAGGTATGGCTACCATATTTCACATGTGTATTCCTTGTGACATGACCTTTCTGTCAGTACCAACATTTTTGACCTTGCGACCTTGACATTTGACCTACATTTTGAAAACTTTAACCTTGATCACTACTTTTGAACCGTAACAGGTACGGTTTCCATATTTCATTTATATGGAATCCGTACCTGTTACGGTTCAAAAGTAGTGATCAAGGTTAAAGTTTTCAAAATGTAGGTCAAATGTAACGTAGTTTGAAGGGGGGTATACTGGAATCAGCCTGTCATGCGGTCGGTCCGTCGGTCGGTCTGTCCACAAAATCTGTTCCGTTGTACTCCTCCTTCAGTTTCTACCTGATTTACTTGATACTCGGCATAAATGTTAATCAGGAGTAGTAGATGTGCAAGACGCAAATTTCATGTCCCTGTGACCTTCACCTTAACCTCTGACCTTGAAATAGGATTATTTCTTTGTTAAAATCTAATCTAATCTGTTCCGTTGTACTCCTCCTTCAGTTTCTACCTGATTTACTTGATACTTGGCATAAATGTTAATCAGGAGTAGTAGATGTGCAAGACGCAAATTTCATGTCCCTGTGACCTTCACCTTGACCTCTGACCTTGAAATAGGATTTTTTTTTTTGTTAACATCTAATCTGTTGTACTCCTCCTTCAGTTTCAACCTGATTTCTTCATACTTGGCATAAATGTTAATCAGGAGTAGTAGATGTGCAACACACAAATTTCATGTCCCTGTGAACTTCACCTTCACATCTGACCTTGAAATAGATTTTGTTTTTGTTAAAATCTAATCTGTTGTACTCCTCCTTCAGTTTCAACCTGATTTACTTCATACTTGGCATAAATGTTAATCAGGAGTAGTAGATGTGCAAGACGCAAATTTTATGTCCCTGTGACCTTCACCTCTGACCTTGAAATAGGATTTTTATGCCCCCGGAATCTTCGATTCGGTGGGCATATAGTTTTCGGCCTGTCCGTCTGTTGGTCTGTTGGTCTCTTTGTCTGTGGCAAAAAAAAACTTTAACCTTGACCACAACTTTTGAACCATAACAGGTACGGCTACCATATTTCACATGTGTATTCCTTGTGACATGACCTTTCTGTCTGTACCAAATTTTTTGACCTTGCGACCTTGACCTTTGACCTACGTCTCTTTGTCGAAAAAAACTTTAACCTTCACCACTACTTTTGAACCGTAACAGGTACAGCTACCATATTTCACATGTGTATTCCTTGTGACATGACCTTTCTGTCAGTACCAAAATGTTTGACCTTGCGACCTTGACCTTTGACCTACGTCTCTTTGTCGAAAAAAACTTTAACCTTCACCACTACTTTTGAACCGTAACAGGTACGGCTACCATATTTCACATGTGTATTCCTTGTGACATGACCTTTCTGTCTGTACCAAATTTTTTGACCTTGCGACCTTGACCTTTGACCTCCGTCTCTTTGTCGAAAAAAACCTTTAACCTTGACCACTTCTTTTGAACCGTAACAGGCACGGCTACCATATTTCACATGTGTATTCCTTGTGACATGACCTTTCTGTCAGTACCAAAATCTTTGACCTTGCGACCTTGACCTTTGACCTACGTCTCTTTGTCTGTCTGTCTTTTGAACCGTAACAGGCACGGCTACCATATTTCACATGTGTATTCCTTGTGACATGACGTTTCTGTCAGTACCAAAATCTTTGACCTTGCGACCTTGACCTTTGACCTACGTCTCTTTGTCTGTCTGTCGAAAAAAAAATTAACCTTGACCACTACTTTTGAACCGTAACAGGTATGGGGGCATCAGTGTTTCACAAACACATCTTGTTTTTTGTTAAAATCTAATCTGTTGTAATTCTCCTTCAGTTTCAACCTGATTTACTTCATACTTGGCGTAAATGTTAATCAGGAGTAGTAGATGTGCAAGACGCAAATTTCATGTCCCTGTGACCTTCACCTCTGACCTTGAAATAGGATTTTTTTTTCTTAAAATCTTATCTGATGCGACATACTCCTCCTTCAATTTCAACCGGATTTTCTTGAAACATGACAAAATGTCAAGAGGTAGAACATGATATTATATTACATTATATATAGCTACTGTAAACTACCTAAATTACGTAAGGATTTTATATTCCCTAATATTCGCAAGCTGCATGACCTCCTCGCGAAATTAATACCTTGCGAAAATATATCGATCAGAAGTGAAATTTAAACTTCTGCTACTTATTCTCAAAATTAAAATATCAAAATATCAAAATCTTGAAAAATATCGAAAATAGGTCCTCGCGAATATTCAGTAGTTTACAGTAAAAACCTTGTTACTCTTTGAATAAAGAATGTGGTGCATTTTCTTCATGTTTGTTTGTTTTCTGAAACTAGAAAACTAAATAAAAACTTATTTCATGAGGAAATAGTACTTTATGCGGATTGTATTTTATGCATTAGAAAATGTTCTTGACAAAATATTGCTTTTTGATATCATCTTAGTATTTCTTTTTGATACTGATATTCAAATTGTCTGAGTCAAAGATAATACTGTGAGATATAATATGTGTCAGGGGTTGGGGCGGGGGTATTAATCACCTTTAGTGATAGTTCTAGTTTATTTTATTTTTAGCTCACTTGAGCTTTGCTCAAGTGAGTTATTGTGATCGCCTTTTGTCCGTCGTCCGTCGTGCGTCAACTTCTTCTCCTCAGTAACCAGTGGGTCAATTGGGATGAAACTTCACAGAAAGCATCCATCAATGACCTCACCAGAATTCCTTCAAATGTTTGGGATCCATGCAGAATTCTGGTTTCCGTGGCAAAGAAACGAAAAAAAATTCAACATTTTCTTCTCCCAAACTGGTTGGCAGATTTTCAAATAATTTTGTAGAAATGTTCCTTGCATGACCCTCTATCAGATTCCTTTAAGCCATGTTGATTGGTCGAAAAACATGCCCACCAGGGGCCGGGGCTATTTTGCTTTATATGGCTATAGTGAAAACTTAAAAAATCTTCTCCGAAAGTGTCAGACCGATTATCAAATAATTTTGTAGAAATGTTCCTAGGATGACCCTCTATCAGATTCCTTAAAGCCATGTTGATTAGTCGAAAAACATGGCTGCAACAGTGCGGGGATATTTTGCCTTATATGGCTTTAGTGAAAACTTAAAAAATCTTCTCCTCTGAAAGCGTCAGGCTGATTTTCAAATAATTTTGTAGAAATGTTCCTAATGGGACCCACTATCAGATTCCTTAAAACCATGTTGATTGGTCGAAAAACATGGCCGCCACAGGGTGGGGCTATTTTGCCTTATATAGCCTAAGTGAAAACTTAATAAATCTTCTCCTCCGAAAGTGTTTGGCCGATTTTCAAATAATTTTGTAGAAATATTCCTAGGGTGACCACCCTCCTCTATCAGATTCCTTCAAGCCATGTTGATTGGTCGAAAACTATGGTCGTCATGAGGCGGGGCTTATATGGCTAAAGTGAAAAAAAATAAAATCAGGTGAGCGATCCAGGACCATCATGGCCCTCTTGTTTTAACTTCCTTTAGGAAAAATTATTTGGTTTACTTTATTGAATTAGCATTTCGACAATCTTTTTAAAAGGGCAGGCACCACCTATTGCACATATTAAACAGCTTAAACCTCTCCCACATTAAGACACATTTTGAGTCATTTACAGGAGATATTTTTTGAAAAGAATAAATTAGTCATGAATGTTTGACATCAAGAACTAATGTTTTTATACTTCTAGAAATTTTCAATATTTTTATTTAAATGTTTTCAAAGTTGTTTGCTGCCAATGTGTCCTATGTGGAAAGGGTTAACTACCCTTTTTTTAACTATAAAAAACAACAGTTTATGACTAAAGCCATGTCAGATGATAGCCAAACTATCAAAATAATTGTGCTACCACATCATAATGCAGCCTGATTTACCACATACAACTGCACTGACGCATTTGGAATTATTTTAGCAAAATATGGAAAATCTCTATTTATAAATCATAATTATTGAAGAGTTGAAATCATATTGATAAAAGAAGAAATTGCTCAGGGATTTCAAAAATCATCTGGTGCCAAATGCAAAAATTACCAAAAGTGACGAATTTCATGTATTTTCGAAAGCTTGTTGAATATTTGACTTTAACATAAAACTTGTGCATGCAATATTTGATGTATTTATATTATTTTCTAACAGGAAGAGACAAGAAGCAGAGAAGAGCGAATCTTACGAGACGTGGCTGGCAAATAAAGAAACAGAGAAAAAGACAACAATGCCTCAAACCATTCCTCAAACCACAGAAAATGTGTCTTTTGATAAACTCTCAAGTAGCGAGGCTAAACACGAAGGGTATTTACGAACCTATCTTAGATCTCTTGATGACGGTGGCAGAGGAAATTCATACTTCTGCTACGAGGACTGGCTAGATTCTAAGCAAGAGAAAGTTCTAGGACTACAAAGAGGAAAGACAACCTTAGCAAGTTAATTTATTTCTCAGTACCAAAAACTATTTTTTCTCTTCAACCAATATTTTTTTGAATCAATTTTTTTTATAGGATAAAATGTTTCTATACATGTATTTGAATTTACTTGTAAACTGCCTAAATGTATGAATTCTTCAAAAATATTGATTGATATTAACAACTTTGTCTCAGTTGGACATTATATCACTTGGTGCTCTTCATCGCTAGTTTGTTTAATATTCCTTTCTTTTTAAGCATATCAATTTCCCTCTATCACAAATCTAATTAAACTCTTTGTAAACAATGTCCATAACTCATATTATATATTTTTTATAGAAAGTAGAATTGATTTTGTTTTCATATTCCTTATTGACTAAACAAATCGAAAATTCTACTGTATCATTCATTTTTTTTTTATACAAGTTGTTTTATACTGCTTCCTTTTACAATACAAAGAATGTACACACATCAATCATAAACTGTTATCCATGTGGATGCAATATACTCTTTCCCACATGCATATGCACTCTGACACCTATGAAGCAGACAGCTTTAGAAATCAGAAAAAATTGTGGCAAAAGGAGAAATTTCTTCTTTTTCTTGCAATATTTTCTTCTCTATTCAATAATTAATCTTTCATTTATAGAGATATTCTGTTTTTTGTTTAGATGTTTCGAAAGTTATCATATGCAGGAAAGGGTTGATTGGAGTTCTATAAACAACTACTGTTTGGTTAAGTCAACTGTTTTAGGGATTTCTATTTATATGAATATGTGTAATTAAATTACATCTTTACAAATATTTGAAATACGGTACTGACCTTACATGAATTGAGTAAATTTGTAAGCATACAATGTAGTATTTTCATTTTTGTATTGTTAATATATGCAAAGTTTTATTACTTTTACTTCTATTTATCATTTATTATAGATAAAATACTTTTCATACCTACATATTAACGGATCTTAAACGTGATATTTTTGTCTTATTTGTTTTCTTTTTAAATCTATTTTAGAAATTCAGGATGGCTGTAATTATTTTCATATGATAAATACACTATTTAATCGTTAAATTGTCTTTTTGTTTTTTAATTCATTATTTTACTGATACAGATGACTTGTGATGCAACAAAGGCATTTAAAAAGTGTTTCACACAGTCATTGCCAACTTTGGGGCTTATCAGGCTATCGAGCGATCTCTATCTCCGAGCAATACTGGCGTATATATAAGCTAGTTTACCAGGTATAGATAAGAAAAGATAAGATAAGAAATTGTTTATTAAAGTGACATGTGTGAAACATATTATGATTAACAGTATTATATAAAAAACAAAAATGATCACACCCGGCCCTTTGGGCCTATAAGTCACCTATATGTGTATACGTATATACATATTTACATACAAGAGAAAGTTGATGCAAGACATCAATGTCGCCGGAAAAGACTGCATTGATTTATCTTTTAACACACATGTATTCTTGACTTTCATTAGTCTAAACATACACATAATGTTTTCATAAGGACTAATTCCAGGATTTTTAAAATTCCACATAGATCTACATATTTCAGGATTTCTTTTGGTCAGGATTTTGGATGTTTTGTATTTGTCAATAAAACCACAACACATTAATACATTTTGGGATTTAAATCTACATGCAATAAAAAGCTATTAAACCCTTTCCATGTCTGAAGCAACAATGAAAACCTTTAAACGCTTAAAACATTGAGAAAACGGTTAAATTGCTGCAGACATGAACTTCCTCCTTTTTAATAATAATTATAATAAATATTTCACAGATGTTAAAATTTATCCTCATATGTTTAAAAAGTAGACCACACTTGAAACAATATATCAGCTAAATTGTTTATCTAAATCGTTGATGCATACAATATATGTTTGGCGCAAGAGAAATGCCAGTTGCGAGTCCCATTACTATTTAATAGGTGGCAAGTATGAAATTAATTGGGTACGAAAGAGCAGATTTTCTTTATTTCTAAATCTATTGTTTATCAGAGTTTGTTCTTCTCTTAATTTGTTTCAAGCCAAATAATCATTTAATATCACATATATCTAATCATTTAAGTGTGTAATATTAGCTATCTATCTGTAATAAGGTGTTTGAGCATTCTTTCGAAATGTTGACTCTCAAGATCGAGTCGTAGTGTCAGACATCGAAGAAAAATCAGGCAAAGCTTTAGTGCATGTTTTATTCCACTACATTCGAGAGAATAAAGCATTTCTATAGTATCTATATTCGACCCATGCACTCGTTTCGTGGCGTTTAAGAAATCAATTTGTCGTGCGACATTTTTTGTCTGCATATATATATATAAACAAGTCACTTTTCTAAGTTTACATTTTACTTCCGGTTACTTCGCTTTGTTTACATTTTGGCAATATGAAACTAGGTCACGAACTGAGGAAAAGGCGTTTCGACATTCACGACCGATAAACAGGCTTATATTTGAGACATATTTTCACAAATAATTCTTATTTTTGTTTCTGTTACCAGTTTATGTTGATACTTATCTATTAAAAGGAGAATTTGACGTGCTTTTCATATCGATAGTCTGCTGCGCAGGTGCGCGTATATTAACAAATTAGACTGTGCGACGTAAAGGTTTGTAGTTATCGCCTTTTGATTACATAGTTTATGAAAATATGTTATATGAAATGTTATGTTTTGTTTTATTATATTCCCAGTCTCGATTTATTCTAGAAATATGGGGGGTATTGATAACCTGCTATGACGCAATACCGCAAACACCAATACACAGGCATTTCACCTTTCTGAGGCACCAATTTTCAAAAAGAACCAAAATATATTTATGAAATAACGATTTCAATTAGTACAAATGAAAGAGAAACAAATTCTGCATCTTAAACAGTTTGAAATGAAGCGATCAGATGTTTTTAAATACCTTAATAAAGCAGAATCATTTTTTGATCCTTCTTATTTCAATGTTACTTTGGGTGCTCAACAAAAACTTAAAAGTGACCAAAATGTAAAAATCATAAATTCATATTAAGAAAATCATATTATAGAGCAATTAAAGGTTTTCCTAGCATTATCGTTTGAAATGGAAAGATCCATTGATTAACTCATTTGTGGGAGGAATTTAACTTTTTTTTCCCCTCTATAACTCCATTGGAGCCTTCGAGACACCAGATTTTCCCAAAGTTGGCAATGGAACAAGGTTTGATTAACATTAAAGTTAATTTGTACTCGTGTGAGAGCGGTATGGCAAAATATGCGAATGGGCGAATTGGCCTCGGTTGAATATAGTGATCTAAGCCAAACCGATGGTATGGTTGGAGTTTCTCCTACAATCGAATGCCAAAACAACCTAGAATCGGGTTACTTTTAAATGTTTGCGAGGTGGAACAAATGTAAAATATGCATATTTGCGATTCATTTGGGTATCGCACTGGTGTACTTTCTCCTAAATGAATGTTTATATATAATTTAGTTGAATCTCTTAAGGGCCATGCATATGATACTGGCAGATACAGGTTGGCATGTTTCTTCTTAAGGGTGTTTCGTGTTACTTTCCACAATGCTTCCGTCATATCACTGTGTCAGAACAGAACAGAACATAATATAAGCTTCATTCATATATGGTTCATCTTGAAAAAAATTACATTATACATGTGCATACGAAACAGATATCAGGCGATGACAATTGGTTTAATGCAAAACCTGTGTCTGTGCTATAGAACAGAACAGAAGCTTTATTCATCTATGATTGATCTTCAAACTATTTACAATATACATGTGCATGCGAAATATGTATCAGACGATGATAATTGTTTTATATGAAACATCAGGCTGTGTGACATAGAACAGAACAAAGCAGAACATAATAGAACAGAACATAACATAACAGAGGCTTTATTCATGTATCGTTCATCTTTAAAAAAAATACATTATACATGTGCATACGAAACATATCAAACGGTGACGATTAACCTCTATTTGGGTTTCTGTGATAAAGAATGGAACAGATCATAACCTTTATTCATATAGGATTGGCAATAGACATGTGCATACGAAAACTATTTATCAGAAAATGATAAATTAATTATTTCTAGGTGACACATAAGTCTGTGTGATATAAAATAGAACAGAAGCTTTATTTATATACATGTATCTTAATTGTTGTGTCAGGCTGGTTATCATGGATGGATGGCTTGCTGTCTGTATGCATGTATGTCGGACTCTCTCTCTCTCTCTCTCTCTCTCTCTCTCTCTGTCTATGTCTATGTCTAGCTGTCTCTTGTATCTCTCTCTCTCTCTCTCTTTGTCTATGTCTAGCTGTCTGTATGTCTCTGTCTCTTGTATCTCTCTCTCTCTCTCTATACATATATATATATATATATATATATATATATATATATATATTGCACATCTGTATGTTTGTCTTACGGTGTAACTGTCAATCTGTCTGTCAGCATGTATGTCTATCAGCATTTATGTATATCATCGTATATGTCTATCAATATGTATGTTTTCCATCATGTATGTTTATATTATATGTGTCTATCATTATGTATATCTGTATATGTATTTGTATATGTCTATCATTATAATATATATTTATATACATGCCTATCATCATGTATGTCTATCACTATGTATGTCTATCTGTAGTTACTGTCCTTTATGTTTATGTATATCTGTATGTCAGATATGTATATCTCTCCATCTGTCTGTCTGTCTGTCTGTTTTCTAATTGTCTATCTGTCTGTTTGTTTGTATGTAGGTGCTTCTGTCCATGTGTCTGTAATGCATGTATATTGCTCGTTTTGAACAATTTGTCACCAACAATTGAAATAACTTTTCATCTACGTCAAAATGCGTCTACATGTGCTGAATAGGCTAGTTATTTTCTTTGATCCTCTCCGAGACTTATCACCATTGTGGCATGAGAGTAACTGCTCGTTTTGAACTGGTCTCCGTTTGTCACAATGTTTACAGAAGTCGCATCAGATGCGTCAAAATGCGTTCTACATGTGCGAAAGGGTTAGGGGCAGTTTCTTCCTTTTGTCACAATGTTTTCAAAGTCGACTGCTTCAAATGCGTCAAACTGCGTCTACCAAGGGAAAGGGTGAACATTTTTCTGAGAACCATCTGTGTACTATCGATCGACCAAGTGATAGATCAAGATACAGATACATGCAGAGATCTCTCATATTGGATCTTAGACTTCACGGGTCGCACGTGCTCTGCGTGCAGGTTGATTTTATCTTCACAAACTGTACACGGAAAGAAAATTAGAAATAGTATGTTTATCACGGAGCTCACCTCAAGTACACGTTATATCTTTCCAACATACATATATGTCTGCAACACAAGACTTTGAAGCATATCTAGGCGGAAATATGGAAAATACCTAAAATGAACGATTTATTACTTGAAAAAAGTTCAAAACATAGTGGCAAAAGGGGAAATAACTCGTATTTAGCAATTTCTACTTTGGAAAGGGTTAGTAACTGATTCTTACAAATCTTTAGTTAAAGGCGTATGCTACAGTTATTTATCAAGAAAGATCCCAATCATAGAACTTCTTTACTCTTTGTATTTTGTTAGCACTGGTTGAAATAAGAAAAAAATATATATATGTTATGGATTTAAAATATATATATATATTGGCCTGTCAATGACATGACCAATTTCATCCAAGGCACACATATAGGCATTTTTGCCGAAAACCGAAAACTCCAAAAAAAAAAAAATGAAAACTACAAATCATATTAAAGTTCATATATATCTTTATAAATAGAATTTAAATCAATATGAAAAGAGAATTTTTGAGTAAAATATGAACAAAAACATATTAAGCTGTTTTTCAAGTAAGAAATGGTGTCACATTTTACTCCCGAAAAAGTTAAAATTATAGAAATTTTTCTTTCTACATAATATATTTTTCTGTAATTATCCATAAACACTGAACATCATTCAATTTAATAAAAAATGCAAAAAAAAAAAAAAGATAGGTCACCTTACTCCTTTTCTGGTAAATCGATTTTTTTTTCTTGAAGCAAAAGGCCTGTTTTTTAAGCAAAACTGCTGTATTTCTAAGAAAATGCATGAAAACGCACGGAAAAATCCCTTTACTCTAAAAGGAGTACGGTGACCTATCTTTTTTTTTGCATTTTTAGCGCTCAAGGTGAGTTATTGTGATCGCCTTTTGTCCGTCGTCAGTCGCCGTCAACTTCTTCTCCTCAGTAACCAGTGAGTCAATTGGGATGAAACTTCACAGAAAGCATCCTCTCAATGACCTCACCAGATTTCCTTCAATTTTTTGGGATCCATGCAGAATTCTGGTTTGCATGGCAACGAAATGAAAAAAACTTCAAAATTCTTCTTCTCCCAAACTGGTTGGCCGATTTTCAAATAATTTTGTAGAAATGTTCCTTAGATAACCCTCTATCTGATTCCATCAAGCCATGTTGATTGGTCGTAAAACGTGGACAAGAGGGGGCGGGGCTATTTTGGTCGGAAACTATGGCTGCCAGGGGGGCGGGGCTTATATAGCTAAAGTGAAAAAAAATAATAAGGTGAGCGATCCAGGGCCATCAAGGCCCTCATGTTTATTAAAGTGAACGATGTTTAGTGCTAATGGATATTTACAGAATATTATATTATGTAGAATGGAACATTTCTATGATTTTAACTTTTTCGGGGGTAAAATGTGACACCATTTCTACCTTGAAAATCAGCTTAATATATATTTTTTTTCCTTTTTTACTCACAATTTCTCTTTTCATATTGATTTAAATTCTATATATATATTTTATATTTTTTTGTGTGTTTTAGGTTTTCGGCCAAAATGCCTATATTTGTGCCTTTGATGAAATTGGTCATGTCATTGACAGGACAATATTTATTTTTTAGATCGATGACTTTTTTTATTCTTTTTTTATTTCTACAAGTTATTGTATGTACTATCAAAATACAAAGAATAAAGAAATTCTATGATTGGGATTTTTTTGGTGAAAAAACTGTAGCATACGCCTTTAAGTAGACGGCTTTCTCAGATTAAATGAGAGAAAAGTTCCAGCTTATCAAGTGTTTAAATGTGCCCAGTATGTTATCAGTCAGCGTAGAGCACTGGTGTGGGAAAGCTAGCATACACATGGGTATGTGAGCTGGCCGCCATTATATGACTGAAGTATTGTTGAAAATTACAGTAAACCCCAAATATGTTCTTACACTGTGATTTATTGGATGTTGATACATGTGATCCTTTGAACATTTTGTTGTCATTGTTTTCACAAGTTGTTTGCTGCAGAGGCATCAACAATCATTGTATCTGGTAAATGGTCCAGAAGTGGTTGTAGCTGTTGTCAAGTCAATTGTTTGGGGGATTTTGAACATTGTGTCTCGGGTTCGATCCACACGCGCAGCAGTCATGGTGGAATGCACATGAGCAAGGCACATTTCCGAGCCTATTACTGGTCTACCCAGGGTGCATAAATAACTTTTCTGTTGCCGTGATATCATTAAAATAATGTTGAAGACGGCGTTTAACCCCCCCCCCCCCCCCCCCCCCCCCCCCCAAGAATAATACACATGTAAATAAATGGTTGTACGTATATGAACAAGAAAATACTGTAAAACCACACATTTTAAGAAACTCTTTAATAAGGTTATCAACTATAAACAAGATATCCGTGGAACAGATTGATACAGCCCGAAGAATAGCCAGGACAAAGGAATAGTGCTATAATATACTATATGTAGCAACAGGTCATTGCTGAAAAATAGCCCGAACACACTGCATGGTCCTATATTGTACTGTATAGAAATTGAAAGGACCATAATTCTGTGAAAAAATCATTCAGCCTGAAAATGAAGATACTATGCGCATGTTCTATTGTTAGTCACATTTCCCATTTAGTGTCATTGAATTCCGATCGGTGCTTGCTGAGAAATAGCCCGGACAGGAATGATCCTATATCATACTATATAGAAATTCAAAGGGCAATATTTCTGTGAATAATCATTCAGATGGAACATGGTTATAATATGCTCATCTACTCTTTGATCGTGAAGCTTCCCAGGAAGTATCATTGAATTATGACTGATGGTTGCTGAAAAATAGCCAAGATACAAATGATTCTATCTCCTACTATATACTATATAGAAAATAAAAAAGGACAATATGCAGCCGAAACATGGAGATACTATGCACACTCCTCTTGTTAGTGATGCTTCCCATAAAATGTCAGTGACAGTAAGTCGGTGGTTGTTGAGAAATAGCCCGGACACTAATTACCCTATGTCCTATAGTACAGATATTAAAAGGACAATAACTCTGTGAAAAATCACTGAACCGGAACATAGTGATAATATGTACAATATCCTCTTGTTAGTGAAGCTTTACATAAAGTTTCATTGATTTAAAATTAGTGGTTGCTGAAAAAAAGCCCAGACAAAAATTCTGATTTTTCAAACTGTATAGAAATTAAAAGGGCAATAACTCCGTTAAAAAATCACCAAACCGGAACACGGTGATAATATAGAGGGTATTTGTTTGTTTCAGTGAAAGATCGATTTTCATTTCTAAGGGTGAAGAAAAACCTGAACAAAATAGTCCAGTATTTTCTGTGGAGATTGACGTGCAAATAATTTGACATTGCATAAAGTTGTCATTTTAATTTACATTTTTGTTTTATTTAGAGGCATATTATCTAATAAAATATAAGTAAGTAGTTCCGGCAAAAAATGGTAATTTCACTGTTTGAAAAAGTGGATTACCAGTTTCTATTTCACTGAGAGATCTCTATAATCCATCGATAGGCATACAATAAAAGCACTTCTCCCACTCGTTAGTGAAGCTTCCCATCAAGTGTCATTGAATTCAAGTCAGTAGTTGCTGAGAAATAGTCCGGACTAAATCGGGACAGATGGACGGACCAAATACATTTGAAGCCATGTAAAAAGAATTTTAATAACAAAACAATTGAATCATACACACTTACAATAACATGAGCTATTTACACTGAATGAACAAAACAAAGGCTTTTCTTTGGAATGAAAAATATAACAAGAGGCCAAGTATCGCTCCACGGTAATAAGGCAAAAATCAAATCTCCAAACAGCCCTGCCCCCAGGTGGCCATGTTTTTTACCAACCACCATGGCTTAAAGGAATCTTGTAGAGTGTCACCGAAGGAATGTTTCTGCAAAATTATTTGAAAATCGGCCTGACACTTTTGGAGGAGGGGATATTTTAAGTTTTCACTATAGCCATATAAGGCAAAATAGCGCCACCCCCTGGCGGCCATATTTTTCAACCAATCAACATGGCTTGAAGGAATCTGATAGAGGGTCAGCCTAGGAACATTTCTACACAATTATTTAAATATCAGCCTGACACTTTCGAAGGAGAAGATTTTTTAAGTTTTCTCTTTAGCTATATAAGGCAAAATAGCTCCACCCTCTGGCAGCCATGTTTTTTTTACCAATCAACATGGCTTGAAGGAATCTGATAGAGGGTCACCCAAGGAACATTTCTACAAAATTATTTGAAAATCTGCTCAACACTTTCGGAGAAGAAGATTCTTTAAATTTTCACTATGGTCATATAAGGCAAAATAGCCCCGCCCTCTGGCGGCCATGTTTTTCGACCAATCAACATGGCTTGGAGGAATCTGATAGAGGGTCACCCAAGGAACATTTCTACAAAATTATTTGAAAATCGGCTGAACACTTTCGGAGAAGAAGATTTTTTAAGTTTTCACTATATATATAGCTATATAAGGCAAAATAGCCCCGCCCCCTGACGGCCATGTTTTTCAACCAATCAACATTTCTTGAAGGAATCTAATAAAGTGTCACCCAAGGAACATTTCTACAAAATTATTTGAAATTCGGCCTGACACTGAAGAAGATTTTATGGATGGATTAAAAAAAAAAAAAGGAATTTAAGAGAGGACATTGAGAGGATGCTTCCTATGAAGTTTCAACCAAATTGGCCAAGTGGTTAGGGAGAAGAAGTCGTTTAAAGGAAAAAGTTAACGCACGCACGACGGACAATTCGCCATGACATAAGCTCGACTGGTTTTCAGCCAGTGGAGCTTAGAAATAGTAATGTCATTTTAACTCGTTACCATATACGACAATGGCTTTGAACGATTCTAGCTAAACACAACGATGGAAAAGCTCTTTCAGTAAAATAATATGCATCGATTTAAGTTGAAAACATTGTAACAAGAGGAGAAATTGCTAATTATGAGCATTTATTTTTTTCATTTGCAAATCGATTTAAGTTGCTTAAATTCGACCATCAGTCACCATCTTCAACACCGACTACCCAAGGCTCGGGTTCCATAACTGATTTTAAAATATAAGTCCCACGTTCATGCATTTCTGGAAGAAGGCTAAATATTTCATCAATCACATGTGGTTGAACAACGCAATAAACGAGAAGTGATCTTAGTTTTGTACATTTACGAGCCACATTTAGTAAAGCATCCTCCAACTGCAAAGAGTTTCTCGTCTGCAAAACAAGCTTCTCCAGAGAATCCTTATAAAAGCTGGCCGCCATATTTATTTCATCAAAACACATTGCGAATGTTTCCAGTTTCAAAGTTTTGACAGGTATCTCTGGTTTTATAATGACTGGTATTATATTAAAAGGACAGGTATGGTCGAATCCCAAAGTTACTCGCAAGCCAGGCACTTTAGCCACAAGTTGTTTCCATGCGTCTGCAGTCAAATCCTCGCCGTATTTTTCACCCCGTCTGCAAATTATAGACAGGTGTTCAATAGGTGACCGATCTTCGCTGGACAATGCCATTAAAATGTCGTTTGAGATACTACAATGATAAATCCTTAGATCTCTCAGCATTGTGCACCGTTTAACAAGGCGTAATATACAAACTGGTGTGACCTTGCAGACGATAACTTTATTTTGAATATTAAGAAATTTCAACTGTTTATTGTTCAGTGACAATACATCAATCACGTGGTCATCGTAAGGTACGCTTATCCCACTTAATTCGACATGCTGTAGACATGACAACGGTGGGTCAATGTCGTCGGCGGTTGGAGAAAAGAAGATTGTCAGACTGTCCAAAAACTCCTGACCAGAATAGAAATACGGATTTTCTCCCGTAAATATGATTTCAATGTGCGATAAACGTCTTCCACTAACCTTTGAAAACTGTTGCAATAAAGCACATGCATTCGTTCGATTAGACTGAAACATTTGGTTAACACCAATTTTTATATTTTTCATAAATCTTCCGAATAGCTCGAGACCTGCCAAGCACTTACGGTGCGTCGGCAAAGAGAACAAAAAGTCATGCCGTTGCCATAATGTTGGGTGGTTGAAAGCCTCTTTCCAGGATTTACATGTGCGTGATGCCAGGTTACGTTCACATGGTTGGAGATAGTTGAAAATATATACGAGAACGTCAGTAGGTATAGTGGACCATTCTAAATGCGTATCCCAATTAGCCATGGTCGAATAACACACACACCATATTCTGTAAGACAAAAATAAGTAGCCGCTTTAGATTTAATCAAATGAATGTAACAATTGCAATGTAGGAGCATGTGACCTATTGTTTCCTCAGTTTTCTACAATTGTTGAGGAACCAATCTTCACTGAAGTGAAACCTGTGTCTTTTCTATGCATATGTTAAGTTAATTATATCGCGGGTCGAACTTATACCCAATTGGAGAGAGTGTACGAAATGTTGTCGTGGTCAGATCTTCCCGAAACTAGGTCGAGAGGTCACAAGGGCTGCGACACATTAAAGTCCGGCCGGGCATCACACATATCGGGCAAGCGCCGGGCCAAATTTGGGACTACCCAGACAATCCAGACGCCGGAAATCGGGCAGACATTGACCGGGGACAGGCCGGCGTCTGGCCGACCACACACAGTGGCTCGCAGGTTATAAAAGCCGGCTCATCGCATCATTCATCAGATCATCCAGTCGCGCTTCTCACAGAAGGTAACAAGTTAACACAAAATTTATCACAAAAGTGTCAGAGTATCAGTACTACAAGATGCCCTAGAAAGGATGGAAGGATTGAAGGAAAAGGAGAGTGCAGAACCCACAAGAGAGGAAGAGTGGCAGTGAAGTGAATGAGACCATGCCTCTCCTCTTCCGCCACCAATGCACCACGAACTTAGTTCTAGCGGTAGCGTGCAAACGCCAACCTCTCCCTCAACCGGGCGACCCGATCGCAGGTGCCCGCAAGCGCTGTGGGGGTATCAACGGCATTCTCGTAAGAATGTTTATCTAAATGATATTTAAGTCAATTTCGAATAGGGGTCATATTGGATCAGAAACTAGGTCACTCGGCCAAATTGAAGGGAACTCTTGTTAACACTCTGGAGACTGCATTTTTAACTTGAGCATGTTTTTTAGAATGTTTGTCTCGATACTATGTAGCCCAAATTCGAATATTGGTCATGTCTGTTCAATAACAAGGTCACTAAACCAATTTGAAAGAAAATTTCGTTAACATTGTAACAGCAATTTAAAATTGGATTAGAATGTTGATCTTAATATGATCTATGTTTAGTTAAAATGTGGGTTATGCCTGGTCAAAAACTAGGTCACTAGACCAAATTGAAGGAAAGTCTTGTTAACACACTAGGGGCCGCATTTTTTGCTTCAGCAACTTGAGATTTTGTCTGAATCATATTTAGATCAATTAAGACTAGTGGTCATATTGGGTCAGAAACTAGGTCACTAGGCCAAATTTAAGGGTAACCTTGTTAACACTTGGATGCTGCATTTTTAACTTGAGCATGTTGAAACCGTTTCAGAATATTTCTCTTGATGTGTAGGCCAAGTTTGAATATTGGTCATGTCTGTTAAAAAACTAGGTCACTAGGCCAAATTAAAGGGAAATATTGTCAAAACTGTAGAAGCCACATATTTTTTATTTGGTCAGAATGTTTAATTAGTGATATCTAGGCAAAGTTCGAATATGGGTCATGCCGGGTTAAAAACTAGGTCACTAGGATAGAATTAAGAAAAATCTTGTTAATACTCTGGAGGCCGCATTCTTTGCTTCCGCAGCTTGAAACTTTGTCAGAATGTTTGTATTGATGATATCTAGTCCATTTTTGAATATGGGTCATATCTGGTAAATAAAAAGAGGTCACTAGTCCAAATGAAGGAAAATCTTGATAACACTGGAGGTTGCATTGTGGTCAGAATAATTGTCTTGATGAGTTTTGCATTGATCAAACACTTTCTCCCAGTCTAGTACATGGTTTAGAAAATTATTCCTACTTGATGGAAGTTGGTTTAACATTGACATATTGCTCAATATAATAAGGCAGAAAACTCAAAATATTGTGCCTAAACCCGCTGTCAAATTTTTCTTTGATTCTTCATGTCTTAAATGTGTATACGTGTGAGCTCTTGCACTCAGGTGAGCGATATAGTGCCAACAAGGTCCTCCTGTTTTCAAATTGGAAGTTTCATAAATATTTACTATTTTTGATATGATCTTTCAGCTTCTTAACAATAAAATACATAAACATAAGCTGCATTTGTTATTTCCTAACACATTTTCCCTACTTCTCCAACCTTCCCGATGAAAGACAACGCACGGTGTCCTTTATGCAGGAGAGCTACAAGTGATAGATATTTTTTACTGATTTTCACAATCCTGTCTTTTGTTGACAAAGTGTTGCGTATTTTGCTGCCCTGCAGATTTCTCCTGTGTACATTCATTCAGTGTCAAAACGGGGCTTGTGTTTTATGCAGTTTTTCACTCAAAGCAATATGCTATGCATGTATGTTGGAAACCAATTACCCAAACGTGACCGCATTATTTTGGGGGCACACTTAGCAGTCAGAAACGAGGTCCGAACATGACCAAATTTAGTAGGAAGCGTGAGGATGATCCCGTTCATAAAAGTCTTCTGTCTTCATTTGCTGTCTTTCATTTTCCTGTCTTGCAATTTGCTGTCTTTCATTTTCCTCTCTTTCATTTTGATTGTCTTTCGTTTTCCATGTCTTCCATTTTCATGTCTTGCATTTTCCACTTTCTTCAGAATGTAAAATCAACATGAAGGCGGGGCTACACTCTCATTTCAATATTAAAATTTGTCTTTCATTTTCCTGTCGTTCATTCTCGTGTCTTTCATTTTCCTGCCTCAGTTCATTTTCATGTCTTGCATTTTCCTGACTTGCAAATTCCGCATCCCCGTTATTACTACGATAAACTAAATGTAAATGCCTTAGTTAAAATATAGTAACAATATATTTTGAAAAGACTTTATTATAATTAATTTCAAACGAAATATATTGATCGGTTGATGTCGATAATTAATTGACAAATTCCTTGGATTTTCATCGATATAATTTTCACTTCATGTCTCCCTCGATTCTATCTTACAACAACAACTCAACATGGGAGATTACTTCCGAACACCTAAAACGCAGTGGACAGTTTCGATTCGATTTTCAAAATAATTGAACGAACAGTTCTATTCTTAACTCTTATTAAACCCTTCAGAACATATACATTTCCAATATTTCAAGGTCAAATTACGCTAAATACATCCGCGTAAACAAAACTTGGTTTGCCTAGAAATGGTTGTACATCTGGCCCAGACTGCATTGGATATGTGACAATGGGTGTAAATTCTTTGTAAATATGTAGAGGATGAACTGGAACTGTTTGATTTGATCATTTTAGGTATGTTGACCTTGTGTGAAAGTGAAAGTAAAGTATGGGTAAACCCATTTTCAGCCTAGCTGGATTGTGGTAAAAAGGACGGTCCCCATCTTCACAGAGCGAGTTCTTTCTTGCATAATACATGACCCCACATTTTCTATGGATTATTTTAAAGGTAAGAAGTATCTCTTTTCAATGATATATGGTGTTCTACATGGGAAACGCTTAGAAAATGTGACAAACGAGGGTTGAAGCTGGTTGATTTACATGTAAACAAAGAAGGAATTTAGTTGGTGTAAACCCTCGTTTCGCTGCCCGTTTTTAAGGTGGTAGCCCAAACATTTCTTGATTCATACATGCATGTTATATGAGTGTGCTGTGTGTACGTTATGTGTCTCTCGTTTATTGTAATTTGACTCTATGTTGTGCCTCTAACAGGGGAATGCCGATAAATATTTGACTCCTGGGCGTCTCCCTGAATCATCCTTTGTATTATTAATATGTTCACATTTAACAGGGGCATATTTCATCAACATCAATTGTCTGTGCAAGCGCGCTTTTCTACGACAGCTATTGTTTCCTGTAAACTAGTTGTAATAGTACATTGGAAAATACAGGGGCAAGCCCGGGGCTAAAATGAAAAGGTATGACCTTGTTAAGAGGCAAACGACTGGGACTCAAGAATCACTGAACAAGTGAAGACACCAAACGCACGAACACAACATACACACATTATATGGATCATATTTATGGCTTACCGCTTTGGAACTGTCAGTTTAAAACAGGCTCAGCAGCGGTATAACCCAACATGAATTATTATGTGGTTTTTTTCCTAATATATCCAGAAACCAATATTAACTTTTCATAAATTATAAACTTTAATTTTATGCGCATTACCATCTAATGTTGTATTTTTTATATCTATTTACCCATCATGCGTCTCAGAAGACAGTTTCTTATTTTAAAATTGAAAAACAAAAAAAAACGAAAATAAATTAACCACCTTTAACACTCTTGTACTTGTAGTTTTAACTGTATTGCCATTTGACTGTACAGCTGTGAGTGCGAATGGATGATAACTTACCTACGGGTGACCAAATGCCATCAGGTGTAACCAAATGCCATCTCATAAAAGTAACGCCGCTTCAATTAACCTGAAATTGACAGGAAAATGAATAAAATTGAGGGAAAATCATTACATACAAAATGTCAAATTGTATACATAAAACATCTCGATCAACCAAATTACTTGCGAGTAATAGCAACACACGGCATTGCAGGATTTGTGTCGTGGCCATTTATATTCACGAAATTGTAGGCCCTGCCCGATGGCCAATTGAACAAAGAAGAGTTCCGGTGCAAAATGTTTCTTCTAGTAAATATATGTGCAAATAATAACTTAAAATGCGAAATGAATGACAGTTTCCCGACGAGTGATGTTGTTTTCCTTAAATAATGCTCGTCCTGGCAGTCTATAAGACTGTCATTTGATATATTGGGAAAAAAATAAACTGCACCGTATCTTTCATTTTCTACAACTGCACCGCACCAAAACGGACAAACGACCATTTTACCATGAAATACTGTTTTGTTTGAACCAAGCCTTCGTCTTGAAACATATTATGCAAAAGGGAAGTATATGTTTGGTGAGTTTACAGCGAAAACTACATTTCTAGGACGAAAACGCTTAAAACAGTAAATTTCACTGCACCGCACCCTATAAATCTCAGATATTTTACGTCGACTCGATTTTCAAGTCCCAGGTAACTTTTGTCATACAAGGAGTTAGAACTACATGTAGGTACCACACGATTCGAAAAAATGAGAAGCTTGTTCGTAGCTATAACACAATTTTTAATTGTTTCAATAAACATATGAATATTAAACAACTTACAATTTCTCTTCCAAGATGGCTGACTTTTGTTTACAAAATGAATGGTACGGTGCAGATTGATTACCCGCCCTGATAAAGAGAGTTTCAAGAACGACACTGCGAATAAGAAAGAATCGGGTCTTTCGTACAAAATTATTTCGTCCTTGACAATTTTAAATGTGTCATTTAATTCCCTAAAGGCATATTGCTTCCGATCTGCATATTGTTATTCATCATTGACACAAGGGCGCTCATCATAATATAATTTTAAAACATGAGAAGTTTGTTGTTTTCATTATAAACAAGAGGGCCATGAGGTCCTGGAATCGCTCACCTGATAATGGGCTATTTAAGATATAACTCTCTCATGCTCAAGCCAAACATGTGGCTTCCAGAGTGTTAACAAGATTTCCCTTAAATTTGGTCTAGTGACCTAGTCTTTGACATGACATGACCCATATTCGAACTTGGCCTAGATACCATCAGAACAAGCTTTCTGATAACGTTTCAACATGCTCAAGTTTAAAATGCGGCTTCCAGAGTGTTAACGAGATTTTCCTTAAATTTGGCCTAGTGACCTAGTTTTTGACCTGACATGACTCATATTCGAACTTGGCCTAGCTATTACTTAGACAAGATTTTCCTTCAATTTCGCCTAGTGACCTAGTTTTTGACCGGACATGACCCATATTCGAACTTGGCCTAGATATCATCAAGACAAACTTTCTGATAAAGTTTCAACATGCTCGAGTTTAAAATGTGGCTTCCAGAGTGTTAACGAGATTTTCCTTAAATTTGGCCTAGTGACCTAACTTTTGACCCCACATGACCCAGTTTCGAACTTGGCCTAGAGTTGATGGAGATATATGTTCTGATAAACTTTCATAAAGATTGGATGCAAAATGTTGCCTCTAGAGTAGTAACAAGCAAATGTTGACGACAGACGACGAACGACGGACAAAAGGCGATCACAATAACTCACCTTGAGCACTACGTACTCTGGTGAGCTAAAAAGGAAGGAAAGAATTAAAATAAATTAACATGTTGTAGGGCTAAATGTTCGAAATTAAGTTTAAATTATACAACAATTTCAATGAGATTTAACTGTTTAGTTGATATTATATTTCGAAGGTGGTCTAATTTATAAATATTGGACTACATTTCAACATTTGTTAAAGTATGATATAATTAGGATGCTAAGCTAATATCATTTTGAGAAAAAGAGAAAACTCATGTCTTCAGCGATTTAACCCTTATCTCATTGTTTTAAAAGTAGATTGCTGCAAAGGTGTCCACTGTTAACTTTAAAAGAGGAAAGGTAAAATGACGTGCTATTGCATGCAAATCCTAAATTGTCTGTTTTGTGGTTTTATTGAAAAATAATTAAATTCAAATATTCTGACAAACATCTTGAAAAGTGTATGTGGAATTCACACATCTTATAATTATTCCTTAATAAAAGCACTGTATACATACTAAGACTAATGATTGGCAAGATTACTCATTTCCATTACTGTTTATGATCAATAATTAGTTGGTTGTGTGTATGGTCAACCTACTTTGGAATGGAGATTGATCATAAACAATGAAAGGCTTATTATCATTCACTTCGTTGACAAAACAATGCAAGTTATGATACATTTTCACTTGACCCCACCTGATGTTCCAATATGCCCCTCAGTTGATAACTGTTTATTCAACTACTATAATGTTAGTGTTATGCATAACTGCACTATGGATATCAGGCGACATTGATGCGTGATTATATATATAGCTACAGTCTTAAATAGAAGCTGTATTGGTTTTGAAACAAGAGGCCCGAGAGGGCCATTATCGCTTCACTGCCATTAAGCAAAATCTAAATCTCCAAACAGCACCGCCCACGGCGGCCATAGTTTTTAACCAATATACATGGCTTGAAGGAATCTGATAGAGGGTCACCCTAGGAACATTTCTACAAAATTATTTGAAAATCAGCCAGACACTTTCGGAGAAGAAGATCTTTTAAGTTTTCACTTTAGCCATATAAGGCAAAGTAGCCCCCGTCCCCTGGTGGCCATAGTTTTCGCCCAATATACATGGCTTGAAGGAATCTGAAAGAGGGTCACCCAAGGAACATTTCTGCAAAATTATTTGAAAATCGGCCAGAAACATTCGGTGGAGATTATTTTTTAAGTTTTCACTATTTTTTCTTTCGGTTGCCATGGAAACTAGAATTTACATGTACCCTAAAAATTTGATGAAATTTAGGAGGACATTGAGAGGATGCTTCCTATGAAGTTTCATCCCAATTGGCCAAGTGGTTAGTTAGGGAGGAGAAGTCGTTTGAAGCAAACGTTTACGTACGCACGCACGCACTACGGACAATTCGCCATGACATAAGCTCGACTGGCTTTCAGCCAGTGGAGCTAAAAATAATGATGCTATTTTTGGCCTGGGGCTTTAGCCCCTGGTCATAGTAGTAAAACTATTTGTTTCGGAGTTGGCAGCCTGCCAATTGCTGTTAGCACCAAACAACGCATTTTAGGCTGAGACTGCGCGAAAAATAGTTCATCATGGATTCAACAAAACTGTATTTAAAAGGTTAGGATCTCCCCCATAAATATCATTTTAATGTTGTTGAAACATCAGTGAAAAACTTAAGGCGTGAGTACTCTAATATAAGTTTAAGAAATGCTTTAGAAATTAATGCGCCGAGAGGTCAAATATGGACGCTTGTTAACATTTTAAACATTCGCGAAGGGGAACGAAAAAAAAAGAAAGAAGTCGTAGGGCCCCGTGCGTCGAAAAAATAATGGTAAACAAAGAAAAAGCGTGGCAAATGTAGTGGCGGATTTAGCGGGGGCCTATAGGGCCCGACTCCCCCCACCCCAAGACACCCCGACCCGGTCGGGCATCATACATATCTGGCGAGTGCCGGGCAGACATTGACCGGGGAAAGGCGGCGTCTGGCCGACCATATAATGTGTTTCGCAGGTTATAACAGCTGGGTCATCGCATCATTAATCAGATTCCAGTCGCGCTCTTTACAGAAGGTAGCAATTTAACACACATTTTATCACAAAAGTGTCAGAGTAACAGAACTAAACGATGCCCTATAAAAGAAGGAGAACTGAAGGAGAAGGAGAGGGATTGAGACCTCACCTCTTCAGCCACCAATGCTAAGTTGTAGAGGTAGCGTGCAAACGCAAACTTCTCCCTCAATCAAGCTGTGCAGGGGCCCGCACGTGCTGTGGAGGTTTCAACGGCATTTTCGTTAGAATGCTTGTCTTAATGATATCTAAGTAAAGTTCGAATATGGGTCATATTGGGTCAGAAACTAGGTCACTAGGCCAAATTGAAGGGAAATCTTGTTAACATAATGGAGGCTGCATTTTTAACTTGAGCATGTTGAAACTGTATCAGAATGTTTGTCTTGATGATATGTAGGCCAAGTTTGAATATTGGTCATGTCTGTTAAAAAAATAGTTCACTAGGCCAAATTGAAGGAAAATGTTGTCAACACTGTAGAGGCCACGTTTTCTAAAATTTTGTCAGAATGTTTATCTTAATGATATCTAGTCCATGTTCGATAAAGGATCATATCGGGTAAACAAAAATAGGTCACTAGGCCAAATGAAGGAAAATCTTGATAACACACTGGATGTTGCATTTTAAATCTTTGTCAGAATAATTGTCTTGATGAGTTTTGCATATTTCAAACACTTTCTCTCAGTCTTGTTCATGGTTAACATTACTATTTCAACTTGATGGAATGTGATTTAACGTTGACATATTTCTCAATATAATAATGCAGAAACTTCAAAATATTCTGCCTAAACCTGCTGTCAAATTTCCCTTTGATTCTTCATGTCTTAAATGTGTATACTTGTGAGATCTTGCACTCAGGTGAGCGATATAGTGCCAACAAGGTCCTTCTGTTTTTAAATTGGCAGTTTAATACAATTTACTATTTTTGACATGATCTTTCAACTTCTTGACAATAAATACATAAACATAAGCTGCAATTGTTATTTCCTTTCACATTTCCCCTACTTCTCCAACCTTCCAGCAGCCCCCAGACAGTGCTTTGATTAATACATGTGATGAAGGTTTTTAAATGTTATGTTTATGTTTAATTCGTGTAATGTGACGTTAAATAATAATTCAATACCCCCCCCCCCCCCCCCCCCCCCCCCCCCCCCCCCAACACACACACACACAGACACATGTAGAAGCGGCAAACGATTGTTGCACACATTGGGGTAAAATAAGAAATGGTTCTTGATTAGAAATTTCTCCAGTTTTCACAATGTTTTGAAATTATGATAAAATAACGTACGAAACGGTGGGGTTATTTTTATAATCATCTGAACGGAAGGCGCAAGGTGGTATTTTCTGATCAATTATCCTCGTCTGTCCGTTTCCTTTTGAAGAACATTCACAACCTTGTGGGAAATAGGAATGTAATTTATGATTTTAGCTCACCAGAGAACGAAGTGCTTTAGGTGAGTTTTTGTGATCGCCTCTTGTCCGTCGTTCGCCGTCAACATTTGCTTGTTTACACTATAGAGGCAATATTTTGCATCCATTCTTCATGGCAGTTTATAAGAACATACATATCCATCAAATCTAGGCCAAGTTCTAAAATGGGTCATGTGGAGTTTGTCTTGATGATATCTAGGCCAAGTTTGAATATGGGTCATGTGGGGTCAAAAACTAGCGGACTAGGTCAAATTGAAGGAAAACTTGTTAACACTCCAGAAGGTGCATTTTGGGTTAAAGCATGTTGAAACTTTGTCAGAATGTTTATCTTGATGATTTCTAGGCATAATTTCATTTACAGTTGTGTTGAGAAGTATTAACACTTCTTTGTAACAAACCGTTAACAATCAATAAGCTTTGGCAGAAAATGCTTCCAGTCAACAAGGCAAAAACCTCATATTTCCATTGGCGCTGAAAGAGTTAAATTGGCTATTCTCAAGGTGAGCGATCAAGGGCCTCATGGCCCACTTGTTATTACTTGGCTCCCGATTTTCTTAAATACCTCGCCTTTGGACGCCTACAGTAGAAAATGAAGTTGGAGAAAAGCGCATTCCGGTACCATATAAGTACATGTAATTTGATTTACAACGCATATAAACGTATATGTGTAGTACTTCGGTTTAATTATATCGTGAATCGTATAGTATAGAAATAAAAAAGTAATCACAGAGCTTGTAATGTACGTACTCTGATCTATAATATAAATGCGTTGTGTTTTGCGACCTTTAAACAATGTTCACGACGAGTGAACATAAACGAATCCTACTTCCATACACAGAGAAGTAATAATAGTCTCAGTGTTAAAGAAAAACGACATTTCAAATCACGTTCTAATATCAATATATTTCGTCGAATATAAAAGAAAAATTGTTAATTTAACATGAGTTTGAAAAAAAAAGACTAACGAAAACAATTCACCGGACTCCTAATACGGCGAAATACTTAGTCCCAATTACAAATGTAGAAACATACGTAACGTCAAGATGATACGTTCAATTAAGGATTGATTATTATCTGTTGTGCGTTCATGCAGTATGAACGCTCGGCCGCGATTTTGCAAATCCATGAAGCGCGCTAATAACAATAAAGAAATGTAACTGTTTAGATGAATAGCTGATATTTGTAACGTTGTATATCATTGGTTAAATGACGTCGCGCTAATCAAATCGGAGTGCAATATTGAAATAAACAATGACGTCAGTATCCCTACAGAAGTCATGAAAGGTCGACCGGTTCATGTAAAATGAACCGAAATTTTATTGTACAGAAAATCAAGTGCGAATGTAAATATAAGGATTGATTGTTATTTTTCGTGCGTTTATGCAGTATGAAAGCCATTTTGAAAATCCATGAAGCGCTTCTTGGAAAATGTGCACAATCGCGGCCGAATGTTCACACTGCATGAATCCTTATATTTACATTTTCCACTTTTCATTACATTATTTTTTCGACCTAAAATTGTTCGCGAACAAGTCCTTATTAACAATAAAGAAATGTAACCGACAACATACGTTTGTTTAAATGAATAGCTGATATTTGTCACGTCGTATATCGTTGGTTAAGGTAGAACGCGCCTCTAAACAAATATTCGAATTTCCTCACGAAATTTTGCATCGCCATAATACAGCATACGCCCAATAAGATTCTGCTCTTCCCTTTTTCGTATCTAAAAAAAGGTGTATTTTAGATATACATTATTTGGGTGCTGGAACAATGGTCCTTGTTGCAGTCGGCAATAAAATTTAATAATATATTATATTCCAATTATTCAGATGTTAATATTAATGGACAAATAAGAATATATTGGTCTATAATGTCTTCAAATGTTTTAATAACTATTTGAAATAATAACTCACATAATGCTGCGTTTTTCATCCAATGCTTTCTATTTAATAAAGAAATCATATTTCAATAAATCATATTAATGCAGGAAAATGAAGAACATTGAGATTAAAATGTTTTTTTCTGGTGACAATTTCGCAATGTATTAAATTTAAAAAACATTCTTATTTAGCACATCTTCAGGCAATGAAATAAATATCGTAAAAAAGAAGTTTTTTATGATTAATCCGTTATCCTGATGTGTTCAGTAAAGTGTTTGCATTTGCATCCCTGTAACATGACCCAAACCTGAAATATAATGACATATATTCGTAAAATGAACATTACTGTGTATTGAGATAAAACAGTTTGTAAAAACAATACTAAGGTAAAATGTATCCTTATATAAAGAATGAACATAGCGGTTAGGATTTCCTGACATTATGTTCAATGCATTGCAAAACAAATATTAAATAAACGAACAAATAGTAGTCATCATTTTCTTACCGGAAAGGCTGTTTGACCGCTTAAACCAAGCTGCATTCTGGCTAGCAGTAACGGCAGTGTGAGCGTTCCCTCCAACAAAATCCTTCCCTGGCGTAGATTTATCTGAAAAATATCAAGGGAATTTAGGATGAATTCATCAGTGCACCCATTTTATTATGCAATATTATCAGATTCTTCAAGGTGATGATTGACAACCGACACCTTATATGAATACTAGGTATTTCTTTGCTTCACGTCATCGTTATCACCCCTCTGCCAGCCTACGTACACTTACTTTTGATCTATGACTCAAAGTTGACCGTGGCTTGCGGCGTATACATATCAATGACAGCAATACCGTACAAGTGTTAGATATTTAATATATACGAACAGCCTTATAATCGAACAAGATCGAGCTGAAACTTTTCAAACGTTATATGCGTCAGTGCATGGTGAAAGTTAGAAGTTGGCATTTCTTAAAAGTTTGGATTCAGATCAATTCGTACGCCTGTTCCGTCTTTTCAGAATCTACACACGTTGACAAACTATTCTTATCAGCTTGTGTAAGTAATATGTGAGCATTGGTAATCCCGATCGAACTATTCGGATGCACTGACAGTTTGTTGTGTACATGTACACTAATTAAAAACATATCTTACATTTAGTTTGATCATTGTGTTCCCAATCAGTTCAAGCCGGCTCTAAACCAGTTTTCATTTAATTATTGTCAGTTTTAAGACGGTGGGAAGGCTGTTGTGTTTCGAACGGTGTTTCGCACAGAAAGTCAACTTCATCTGTTAAAAAAGCCTTTTTTCAGTATAGCTTATTACAACATTATTTTTTAATCAAAAGACAAATTCCTATTTACTTATTCAACAATGGATATAGAAGTGATTTAAGAAATATCCCCACTCCTTTGAAATCCCTTAACACAGAAATAGTAGAACGTAATTAGTGGGAGCTTTATTGTTTTTTTGAAACACATTTCCGTTAGAATAAAACATTTTTGAGCCAACATAGTGAAGGATATTTTACATTATTATTCGCTCCATTCTTTTAAAAGTTATGTGGTGGAAACCATTGTGTGAGTAGGTCAACGTTCCTGAAAGATGGTAAGAATAACTGAAAATTATGTTAGTCTGCATTTTACCGGGCGCAATGCATCGAAGCGATACAATTGGGGCTTTAATTGATTAACTTAAAATTCAATTCAATTCAATTCAATTTTATTCGGCAAATTCAGCATTTACACGCCTTTGGCCAATAATAATATTTAACAGTGAACAAATATGGCAAAAGAAACAGGAAAACATACAAAACATACAAACAATATTTACATACAGACAATTTGATAATACTGATATTTCATTTTATGATCATATGGTAGTTCTGTGGTATAATCCTAACTGACTGGTATATCATGTTGTTATAGCATTCTGTGTTTTTTCATTACGAAGCTTAAATGCATCTCGTAAATACTTGGCAGTTCTAAATATAATTTTATTCTGATTAGAAGACAGTATATTGACAAAAAGTTGCACATTCGGCCATGGTAATTTTCCAAAATAATTAGTTCGTATAGAAGAATAAAAGGGACAGCAGAGTAAATCAAAGCGCTGAAGGCACTGAATTTGTTTGGGTACATAAAACTGTTCAAACATTTGCCTTTGCATAGATGTGTGATTTATAAACTATGCATTGTTTATAAATATTACAACTTCGGGTAAAAGAATAAATGACGCATCCGTTAAAATTAAATGCCATTTTAGTTGTCTATAAAAATAAATCATGAGACATACATGTGAATATTATATTTAATGTCCAAGTTTCAAAAGACATGTAAAACAAATGGATAACCATTATGGCCCCGACTCACTCATCTAAGTATTTAATAATTTTTGTTACAAAAAAAATCACCATTGACCAAGGGTTTTCTAAAATCTTACTCAAAAGCTTCCTGCTTAACAAGAGATTTTTCAAGTTTTCACTATAGCCATATAAGGCCAAATAGCCCTGCCCCCTGGCGGCCATGTTTTTCGACCAATCAACATGGCTTGGAGGAATCTGATAGATGGTCTCCCAATGAACATTTCTACAAAAAGAATTGAAAATTGGCCAAAAACTTTCGGATGAGAAGATTTTTCAAGTTTTTACTATAGCCATATTAGGCAAAAAAGCCCCGACCGCTGGCGGCCATGTTTTTCGACCAATCAACTTGGCTGGAAGGAATCTGATAGAGGGTCACCCTAGGAACATTTCTACAAAATTATTTGAAAATCGACCTGACACTTTTGGGGGAGAAGATTTTTTTGAGTTTACACTATAGCCATATAAGGCAAAAAAGCCCCGCTCCCTGGCGGCCAAGGAACACTGTAGCAACGTTAAATGTCGCACCAACGCTAAATGTCACACTTGACGTTTTATGTCACAAGGCTGACGCTAAACGTCGCAACCAACGCTAAATGTCGCAAAACCTTCTGACGTTATATGTCGCATCTGTAACGCCAAATGTCGCAAAACAAGGTACTGCCGCTATATGTCGCAACATCAACGCTAAATGTCTCACTCCTTTATAAGCACTCTTTTGTAGTATTACTGTTTCACAATGTACAAATTACAATGTTTCATCTCACTCTGTCCCTTCTTTTTTTAGTTATAGCTCCTGAAGTAGTCATTTTTTTGCGACATTTAGCGTCAGCCTTGCGACATATAACGTCAAGTACGACATATATACAAGATATATATGCACTCTCGTACTATCGATATGGATTCGCACACTTACGATAAGGACTCTCACACAAGCGATATGCACTCTTGTACTAACGATATGGATTCGCTCACTAACGATATTGATTCATACACTTACGATATAGACTCTCACAAAAGCTGTATGCACTCTCGTACTAACGATAATGACTCGCACACTAACGATATGGACTCTAGTAATAGTGGTTCATCAGAATAACAGATTGCGCTTTGTGTTTATACATTCCTTGCGGGCCAATGACTGGCTCTTTCTGCGGATAGCCACATTTTGTGGCTGGTATACAATAGATGGAATATGGTATAAACGTCCAAGACATTTTTTTTGTAAACACATGTACACGGACATACACTGTGACATAACGTTATAACATGTACAATTTTCTTAAGTTTTTTAAAACTGTAAAATTAAAGAAAATTGTACATGTTATAACGTAATGTAACAGTGTATGTCCGTGTACATGTGTTTTCAAAATGTTAATGCGTTCTATGGATAGCCACATATTGTAACTGGTATACAATTGTCTCTCTTGTCACAAACTGTATAAGCTAATACTGGAATAAAAACTGACACGGAATAAGTAACATGCTTTTTGTTGCCATTCCTTAACCTACTTATAAAAAAGTTTATAAATGTAGCACTTTAACATCCCGTAACTGATACCTTGAACGTTTATACCATATTCCATCTATTGTATACTAGCCACCAAATGTGGCTATCCGCAGATAGAGTAGAGCCAGGCATTGGCCCGCGAGGAATGTGTTAACACATCACGGATTGCCTGCACTAACCAACAGCCAGGTCCTGCTATTCATATAATTCTTCTAACACTAAAAGGCGACACAGATATATCACAGAACCGGCAAGGGTTGTGATACAACCGAGGCGGTTGTGTCTTGCTCACAATGTCTTTGAACAATCTATTCACCCGTTGAAGGGAGTATCGCGACGAAGGATTTTGTTTCGAACCAAGGTTAACAATAATATACCAAATCAACTGTGGTAGTTCTACATGGTGCTTTTGATGAACGTGTTTCGGTTTCCGTTTTAAATGTATCATTTCTCACAATCTGTTATTCTAATGAACCACTATTACTAGAGTCCATATCGTTAGTGTGCGAGTCATTATCGTTAGAACGAGAGTGCATATAGTTTTTGTGAGAGTCCATATCGTTAGTGTATAAATCAATATCGTAAGTGAGCGAATCCATATCAGTAGTACAAGAGTGCATATCGCTTGTGTGAGAGTCCTTATCGTAAGAGTGCGAATCCATATCGATAGTACGAGAGTGCATATATATTTTGACTATATGTCGCACTTGACGTTATATGTCGCAAGGCTGACGCTAATTGTCGCAAAAAATGACTACCTCAGGAGCCATAACTAAAAAAAGAAGGGACAGAGTCAGATGAAACATTGTAATATGTACATTGTGAAACAGTAATACTACAAAAGAGTGCTTATAAAAGAGTGCGACATTTAGCGTTGATGTTGCGACATATAGCGGCAGTACAATTTTTTGCGACATTTGGCGTTACAGATGCGACATATAACGTTAGAAGAGTTTGCGACATTTAGCGTTGGTTATTTACTTCGTGCTCAGGTGAGCTAAAAAAGAAACATCTATCCAAATGAAAGAGTAATTGAAATCATGCATTATAAAAGGATTAAATGCTCCAGAGAAAACCAATACCTGTGCCGTCCGAATTTTACTCTACAGTATACACCTAAGCTGGCCGCTGTTTCCTTTAAAGGGTGTTTAAGCTTGCCAAATCAATTAAGGATGCGTGACCATACACTGTTAATTACCATTGTTTACGAGTGTCATTCCAAACAAATTATAAATGTAACCCCTTTTCCCAATAAACCTATCATATACATGTATGTATTTGTAACTTGCCGGGATGTGTCGATACCGTCATGGTACAATGTGATATATGCACAAATTGGTTTCACAAATCTTGTGTTAATGCACCTGTGGATATTTCGACAACAGATGCGGACTTTAATTGTAACTTTTGTTAATTATTTGGCTATTATAATGATAAGATATGTGATTAAATTGGCAACATTTAAGTTTTTTACTTATAACAGCCTTCAAATACAAATTTGGTTTATACGACGGTAAAGAAAGGTTATTGGAATTAAGAAATTGTTTAAATAAGCAAATTTTCCTTTTCCCACAATGTTTTCAATATATGTTGCTTTTTACTGTTTACACAGCAAGAAAAAAACATTTAACTTATTTGTTATAGATTAGTATTATAGTTGCATATATATATAATTACTAGAAATAAATTAAGATTTAAAGTGTTGTATATATATATATACTTATTGTTTATTTGTTATTTAAATTGTTCTGACCCTTCCAAGTACCCTACAGAATAGAATGTTGCATGGATCATTTGCCTCGTAGTATGGCACAGTTCTGCCCCTTCCAAGTACCCTACAGAATAGAATGTTGCATGGATCATTTGCCTCGTAGTATGGCACATGGAAAACTGTTGAAAGTTACAAAGTAGAAAATGAAGAGGCCCAACAATAACTAGAACTCATGACCCTTCAATCGAGTGTAAAGGAGAGGATATAATTGAAGCAAAACCTATGGCTAGTTACTAGCAACCTATTCTATTCTTGCAATATTTTCAAATTTCGTCCGCTGCAGATGCGTCAAAAGACATTTAATTGTCGGAAAATCAATCCATCAATTCTCTTTATTGATATCTATAGATATGATATAAAGAGGAAAGTCGTTAAAACACTTTACAAAGAGATTCCATTTCAGCATGATCTCGATTTTTGGTTTATTCTATATCACTGATAAAAGCAATCAAACACATTATATATTTACAAAGAAAACCCCGGATATGATCATATGTAACAAATTATACACAGTTGCCCATCTTTAATTAAACATTTTTTACAACAAATCATAGCGTCCGCAGATTTGCTCTATATTCTATTGCGTCGGCATTTTCCGTCTATATTGCATTTGTCCGCATTTTCCCTCTATAATGTATTTGTCCGCAGATCGCGTCCGCACTTTAGACCCTCCCCCCATACCGTTGTATTATTTATAAATAGAATTCGACGATCACGATTTCTCTGCAAATGTGTTACTCTCATTTTAAATGCATTTTATGACGCACATATTTGTTTTTTTTTAATTCTTTATACTATATTTATATGGCCGACAAGGCACAAAGAAAATATTTTCAATTCTGTTTTTATCTACATTTTCAATGCGTGATTGAAAATTCAAATACCGTATCTGGAGCTTAAATCGGAAATAGTTCTCCCTGTAGCAGTTCACTCATTGAGATTTATAAATCTCTCCGCATTCATGTTTTAAAATACAATGTTTCATTTTATTTCGTAATTCTCTTTGAATATAAGAACCACATAAGGAAACAAAGACGATATAAATATATAATTATTTCAAAAATCGTGATACATTTGAAAAGTAAGAGCAAGTATTGAGTACTACTTTCACGCGTATGAAATTCATGGAATTTTAAATAAGACGAACGGCTTCAGAATTGCAGCTACTAAATTTGTTTGTTCCAAACAAATAAAAATGATATTCTGATTCCACTTGATTACTATTACATACGCTACAAATACGGTTACATCTCTCAATACTAGAATATCTCCCCATTTCAATATTTAGTGTATGCGAACATAATCTAAAACAACTTAATTGTTTTCTTAGAGTGTCATTTTGAATAACATCGATGTATTTTTCGAAACCAAATATTGTTTTAAATTTTCTATAATAATCCAATTTCGAGGAAGTATGCAGGGAAGTATTCCAACTTTGAAGAAATTGGTCTCTCAATCGCTGTTTAAATAAAGGTAGATAATTCATATTTTTGTCAAATTGATTCCAAACATAACCAAAACCAAGATCATTTAAAAGGGATTTTACTCTCATAGCCCAGCATTTTTCATTGTTACTATTGCATTGTTCATTGAATATGTTATACATAATAGAGTTGTCACTGTTCATAACCTTTAACCAGAATTTTAGAACTCTTTCCTTACATATAACAGATAATGGGTATCGCCCCAGTTCTCCATATACGGCCATATTAGGTGTTTGTTGACGAACACCAAGAATAGACTTACAAAACCTGTTATGTAGTTTATCGACTTCTTTAAAGTCATAAATACCCCAAACCTCAGAGCAGTACAGGATAATAGGAGCTACCATTGAGTCAAACAATGACAATTTAGTTTTAACATCCAAATTTATTCGATAGAATAACGTTAATAGACAATTATAGGCTCTAAGTGCCTGATCCGATAAAACTTTGGCAGAATGTTTCATTGATCCTGTATGGTAGAAAGTTACCCCTAGATACTTGAAATTGTCAACTACCTCAATGGTTTCATCATTAACAGACCATTGAAAATTATTGTTACTTTTCCTATTTTCAAAAATACAGATCTTAGTTTTCTTAACATTTATTTTCAACCCCCATTTTGAAGAATAGTTGGCTATCGAGTCCAATTGAGCTTGTAGACTTATAGGACTTGTTGTAAAGAGAGCTATATCATCTGCAAATAACAACATGTACATAGATAAATAGTTTAAGTCATTTTCTGTCAAATTGTTAAAATCTATTGTATTGCTTATGTCATTAACAAAAAGGATGAACAAAATTGGTGAGAGGGGCTCACCTTGTTTTAATCCAAGTGTTACATCAAACAACTCGGATATATCAACACTAGACGCCAATTTCACACATGATTTGACATTGCTATAAATAGATTTCAACATATTAATTACTTTACAACTAAATCCCTGTTTTATGAGTTTAATCCATAAGGCATCTCTAATCACCGTATCGAAAGCCATCTGATAATCAATAAACGCACAATACAGCTTAGATTTCTTTTTCAGAATATTTTGAATTATGGCATGTAGTAGATATACACAATCAGTCGTACTATGATTATCTCGAAAACCAAATTGCGATTCATTAAAAACTTGTTCCGATTCACACCACTTGTTAATTCTATTTCTTAATAACAGGGAAAATACCTTCGCCATGACGTTAACAAGGGTTATCCCTCGATAATTGGATGCGTTAAGTGTATCTCCTTTCTTGTGAATAGGAACGATAACTCCCTTACACCAAGCGTCAGGATAAATGCCACTATCAAAGATTTTATTAAAAATCGTGACTAGATATGGTGAAATGAAATCATTTGAATCAATAAAAAAGTCAGATACATTATTGCTAAAATCACAGCTTTTGTGTCTTTGCAGCGAACTAATCGTTTTCGATACTTCATTAACACTGAAAGGTCTATCGAGCTCTTCAATATGTACTGTATCAATACGTGAATGATTTTCATCACCAGGTACATAATTTCCCTGTTCAATGTTTGAAATATTTTTAAAATGATCAACAAAATCGTTTAAAGATAAACCATCGTTACCACCGCTACTGTTCTTTTTCAATTTGTTAATGTATTTCCAAAACTTGCGAGGACTTTTGGTTCTCATCTTGGATATTTTAATTTTTTCCTTGGCAAAAAACTTATTTTTAGCTGTACGTTTAGCTTTACAGTATAGACGTCTTTTAGTTAAAAATGTTTCTCTATTGTTTTCAGAAGGGTCTAATCGGAAAACTCTCTTACTATCGAGAAATGCCTTCTTAGTTTGCTTACAGGTGTAATCAAACCAAGTAGATTTACAAAATGTGGGTACCCGAGGTGCAGAACTAAATGTTTTACCATGTAAATTAAAAGAAATATCATATACAATAGTTGAAAGGTTGTCTATACAAGTATTGACATCTATTTCGTTCGATATAAGTCCATATGATAAGCTATCAAATAAATGCTTGTTTTCACCCAGTACTGTATGAAAAGCTGCAAGATCTGTGTCCTCCCAAATAATTTTATCATAGGTCAGAATATCAGTGTTATACAATACAGTGTTATCACAATCAAAGTAAAATTCAAGTGGACAATGGTCCGAAAATTCAGTTAAATCTATAATGTTCATAAGTGAAAAGCTAGTAAAAATGTCATAGCTAGTGATCAAATAGTCAACAACACTCGATGCTTTTCGGTTTCTTAAAGTGTTAAAGCAAGTAAACTCTCCTGGCTCAAGACGGCCATTTGCAATAAATAGTTCATTTTCTTTGCATAAAGGAAGTAACCGATTTCCGGGACTATTAACCACGTTATCCCTAGACACACGTGTAGGAATATGTCCTGGTGACAAGTGATCAGAGAGAGGCATTGTAACATAACGGTCTAAATTAATAGTTTCTACATAATCCAACCGTTGACCAACCCGAGAGTTTAAATCACCTGTCAATAACACTTCACCCAAAACACTATACTTCATTATGTCCTTGTTTAATTGATCGAAAAAATCAAATTCATACAGGATTGACAAAGGATTTTTGAAAACGTTAGAATCATACGGTGGTATATAGCACGTGCACAAATATACATCACTAGTTGTACCAAAATATTCTTTCTTAAGTCTTATCCATACAATACCATTACTGTTTAGACTAACTAAAGCAATTTTATTAAAGTAACACTGTTTATAATAAATAAGTACACCACCGCTAAAACGCTTAGCTTTCTTGTTTGTTTTTGGCCTTGGACAATTAAAACTACAGTAACCATCAATTTTAACATGAGACTGTTTTGAGCACCAAGTTTCTGTTAAACTAACAATATCATATTTACAGATAAACTGGAGAAAATCATTGTCATTTAGCTTATTAACTTAAAGGATGTAACTTTCAAAACATTTCGAAAAAAATAGAACATTTAAATACTCAAAGAAACTATTGTGAGAAATATAGATTTTTTTCATAATGAGCAATTTCACCTTTTGCCACGATATTTTTAAAAGTTATCTGCTGTATGTTGGAAATGGTTAACAAACCGGAGAGACAGTCATGATTAAATTTGAGAGAAGGATGTTCGGGAATGTCCTCCCGCAATATATAATTATTAATTCCCGGGAAAGTGCATGTGCAACGAAAATTATTATTTTTCTCTCATAAAGAGTGTTGTGCTATATGGTTATATGCACATATATCGTTATTTAAACATTGTATAAAGTAAGATAATAAAGAAAGCTTTACCTTGCTGAAGGATGCCTTGATGTTAATTGTAAAGTACCACCGTCTCCTTCCGATCGGTGTCATGTCTGTATATCAGACACCGCGTGGCAGCGAAATTGTAACTTAGTTAACAAGTCTAAGACAAAATTGTCTATGTCCACAATACGTTTTCTTGGTCAAGTTATCTATTTGCTTGATGTTTCTCGATAACTTTCTTCAAGTTAAGTGATCTCTGATGAGTGGCTTTCGAGGCAAACCTGTCGTTTTAATGCATTTCACGCTCCATTATGCACTAGAGTAGGTGTTAGATCAATTAATATTGTGAACAAACGAAGTCGGTAAGGTATACTTTTCTTGATATCAAACGATTTGTAATAAAATTATAGATGGATAGATTTAAAAAAAAAAGAGTTTTTTGTTACAGATTTTTTTTAAATGAAAGAAATGCGCCTTTTCTTACGCGTAACGCAACGTCATTTTTCCCCTGAAAAGGGGACGTTATATAGAAGCTTTGTTATTTTTAAACGTAAAACACAAGGAAAAAAAATATATGTACGTGGAGGTAATCTTAAAATATATAATCTTTATTTCCTCCAACATATGAAGATCATACAAAGATGAACACTATGATAAACAAACAAAAAACGAAAGGTTATACACAAAAATAAATCATAAGAGCCAATGCCTATCATCTGATAGAAAAGGTTGAACATATCTGGAACAGAATAAGTGCACGGAAGAAGAGTGTCCACTTTTCAAAAAGAAACCCCATAAAGAACACTTTCACGAAACGAAATTGAATGACGTGTTCAACCGAGGCGCTCTAGAAAGTGTTCATAGCTAAAGTAGGAATGGCACTATATATACATGAAGAACCATGCAATAACACAGGTGTATATGCAACTGCATATCCCTACACGATATATTGTACAAAACAAAATATTAAATAAATATACACAAAAATGGGAGTTTGCATATTCAAATTGACAATATAAGTTCCATAATGTACAGAATTGACAAAGTTACATATGGTACCTGTAACAATTCCATGCGTCATGGAGAAAAGATGCAACCACATTAAACAAGAGGCCCATGAGGGCCTATGCTCTACTGGCTTGTTTCAAAAGGAACCAATATGTCATCAATATTCAAATACCATCTAAGTTTGGTGAAGATCAGATAGTAAATGGAAGCTCTATTGTGTTAATAAGCTCTTTTATAGCAATTTTGACAATTTAAAGGGCCATAATCCAGTCATGCATGGGCTGATCGAAATGGTTTTCGAAAGGAACCGAGCTCTCATGGATATCTAACCACTGTATAAGTTTGGTTGAGATACAATCAAAAGTGAAGACTGTATCGTGTTAACAAGAAATTGTTTACGGACGGACGCATGTCCGTCCGTATGGGAGAGTACTTGTGGGGTGCGTGTTTTTCCTAAAAGCCCACCCTTATAAAGACACTTAGATAAGTAGATTTTTTCTATTTTTTATAACGGGTATCTCATTTGCATATTAATGTTATTCATTCCGTAAAAGGGGGTTAATTACGGAATGAATGCCATACTTGTGGGGTGCACCCCCACAAAAAACATCAAAGGAAATAACCCCACAAGTACTCTCCCATGAGTTCGTCCGCACGGACGACGGACGAATCGCCACGACATAAGCCCTTCTGGCCTTTGGCCAGTAGAGCTAATAAAACCAATATCCATTATTATAACCATTATAAGATGAACATAGACGCAAAAGGAAAATTTGTTTTGTTGCACAGTCCCTTTCAAGGCGACACAGTTGACCAAACAAGGTAAGTTTTCTCTTTTCAATTTCAGCTTGAATTATAAGGCCGAGGACAGCATCTGTCCTTGACCTAATATGTAATCCCTGCATTTGTTTCAGACATAACCGATGTGATCTTTCTAAAGTCAAACTGTCCCGCCTAGTGAGCGACTGTGTTAACTCACATCCAAAAAGAGCTCTCGGGATAACTATAGATTTGTAAATTCTATAACTTGTCAAAGGATTTAATCCATGCCTGTGTAAACCCTCCTTAATTAACCCAACAAATATACAACGTAACTTTCTATCAATGTGTTTTACAGACGTAGTAGAATTTGAGTATTTGCTACAGATTAAACCTAAATGTACAAACTCCTCTTTTTCTGGAATTTCCTGAAACCCAACAGACCAAGCCCGAGAACAACGTGAATATGACCGTGTATACTCATTAAATGTTACAACGGCACACTTACCAGTATTATACTGGTACCGCCACAGACATGAATATTGGGAGCAAATATTAATCATGCTTTGTAAAGCTTTACTAGATAAAGAGAGAAGGGTCATGTCGTCTGCAAATGACGGGGCACACAAACTAGACCCTTCAACTTGAAACCCTAAATTGCTGTTTACTAGCTGTTCTATCAGGGAATCAATGTAAACAAGATATAATCAAAGCGCTGATAGCACTAATGAGCGAAGTACCTTCATTGATGTTGACGCTGTAACTGTGAAAACCAGCATGACAATAAGTATAAGACCTGTCTTAGGTTCAACACATAAGAAACAAATGAATTCTGTGTTACAAAAAAAAATCCTTTAACATTTTCCCTCATACGGCAATTCTGTAGCAGACGACTTTGAACATATTTTTTACAAGAAATAGAAAATCTCTATATTTGAATGGAAAACATAAGACTAAAAGTTGAAAACAGAGTGACAATAGGAGAAATTGCACGTGTTGTGCAATTTTTCCTTTTGTCACTATTTTTTCAAAAAGCCGTCTGCTGTAGATACGTCAGAAAGCGTCTATATGAGGGAAAGGGTTACACTTTCTATGACTAATTTGTGTGTGCAATGCAGATCCTGATCGGAATACGCAGATGCGCTAATTGACCTTAAAGAATAATTTGAGTATATGTCCATTCGCAGTAAATAATGCAATAACACTACCTTGGTATTATCATGGATAAATGTATTGTTGTTGAAACAACTTGACTGTATACATGAATGTAACACATTTTACATCTTATTTGCATCAACATATATGGACTTACCCTTATTGTTGAAAGTGCTACTTTTGATACAAAAAAAGGTTATGCAAAATATTATATTATCCTTGTGTATGTTTATCCGAAAGACATTAATTAAACCTTAATTCAAAACACAGAGGAAAGGAATAAAGGAATAGACCATTTATTCATGCCCTGTATGACCGCTCTCTGAACTTATTGAGCGAGAATCAGTTATATAATCGACATAGTAACCGTTTATGATATCTGATAGTTTTACAACTTACTTACCCTTTTTCTCTAAACCGAAATTAGAGGCCGGCGAATTGGAACATATATCCAAACAAAAATATGGGAATAATAAGTTTAACTGAATAAAGCGGGAAGCGTTGGCACAATGATTTTCAAAAGTATTCTGCTTAATTAGTCGCCGGGCAGAAGCCCGCGACTTCTATTTTTAATAGGTTTTCGGAAATCTCATGGGAGGGGGGGTTATTATTAGATTTTTTTTTTTTAAATGTCTTTAACATATATTACAATTGCGTTTGTTTAAAAACACTAAGTTATGACACATTTAAAATGAAATAAATATTCCGATGTTTTAAGTATGTGCAGTTTCTTTATTTTGACTTGCATTTACGTTTTTGTGTTTTATTTACGAAGACAAAACAGTCCCTATTAGCTAGACTGCGATACTTTATTTTCATAAACTATGTAATCAAAAGGCGATAACTACAAACCTTTACGTCGCACAGTCTAATTTGATTACATACGCGCACCTGCTTGCAGAAGACTATCGATATGACAATCACTTCGAATTCTCCTTTTAATAGATAAGTATCAACATAAACTGGTAACAGAAACAAAAATAAGAAATATTTTGTGAAAATATGTCTCAAATATAAGCCTGTTTATCGGTCGTGAACGTCGAAACGCCTTTTCCTCAGTTTGTGACCTAGTTTCATAATGCCAAAATGTAAACAAAGCGAAGTAACCGGAAGTAAAATGTAAACTTAGAAAAGTGACTTGTTTATGCAGACAAAAAATGTCGCACGACGAATTGATTTCTTAAACGTCACGAAACGAGTGCATGGGTCGAATGTAGGAGAAAGAAAGATAATATATAAATGCTTTTTTCACTCGAATGCAGTGGAATAAAACATGCACTAAAGCTTTTATTCACTGTCTTCGATGTCTGACACTACGCCTCGATTTGACATACGAGGGTCAACAGTTCGAAAGAATGCTCAAACACCTTATAACAGATAGATAGCTAATATTACACACTTGAATGTTTAAATATATGTGATTATAAATGTTTATTTGGCTTGAAACAAATTAAGAGAAGAACAAACTCTGATAAACAATAGATTTAGAAATAAAGAAAATCTGCTCTTTCGCACCCAATTAATTTCATACTTGCCACCTATTAAATAGTAATGGGACTCGCAATTGGCATTTCTCTTGCGCCAAACATATATTGTATGCATCAACGATTTAGATAAACAATCTAGCTGATATGTTGTTTCAAGTGTGGTCTACTTTTTAAACATATGAGGATAAATTTTAACATCTGTGAAATATTTATTATAATTATTATTAAAAAGGAGGAAGTTCATGTCTTCAGCAATTTAACCGTTTTCTCAATGTTTTAAGCGTTTAAAGGTTTTCATTGTTGCTTCAGACATGGAAAGGGTTTAATAGCTGTTTATTGCATGAAGATTTAAATCCCAAAATGTATTAATTTGTTGTGGTTTTATTGACAAATACAAAACATCAAAAATCATGACCAAAAGAAATCCTGAAATTTGTAGATCTATGTGGAATTTCAAAAATCCTGGAATTAGTCCTTATGAAAACAGTATGTGTATCTTTAGACTAATGAAAGTCAAGAATACATGTGTGTTAAAAAATAAATCAATGCAGTCTTTTCCGGCGACATTGATGCCTTGCATCAACTTTCTCTTGTTTCCCCTAATATAGGTTATACACTGTCCCTGCCTAATAACATGAACGCAGATAAGTGGCGGAAAATGGTATAAGAATAGCTGTAGAAAAGTGTGTGACATCTAGAATATTGAATTAATCTTCATGCTACAGGTTTGAGACATTGTGTAAATGGAAGGAATAAGTAATTTTGAGTAATTGTTACATTTTCTAGAAAAGTTTTCAAAATTCACCCGCTTCATTTGTGTCGTATTCTATCATGTAAAGGGTGAACACTGACAGTTCATTAATGAAAACGTTCGAAGCCTGCCATTTCAAAGTGTTCCTCTGAGTTTATCAGTTGTCTGTGTATATACATTATGACATTATAAAACGTTGTTTAAAGTGACTGGGTGACTAGTCTACAGTGTGATAATATTGAATGAAATCAAAAGTACAGTATTTGACATTGTACATATTGATAACAATCTAGTCCACAGTGGAATTACTTTTTGAACTCATTCATGAGGAAGGCGGACTCGGGCAAAAAGGCGTGTCGAAAGTAGTGCGATGCGAATGAAAGCCAGTCAAATGAAGTAATCTCAAATCCTTCCGCGGTTGAGTGTGGTTGCAGCTTTAAGTTGGATTTTCGAAAGCAGGCATGATTTCGGATCGCTTCGCGACCCTTCGCTCAAAAATGGTGACCAGACCCCACCCTGCCGGGTACATTGTAAAATCGGGAACCAGTCCGAGAAAAATCCGTTGTACATAACACAGTAGTCCAGGTTTCTGTACTAGGAATGCGATTTTTTATTTTGACTGTTCGCATCCTAGTACAGGTGCCATCACCAAAAAAATATGAGACATTTGCGCACGGATTTTGTGCGCACTTTTAACGATCGATAGATTATTCAATAATATATCCAAATAAGTTAATATATGTCCATCTGGCTGACTGAATATAAGAAAAAAACTAATTTGAAAACAGCAGCCCTAAACCTGTTTAAATTTTGCTTCCATAATGACCGAGTAATCCAAATCGGTAGGTCAGGTGATCACGAGAATCCTATAATAGAATAGAGGTATAGTAACACTATATTGAATAATGTACCCGTACTTTTAATTTAATTGAGCAAACACGTATTTCGCATTATTTTCTGTCTGTCTGTCTGTATGTCTCTCTCTCTCTCTCTCTCTCTCTCTCTCTCTCTCTCTCTCTCTCTCTCTCTCTCTCTCTCTCTCTCTCCCTGTCTCTCTATGTCTGTCTGTCTGTGTGTGTGTGTGTGTGTGTGTGTGTGTGTGTGTGTGTGTGTGTGTGTGTGTCTCTCTAACTCTCTCTCTCTCTCTCTCTCTCTCTCTCTCTCTCTCTCTCTCTCTCTCTCTCTCTCTATATGTCTGTCTCTCTGTCTCTATGTCTGTCTGTCTGTCTCTCTTTCTGTCTCTGTATGTCTGTCTGTCTGTCTGTCTGTCTCTCTCTGCCTCTTCTCTCTCTCTCTGTCTGTATGTATGTCTCTCTCTCCCTGTCTCTGTCTCTTCTGTCTCTCTCTCTCCTCTCTCCCCCCCCCCCCCCTCTCTCTCTCTCTCTCTCTCTCTCTCTCTCTCTCTCTCTCTCTCTCTCTCTCTCTCTCTCTCTCTCTCTCTCTCTCTCTCTCTCTCTCTCTCTCTCTCTCTCTCTATCTCTCTCTATCTCCATGTCTCTCTCTGTAAGTATGTCTGTCTCTCTATGTCTGTCTCTTTCTCTCTGTCCTCTCTGTCTCTCTATATCTGTCTCTCTGTCTGTCTGTTTCTCTGTCTATCTTTATATCTCTCCCTCTTTATCATTGTATGTCTGTCTGTCTGTCTGTCTGTCTCTCCTCTGTCTCTCTCTGTATCCCTCTGTGTGTCTGTTTATGTCTCTCTATCTATATATATGTATCTCTGTCTCTCTGTATGTATCCATGTCTCTCTCCTATCTGTCTCTCTCTGTGTCTGTCTGACTCTGTATGTATGTCTGTCTGTATGTCTGTCTCTCTATATATCTCTCTTTCTGTCTAACTCTCTGTCTCACTCTCTTGATGTATGTCTGTCTGACTGTCTCTGTCTATTCTATATATGTATGTATCTCTCTCTCTCTCTCTCTCTCTCTCTCTCTCTCTCTCTCTCTCTCTCTCTCTCTCTCTCTCTCTGTCTCTCTCTGTCTCTCTCTCTCTCTCTCTCTCTGTGTGTCTGTCTGTCTGTCTCTGTCTGTCTGACTCTCTTTGTCTGACTCTGTCTCTCTCTCCCTGTCTGTCTGTATCTGTCTCTCTGTCTCTCTCTCTGTAAGTGTCCCTCTCTCTATATGTCTGTCTCTCTGCCTGTCTGTCTCTATATATGTCTCTCTCTCTCTCTCTCTCTC